>JAIEZT010000183.1:165631-258529 GCA_019594935.1 Periophthalmus modestus | reverse complement strand
GAAATAATTAATCATTATCTAGCATCAAATTATTCAGAAAATAATCATTAAATCTGTCTCAATCTGTGACATTAAAGGTGCAGTATAGAGTCAACAGAGGCTTTAAGAACTTCGTACTATATCGAGATTTTTCTTTGTAAATCTCATTTTATATAAATTCACGGCGATGAAAAAGTGGGGCGTTTCTCTTAATAAAGGACAGGACATCAAACGCAGGACAGGTCGTCACCTTTAACAACAGAAGGTCGTTTTAGTTTTCTCCAGAGCTACAGAAAAAGTTTCTTCCAAACTTTAAGCAGAGATGGTGTGACCTGTCGAGTGGCTCCTCGGCTCGTCGCTCTCTGTCTGTGTCTCTGAAAAAAGGTTTTTGTGTTTAAATCTGCGTTTTAAACTTCGGGCTTCGGTCTGATCCTATGTTCTTTGTGTCAGAAAAACCACAATGCAGAGCGAACAAAATGTGAGAAAATGGAAAATGGCTGGCTGATTACACAAGAGGCAAACAACACATCCAGGACCCGGAAAACCACAGAACGAAACAATGAAACGTTACAGCTTCATTTTTTACAATTATTCTACATGTTTCTTGTCTGTAAAACCCCTCACCACACACTTTATACACTTTTCTCACATTTCTCTCTTGTTTAAACTCTCTCAAAGTTCAAACTTCGTATATTAAATCCATTTTCCGCGCTGATGTTTTAAATGTTCTTGTGTTTCTGCTGCAGCGGTGGACCACACAGAGGCGCCTCTCTGCACAGAAACACTTTTCAGTCCAAAGAGTTTCTGAAATGTGTCAAACTGGCCCTTAGTGGTATTAAATGGACTTTTTACTGCGTGAAAAGAACTTGTCCATGTCTTGGAGGAGGAGACTCATGGACAATGGTCTACAGTCCCTCAGCCAATCAGGACGCAGAACACAATGGTCTACAGTCCCTCAGCCAATCAGGACGCAGAACACAATGGTCTACAGTCCCTCAGCCAATCAGGACGCAGAACACAATGGTCTACAGTCCCCTCAGCCAATCAGGACGCAGAACACAAGGAACATTCAACTGTACAGTTTTCTCTCACTATATCATAGTTTCACTGATGTTTTTAGTGCGATTTTGCATGTTTATTTTTACAGAGTATGAATGTGCTTTGTGTTCTGCGTCCTGATTGGCTGAGGGACTGTAGACCATCGTGTTCTGCGTCCTGATTGGCTGAGGGACTGTAGACCATTGTGTTCTGCGTCCTGATTGGCTGAGGGACTGTAGACCATTGTGTTCTGCGTCCTGATGGCTGAGGGACTGTAGACCATTGTGTTCTGTGTCCTGATTGGCTGAGGGACTGTAGACCATTGTCCATCAGTCTCCTCCGTGTCTCCTGTACAGTACAGAATGTGTCAGACAAATTTAAATAAATGTTGGATCAGTGTGACTCTGAAGTGCTGTATGTTTGCAAGTTTTCTCCCCGACAAAACCCACAATGTCGATGAAACGATCTGCACCGACAAAGGCACCGACGAAGGTTTGAACTTTGAGAGAAATGTGAGAAAATGTTAATGCCTGTGTGAGAAAAGTGTATAAAGTGTGAGGTGAGGGGTTTTACAGACAAGAACCATGTAGAATAACCACTGTATTACACTGAACAGAGAGTTTTAAGGAGAGGCAGAGATTTAGAAGTTGGTTTTCCATCATTTGACCCGCTGCTTCCATTGTAGGGAGTATTATAGCCTCTGACACATGCTGTAGAACAAGTGACTGCACTGGATTTGAAGCACATCCTCTTATTCATCCCTTCTACATAATCTTACACTAGAAAAACCGTGTCAACAAATATATTTAAACTTCTTGGTCACAGGAAACGTCACCACAAGGTCAAACAGGAACAAACCATTTACAAAAACTTTAAGAGTCCAGCCGCCCACACAGAAATATCTCATTTCATTCTCCTTAACTCGTCCAGTCCTAATGCCTGATGTCTTTGGTTGCAGAATTACCATATAAATAACTGCGTCTGCTTATCTGGTGCAGCTTTATTTCACGAACCCCGTGGTCAAACCGAGAGTCCGGCGAACGAAGGAGCGACTCGGACCAACGGAAAGACAAATGTTCCATAGACTTTAGAGTCTCCAGCTTGAAAATCATGTCACTTTTATATTTATCCACTCACTAATATTCTTTCTGTGTGACTTATCTGGTGCTGACTCTGTGTTTTGAGATGTTAAATCACTTTGTTAGGAAGGTTTCGCAGTCTGGCATTAAACGTAGCAGCCCCACTCAGTCATAAATGGATTTAAATGTGATTTTTGGGGTTTTTTTCACAGTAAAACAGCTGCAATTGAATAAAGTCTAATGTTACACTGTGGAATATTCCAGGCGAAGCATCTACACTGAGAAAAGTTACATACTGCACATTTAATAACATTTTTACTATTATCTTTTGAAGGTTGCAAAGCAGAAATGAACAACTTTTAAAGAGGTTAAAGAGCAGAAAGAGTTTTGTTTCTTTGAGTATTTTCAAATGTTGGTCCACGTCTTAAATCGGGCGTCAAAAACGTTTATGAAAAGACGCAAAGACGCTGGATCTGAAACGAATCAACCACAACTCGACTCGTTCATTTCACTTCGCTCCATCCTCAGAACGTTCAGAGTTTAAGGAGAAATGGTTCATGGTCTTACAACAAAATAAAGTCTGATTTATCACAGCAAAATCAAACAGCAGTGAATTAAAATGAAGCGATTAGAAAACTGCAGCAGAACAGAGGTTTTATTTAAGTCTGAAGCAGCTGAAGGAAGATCAAATGATTAAACACGAGGAAACGGACTTTATGAGGGACAGGACTTCAGAGCATCTTTCTCCAGTATTTTCATAAAAATAAATCCAAAAAACGAGCAAAGGAATAAAGAATTATTTAGCAAGAGTGTTCATAAGATCTGTTTTCTATGGGAAAAAAAAAAAAAAGATGCAATGAGACAACTTCTCTCTTCCCTCTCTCTCTCCTCTTCCCTCTCTTCCCCTATTTCAATCAATCAATCTTTATAAATGGCCACACAAATAAATTGGTGGAATTTTCTTCAGTCGAGCCTTTACAAAGTTCACTTCTGTGTCATACAAACAGCTCAGAGAAGATCAGAAACATCAGGACAAACGTGACAGACGTGATCAGATCATGTTTGATTAAGAGTCTTTATGGCAGATGATTTCTTTCTCTTCCCTCTCTTCCCTCTCTCCTTCCTCTTCCCTCTCTTCCCCTCTCTCTTCCCTCCTCCCCCCCTCCTTCCTGTCTTCTCTCTTTCTTTCCTCTTCCCCCTCTTCCCTCTCCCTTTCCTCCTTTCCCTCCTTCCTCTCTTCCCTCTCTCTTCCCTCTTTCCCCTCTTCCTTCCCTCTCTTCCTTCTTTCTTCCCTCTCTCTTCCCTCTCTTCCTTCTCTTTCTTCTCTCTCTTTCCTCTCTCTTCCTTCTCTTTCTTCCCTCTCTTTCCTCTCTTCCTTCTCTTTCTTGCCTCTTCCTTCCCCTCCCTCCCTCTCTTTCCCCCTCTCTCTTCCCTCCTTCCTCTCTCTTTCCCCCTCTTCCCTCTCTTCCCTCCCTCCCTCTCTTTCCCCTCTCTCTTCCCTCCTTCCTCCCTCTCTTTCCCCATCTCTCTTCCCTCCTTCTCTTCCTTCCCTCTCTTCCCTCTTTCTCCTCCCTCTCTTTCCCCCTCTCTCTTCCCTCTCTTTCCTCTTTCTTCCCTCTCTCTCTCTTCCCTCCTTCTCCTCCCTCTCTTCCCCCTCTCCGCAGGAAGCCTCTCCTCAAACACCTGCCTGACGAGCTCGTTCTTCTTCGAGCTGTAACTAAGAAACATCTGTTGAGACTTTTCCTCAGACGTTGTTCATTATTCCCTTTCTAAACAAAAGCTAATCCCTGAATAAATCACTTAATTAATTTCCATTTAGAAAAAGAATCGTTTGGTGAAACACATCCGGCTGAATCAAAGTCACTAAATGTGTTTCTGCTCATGAGCCGGATCCTCGGAGTTTATCTTCTGTCATCTTCAGACGTCTCTAATTCCTCCTCACAGACAAATATCTTTCCTCATCCTCCTTTTCTCCATCGCACAAGTGAAAATTGATTCATTTAGTCTTATTTCCATCACTGATTCAGGAGTCGCAGCTGAGCCTGGAGGACGTCTCGTTTTTTTGCTCAACTTTGCAAAAGCTGAAGTTTTGATCAGGTTTTTATCGCCTGGACTGTCCAAATCTTTGACTGGAGACGCCATTTTTATGTCACTTTTGTTACAGCTCGGAACAAAAAACAGCGATAAAGTGAGAAGTAATTCAATGTACGAGGAGGTTAAGGGTGAACGGGACAAAAACTCACATGAACAAAGGGTTAAAACAAAGGTAAAGAAACTAAAACACAACAATAAATCTCACGAACAAACAAAGAGTCAGTTCTGACGACGAAGTGTCTCACAAAAAGTCACTAACTGTGATTTGAGCAAAAGAGAGAAACACGAATCGGCGAAAAGGACAAGGTCACAGATACAAGAGGAAGAACTGAGTCTACTCCGCAGGGTGGCTGGGCGCTCCCTTAGAGACAGTGAGGAGCTCGGAGTAGAGTCGCTGCTCCCTCATGTCGAGGAGCAGCAGGATGCCTCCTGGACTCCTCCCTGGGGAGATGTTTCGGCCATGTCCCACTGGGAGGAGGCCCCGGGGAAGACCCAGGACACACAGGAGGGACTGTGTCTCTCTACTGGACTGGGATCGCCTCGGGGTCCCACTGGAGGAGCTGGAGGACATGTCTGGGGTGAGGGAAGTCTGGGAGTCTCTGCTTAGACTGACGCCCACGTGATAAGAGGAAGATCATCATTTTATGTGCCTCCGATCCGGTAAATCAACAGGTCTGATGGTTTTAAATGTCATTTTATCAGGAGATACACAGTTACACTTATATTTAGGTAAATGCACATGTGATATTTGTGACTTGAATAAGTAATAAATACAGAAACAGTTAGTTAACAAGTTAAAAAAGTAGTTAGATTTATTTTCCAGCCCTTTGAGAGCAGCCACTTTGGGTGAAAACGTGTTTGACGCCTCTGCGCTCGGGCCAATCTGAACGAACTTAACTAGTCGTACAAATATTCAAAAATCGACAGAGGTTTAACGAGGATTTGCTCGTACAGTTCTCCAAAGGCTCCTTAATCCAGTCTGAACGATAAACGCTCCCATTCGCACAAAGAACCAAACACCAACACAATAAGAGACATTTTTTCTGGACAAAACTACAGTAATTTGGATAATCTGATCGTCTAATCCAAGTAAATGTCCCTGTTTTAAAGACAGAACTCCACCTCCACGTGGCCTCCTCCACCGTGATTCATTTTTCATCCTCGTTTCCTAAATCAACAAACCGCCGTGTGCCGCCCAATAACAGCGAACGCCGCTAATGCTCCTGCATCGATTTCAAAAGTGTTGGATTTAGAGCTGAGCCTAACTGCAGTTTTTCTGATTTCTCGTTGATCTCGACACTTTATCTCATCATCGCGTTAAAGCAACATAAATACTGTTTTTCGAAGCGTATTGATTGGACGCAGGAGGAAGTAGAAGACACACGATCACTGAAATCAGACGACGACGAGACCTGCTGCGGGACATTTTTCACGTTACAAGATACGAGATGTCACGTGTGAATAATGGCAGCGACGGCCACATTTAAAACAGGTTTAAAGGAGAAAAATGATGATCTCTGGTTTATCACAGCGCGTCTGGGCATATGGCGCTCTCTGCGAGGGGTGGGCACACGGATCTACTGGAGGCACAGGCTGGAAGAGAAGCCAGTGTGATTTCCTGTTGTCACATTATGTTTAACTCAGATTAATTGGACTATGAAAAATACTCGAGGGGAAATATGCTTTTAGACTGAACCAAAGCAAGACATTTCTCTCAGTTCAGGCCGAGTTATTGATAAAAAGCTGTGATCTTGAACAAAAATAACAGCACTTTACCTGATTTTTACCGTTTTAGAGACTTGAAAAACAGACAAACAGTTGGTTTTTCAGAGGCCAGAGCAGCCAAGACAAACTAGAACAATAAAAACCTTTCGAATTCGATGCAGACGGTGACCAGGACGTCAAGAGCTGCTGATACACTACGTCTGGAGGGAGAAAAGACTCGTTTTTGCTCAAATACATGAGAAAAAGTCTGGTACAGTCCCGTTAGCTCAGAACAGTGACGTCCTTCAGTGGTTTAAAAGCCCAAAGCTCGTTCACGTCAACTTAAAACACATTCTGAGAGAGAAATAAATGAATGACCTACCTGAAATGTGAAGGTGACGTTGAGATGATGAGGAGATCAGGTCCACAGACGGCACAGAGAAAAAGAGAGAGAGAGAGGCAGATTGTTAATAAAAAAAACATTAATGCAGTGATTCCATCCAAAACAGTAAAAACTACATCAGTTTATCCTTCAGGATTTATCACCGAAGATTTATCTTTGTACTAGTGCAGAACTTTGAGTTATTTTTGTACTTTTCTGAAGATTTGACCTGCACAAGGTTTGAATCAGTCCCTTCTATGACACGACTAAACTGGGACTAAACCGGGACTAAACCGGGACTAAACCGGGACTAAACCGGGACTAAACTGGGACTAAACCGGGACTAAACCGAGACTAAACCGGGACTAAACCGGGACTAAACCGGGACAAAACCGGGACTAAACCGGGACTAAACCTGGATTAAACCGGGACTAAACCAGGACTAAACCGGGACTAAACCTGGACTAAACCTGGACTAAACCGGGACTAAACCAGGACTAAACCGGGACTAAACCGGGACTAAACCTGGACTAAACCGGGAGTAAACCTGGACTAAACCGGGAGTAAACCTGGACTAAACAGGGACTAAACCGGGACTAAACCAGGACTAAACCAGGACTAAACCAAGACTAAACCAAGACTGAACCGGGACTAAACCAAGACTGAACCCGGACTAAACCGAGACTAACCCGGGACTAAACCAGGATTAAACTGAGACTAAACCGGGACTAAACCTGGATTAAACCGGGATTAAACTGAGACTAAACCGAGACTGCACCAGGATTAAACCGGGACTAAACTGGGACTGAACCAGGACTAAACCAGGATCTAATCTGGGGCTAAACCAGGACTAAACCAGGACTAAACCAAGACTAAACCTGGTGAATCAGTGTTTGAGTTTTGTTCAGTTTAAATCTGTCTCACATCTGCAGAAGTGACTCGACTTTGTTTAAGTTCAGACTCGGTTCTGTTCTGTTCTCGGTTCTGCTGCTTGTGACAGAAACAGTTTTATTCTGCACTTTTCAGTTTTAATGTTCATTTTTGACGATTATTTGTCGTATTGTGATTTTAATGTCTTTGTTATTCTGTAAAGTTCTTTGAATGACTTTGACACATTACACACGTCTATGACTCATTAAGAGTTTCATTTGCAGCTCATCAACAAAATTATAATATTGCACATCTATATTTTCTTCCCCAACATCTTTAAAAAGCGTCATCGTGGCCGGGCTGGGGTTATAGATGTGACTCAGTTCTATTTGTACGAGAGCTCCTGTCCCTTCAGTTCAGTTCTTATTAGATTGGTCCTGTAGAAAAAACAAGTCTGGACCAGCTGAGGACTGCACAGGACGGAGGTTTAGACGTCACAACATGTAGAGTTTTTGAGGAAAAGAATGAAAAACAAACAAACTCTGAAGGTGAAGAGTCTGGAGATGAAGAGGGACTTTCAGCTGGAGAGAAAAGTGAAATATAGAACAGAAAAGAAGCTGGTGTAACAAGATCAGGTCGGACAATCTGCATCGAGAAGGTCTTTAGAGTAACATTAAAGACCGACAATAATCCTTCATGGGACATTTTACATAATCGTGATAATCGCCAACAGAGATAATGGTCAATGTCTCATCAGAAAGTGCAGAAAAAATCGACTTGAGTCAACAGGGGGCGACAAAGAGGCCTGTTGTCCCGGGCCCCAGGATCTTAGGGGTCCAGAATTCTGAGACTTTTTGACCCGGGCCCCAAATTTCTGTCATTTGTCCTGCTTATCTAAGGTTTTCCCCTAGATCTTGTTGTTTTCACTGATAAAAACGTCAAAGTTGTTTAAACCTGAAGCTTATTATAACATTAAAATAATAATTAATCACGTTTTTAATGGTTATTGTGATGGAAATGTTAATCACAATTATTTTGGTCATGATAATCTCGACACAAAATTTAAATATTGCCTCCTTGCATATTTGAAATCAGACGTTATTTTCCAGTTCAGGTGATCCTCATACTTGAATCTGGTGTAAGGCGCCACCTGCTGGCAACAGAGGTAATTAACATGGGGGAAAATTGACGTTATCCAATTAAGAAACCTGCCCAGTGTTAATTTAAACTCGGATTAAGGTGGAAAATCTTAGAGTCTGTTGATGTTGTGTGGACTTTAAAGCTGCGCTGGGTTTTTACCTGTGACGCAACAATCCTGAGAAAATTCAAATTCAAACAAGTGTCAAGGAAGTAAAACACAAGTCCAGGTGTGTTTTTTAATCAGGGAACAGTTTTGTAACATGTTAAAAGCTTCAAAAATTGCCGTTTAACTCTGAAAACTGAAGGAGAAACATCTGACGCCTGAACTTTCCACGATACAACTCCACAAGTCCAAGAAGAAACTGCTAATCGGACAAAAATCAACAACAGAAATGAAAATCCAAATCAAATCCATGATTAGGAAACGTGGAAAAGGCGAAATGACCCACTAATCCAGAGAAGAGGTGCAGAAAAACCCATCCCAGGCGCAGGCAGATGTTTTATTAATGCAAGTCCTAACCTCAGAGCACAAACACAATAAATATCTTCTACCACCAACCGGAGCGAGGTCAAAGGTCACGTTCCCTGTGAGAGATCCAACAGTGTGATTCAGAGTCTGCTCCCCTCTGTCTGGGCGCACACTGTGACTTCTCTCCTGCTGTGTGGAGCTTATCTCGTCCCTCTCCGGGGTTTGTTTCTGTGTCTAAGTCCAATATTAAGTGCCTTTGACGTGTCCTCTATCCTCCCCTCGTCTTTATCTGCACAGAGCACAAACTCTGTCAGCAGATCCGTGGAACTCGTCTGGACGTCCTCGTTTAGTGTTTCGGAAACAACCAGACACAAAGTAGTTGAGAGTAAATGTTACAAGACTCTTGGTGACGCTTGGTGCCGTCTCCGCTCTCGTTTTAGCGCTCGGCTGTTTGTCAGTAACAGGAACTCGGAGCTGAGGAGGTTTATTTTTTTTATTTATCTTTATTTATACAAAGAGAGGACTAAACTGTCTTTCATGATGTTCAAATAAAACAAGACAAACAAAAGAAAACACAACAAATATCTGCATAAATCCATTTGAAACGTTAAAACAGGAGCAGGAGTGATTATAAATGTTTATTATCTCATTATTAAAGTGCGTCAGCAGCACCAGTGTCTCCACTTTAACATGTCTTTCCATTTTTGGGAAGAAAAATAACCAAAACTTTCCCCTTTTCAGTTCTAGAGCTGCCAGTTTTCAGACACAGACAATCATGAGATTTGGGATTAAAAGTTCAACAAACGAGAGATGTTCAGACAGTTTATCGTCATTGTCTCTTATAAAAACAGGATTATACAGCGTCTCCGTGAACTTCATCATAAATGAACAGTAACGGGTTTTAAATTCATCCTTTTAAATTTCAACCTTTTATGAAAGAGTCTGAAGGAGTCAAAGTCGAGCCTCAATCTGGATTAACTGGATTATGGCGATATAATAAACATACAAAGATACAAGATGTTTCTATAATAAAAAAGATCATTTTGTTCCAGTTTAAAATCCGTCATTTGTATTTTAAATGATCGAGCCAAAACCCCAGATATTTACAGCAATAATATATTTCAAGCAAAATCATTTAATGCTTGAAGATTTTTAGCTCGAACATGAGTCAAATGTTTTTGTTAGATAATAGTTTTATTTGTTTTCAGTGATAATTTCAGATTTTTGAGGGAATTTCATTAAAATCTCGCTGCAGTTATGTCCAAAAAATGATGCTCAACATAAGAAAAGTTGCACATTTACAACAAAATATTAGAGAAAACATTCGATTGTGTTTGTATTTCCTTGATCTAAATGTTTTTCACTGACGTCAGCATCAAAACTGCAAAGTTAATCCTAATTTACAACTCCAGACTCTGCTCTATGTAACTTTTCTAAAGGTCCAAAATCAAAATGGAAAGTTCCAGTGCGGCATCAAACTCGTCTCCATGAAGTTACAGCTCAGATCATGGTATTTTAACAATAAATTCAACTGTAAATAAACCAGATTAAGATGGATTATGTCACTGATGTAAGAGCGACTCTCCAGAAAATGTAAAAACGTCTCCAAAGACACAAAACGGCACGAATCTCCCACCAAACGTCCTTCAAAAAGTCCTCGACAAACATCAGGACGAAAGTTTGCAGGAGTCGCCTCTGCAGAACGACTCGGACTTTATCAGATAATCTCTGAGCAGAATCACGCCGAGTTTTCACTTTCACTGCT
Source organism: Periophthalmus modestus (assembly GCA_019594935.1). Classification (NCBI taxonomy): domain Eukaryota; kingdom Metazoa; phylum Chordata; class Actinopteri; order Gobiiformes; family Gobiidae; genus Periophthalmus; species Periophthalmus modestus. The sequence continues at coordinate 248,009 of JAIEZT010000183.1, read as the reverse complement.
CCTCATCACCACAAACTCACAACCTCTGCAACAAATCCATCAGAAAGTTTGTGTTTTAATAAAGCTCGATGTTTAGAAACGTGTTTGGCTTCATCCGTCAGTCCTAATCTGCTGCTGTCAGACGCTCAAACGCTCCACTTTCATCACCACATATTAAATGTCACTTGAAAGTCACTTTTCATAATTATGGTGATTGTTCGAAAGCATCAAAATGTAAGTGTCATATCGGAATAAAACCCGGCACAAAGTGAAGGAAACGAAAGAGAGATTTGAACCGTGTGCAGATAATGAACGACTTTATAATAACTACACCTTATTTAGTCTTAATAAAGATAAAAAAGAGTTAATCATGATCAAATAGTTTATCAGAGTATTCACTAAATAGGCCTAATCAAGCCTCAGAAATTCAAAAAACACCAAAATTATTCTGCAAAATCGACTTTTCATAGATTTTAACCTCGTTTTAGTTGTTTCCACGTCTCATTTTCCATCTTAAAGTTGTATTTGTGCATGTTTGATTGATCTTTAACGGCTTATTTTCAAGATTTTACATATTTTACACAGAAATCCCTGTTTTCGCCTCCACCGGCACACGCCCCTCTCTGCACCTGCGTCATTCTTCCATTTTATTTTCTTAATCGATGATTCGCAGAAGATTCAGCAGCGTCACTGACTGCACTGGTTACTCAGAATCAGAATCAGAATCAGAATCAGAATCAAAAGACTTTTATTGCCCTCGTCAGTGAACACAGCTCACAAACGAGGTGATAAAACACTGAATAAGCACAAATAACAGCATGAATATAGTCAAAAAAGATGCTTCAAAATAAAATAAAACTGCTAAAATAAAACTTCTTCTCTCCATGCAGCTGCAGGTCGATTCATCTCCCATTCGACTCTGCAGTTTCTAACAGAAATCAGCAAACTTGTTTCTTTTATTAAGTAATTTTAGATGAATATTGTGATTTAAAATGTGCAAATGAAAACATAATGATGAGTACAGAGGCGACACAAGCACAGCAGCTCTTATTTACCGCATTTTCTGGAGTTTAAGTCGAGTTTAAGTCAAAAAAATGCACAATAATGAAGAAAAAAACATATATTTCACGTATATTCCGCATCTGAGTATAAGTCGCAGCCCAGAAAACCCAGAAAAAAGGAGAGAATATGAAGCTTAAACAAAGTGTTGAACTGATGTGTTAAATGAAGACAGGGTTTTCTTCTTCTCACTCCTTTTTGAGTTTATATAAGGATTCATTTGTGAAATGTACTTTTTTATGTATCTGATACAAAAAATACAGTAATAAACTATTTGTTCATTGGAAATTAAGTCTTTGTTAGTCTTAATTAAAAAAGTATAGTTGTTTTATGCACTTTCTCACTTGAATCTAACAGCAGGTTTAGTTCTGACACTGAATTAAAACACGATCTTGGTGCGTTCTTTAAATAAACCCCAGAAATCTACAATTAAAAGGAGATAAACAGACAGTTGTAGAGCTCTTCACGTCTGAAAGACTCTGCACCTGTGAAACGTTCAGACATGAGGTCGGAGGGTTGTGCACATTATTTCAACAGTTTGATCTATAGAGACGAAGAATCAGCCGAGCAGTAGCGGCGCATAAACTGTGTCCCTCTTGAACGTCGGCCCTCCAAACACTTCATCTCGTGTTGGGATGTAATGATGCATGTGTGAGGGCTTATTACAGTGAAAACAAGACACTTGAACGTCATTGAAAGGCCTCTCCGCCTCACGGGGACAAAGACACGAGGCTTGTCCGGGTCTGTTTAGTACGTCTGAATATTCAAACACTGATTTAGAGGCGAGTGCACGACGAATATCAACGATTTCAAAAAAGGAAATGCTTTGTTTGAACTAAAATAGGAGCCGGAAACGAAACTAAAAGCATGTTTTTGGAATATGCATCAAGACACAAACGTGCAGACCAGTTTTGAGCTGGAGAAGTTTATTCTTATCATGAATTTTAGTGTAAAACTCAATCTCACAGCAGGCCACATCAGCAGAATGGTGCTGCTCAAATCTGCAGGGATGTTTGCAGAGATTTTTGGGTTTTCTAGGCCACAATGCACATTTTTAGAAGAAGAAGAAGAACAGCAACAATGCAAAAATGTTCACTGAGTTTAGAATATTTTTTGTAAAGGTTTATGTCTGAGCAGCTCTTCACATGATCCACATTGTTCCAAGAATCTTTTTTACTCAGGACAAATGTTGTTTTGTTCTTAATAAATAGTTTTTGCAAATTATTATTCAAATGTTCCATCAAAATGATTAAAACATAGAGCGGATGTCCTCATATGTGGACATCACTTTTCTTCTTTGGTTTTACTCATCAGGTCCCAAATCTTCCAAACAACAAAGACAAATGAATAAAGTCGTGAAAGAGCTCCGGTCTTGGGAGGTTAAGACAGTCATACACTTTAATTTACTTTGTCGCGGCCACATAAAGTGACACGGCGGGCCACATTTGGCCCCTGGGCATAGAGTTTTTTTATCCATTTATTTAAAATTAGTGGTGCCACTGCCCTTTTTTCTTTTCTCCTTCCAAATAAACTAATTTTTCTGCAAACTAATGCTGTTTCATGGAATTTCTGAACACAATGACTCTGTTTTTTGGCTCCAAACACTGATAATGTTTAAGGCTCAGATGGAAAATTCTTCAGCAAAGAGCAACACCACCGGCCGAAGATCTTACAAATCGTAAGACTTTTTTTGTAAATATGAAGACATAACTTTGCCAGTGTCTCATCGTAACTGTGCCGCCCTCGAAGCGTCTTTCAAACAGCCCCAAAAACTCGACATCGTTCAATTACTGATCCCACAAATCCAAAGCTTCTCATAATATAATAAAGGAAGTGCTTGAAAAGGCTCGATTTCTCTCACATCCAACAGTTTGGTATAAAAACTCATAAACCTAGACCAAAAATCTAAGACTCATTTTAAGATATTTTACGATTTCCAAACCACGAGGCAGAAAAAACCTGCTGGACTCGTCTCCCTGAGCTGCAGAGAAAGTCGCAGCTGCACATCTGCTTCGGGCTCACGCTCCTCACCGTCGTGTTGATGTATTTCACAGAGATAATGGAGTGAACTCAGGCACATTATTCAAAGTAAAACCCATTTAAAGTTATCAAATAGCTCAACTCTGACATTTTCGGGGGGTATAATTTCACTTTTGCTTCAGATTCGGATGATAACAGGCTTGGTCTCATCTTAGCTGCAGCTCAGAATGGATTATACAGCAACACGAGATAAATGGCACTCTGCGAAATCAAAGCTGAAATTTGGGGAAGATGGAGCAGAAGATGAGGCATTCGTCTGAGGATGACCCCACTGGAATGAGCTGCCATCTCAGAGTGTTTCTGTAAGTGAACATTATCGTCCTTGTTTCTGAATGTCATTCTGTACAGACTCAACCTTTTCGTAGAATAGTAAAACCGACAGACAAAGGCACGACGGACGAATTCTATGGTAAAATGTCTCGATTTCAGCCGTTTCTACGATGGGAGACTTCATCCACATGGCCCAGAGTGACTGTTTGTGTGTGAGAGCTGCTGGGGGTCGCTGGGGGTCGCTTCCGTCAGTCTGCCCCAGGACAGCTGTGACTGCAGTAATACTGTGTGTGAGTGTCTTAAAAAGCGCTGCATAAATCCAAAGTTTAACTATGAATGTTGCAAGAAACACGGCAAAAATGTATCTGTCTAAACCAGAGGTGCACAAACTTTTTTTTTGTAAAGTTAATTGTTGAATGTTTTATTCTGCCTCAGGACAATGGATGAAATTTAGCTCCTGTGTAACTCCGGCGTATTTATGTTGTAGCAGCTGAAACATTGATATGCACTGTCCTAATTCAAATAAATAAATACATTTTATACGTTTTTAAACTCAGCTTTGACTGAGCCGCTGTGAGTTCTTCAAACACATTAATATTAAATCTGTGTCACACTGTGATGTTTGAGGATATAGTCGTAGAAATAGTTTGATTTGCTTTTAAAAGTTCTGCTTATGATCAATCGGGTCGGTTCAGCAGGAGCCCGAGGGCCAATGTGACAAAGTGGAGCCTTTGTCCCTTTTAGATATTTCATTTTGTTTGTTAATTTTCCATAATTGTCCATATCAAACTAAATATAACTATCCCGGGTTTGTTTTGTTTAGTTTTCATTCGTTTAATCACCAAACACAAACATTTGTTACTTTAAAGTCATTTTATTTGGTTAAAGTTAGTTAATTGGTTCATGTTGCATTTACTGACCTGAAGCTCCTCATGGTCCAGACACAGAGGGGGCGTGTCCAATGTCGGCCATTTTTATAGGCTGGTGTGTGGCTGTGGGCTGGACCATGTGGAGAACTGGGTTTGAGTTCATTTTGTTTCTTGTGTTTAAGGTCTTAGGTGTTTAGTTTTAATGTTGTAAGTGTTTAGTTTATTTTTAACACTATTTCAGTTATTGGACTTGGGCCCAGAGAAAAATACTAACAACTAAAGCTAAAGTCACCCCCACAGCACCAGGGGTGAAGGTGGTGAGCACCAGGGGAGGGGCGTCTGCGCCGGAGGGCTGTTTAAGGAGCCCTAATTAGACGTTTGGGAGACCTGTGTTGGAAGGCTACCCGTGTTTTTTTTTTTTGTTTCCTCAGTTTGTTTATTTCTGTTGCTTAGATTATTTTGAGCACAGTTAAGTTTTGTAAATATGTATAATTTGTGCACGTTTCCACGGTGCCTAAATAAAGGGATTTAAATGGGACTATTCGGAGTCTGCCTCCTGTTTTGATCGCTCGGGCCAGCTTCCCCACAGCCAATAAAAACTGGTCTGAGGGCCACATTTGGCCCCCGGGCCACAGTTTGGACGCCCCGGGTCTAGACCCCAGATTTGATCCGGAGTCTATTTCGATTTTAAGAATGATCATCTCGATTAGACAAATGTCATGTCGTTTTCAACATTAAATCATCTTTAAAATCACCGTCTGGTCTCACGTCGTGTGATCCTCTCGTCCTGACTCACCTCCAGCTCCAACTTCAGAAAGGTTCATTTATAAAAAGTATATTGTCACAGAGGTGAAATCACAGTTTGATTTTTATTGACCCCAAGTGGATTCTGGAACGATCATGATCCACCTCAGATGTTCAGACCAGACAAAAGAATCACTGATATTCACTTTTATTAATCAGAGTGAAGCTCGTGGACATATTTAAGTCTAAGTACAGAGGAAAAACAGAGAGAACATGAGTCACCCGGGGCCCACGTTACATGAAAGGACTTAAATAAATATATATAAATTGATGGATTCAATATATTTTTAACATGTTTATTGATCTCACTGTGAATCTTAAAAGGTAATGTAATGTTCATTTTTATTATAATCACTATAATAATGATATGTAACCTTAATGTGATTTATGCACTTATGTCTGTTTTCTGAGCTTTGCAGAGAATGTCTTGTCTGAAAGTTGAATGACCATGGGAGATAACAGGAAACACCCTGAGAGGTGTTTGGGCGAATAAGGACTGAAAGGAATGCTTAAACAACAATATTTTGAAATGAACTTTGTAATATGTGATTTTCTCACTGCCTCACTGCTTGTTGTCCCCCTCCCCCCTTTTGAGAGTGAGCAGTGATGTGTAACTAGGGTTCCTAACTGAATAAAGGAGGAGAAAGGCGGTGGAGACTTCAGAAAGGGTGAGGAGGTTGTAATCTGAAGGTTTCGGCCTCCCCGTCTTGTTCTCCTCATGAGTATAGCAATAATAATCTCTCTTGTCTTCTCCTCTTTTGAACTCTAATTAGGTTAAGTGTGAACCTATCAACTTGGTCCTTCGAGCCGGATCCCAATACACCTAAGGACTCCAGCAGATGTCGGAGACCCAGGTGAGACTGTGGCCACAGCAACCGAGACCTTTTCCAGGACTGGCTCTGCGGCCTTTGTTGGAGTCTGACGGTTGACGGGATACTGAGGGAGAGAGACAAGACGAGTGAGTAGGTCTTGCTTTAAAAAACGGTGTGACTGAGGGTCATGCGCGTAGAAAAACCCTAATTATCCTAGGCTCCAATTGGGTACTAATGCTGTAAAGCTAAAAAAGGGGACGGATGCGGAGTCCCGTTACCGGGTAAAATAGGAAGATTTTACTGGCAGGTACAAAACCGTGGCAAAAAGCAAGAGGGACGGATGCGGAGTCCCGTTACCGGGTAAAAAGGGAAGATTTTACTGGCAGGTACAAAACCGTGGACAAAAGCAAGGGGGATGGTGCGGAGTCCCGTTACCGGGTAAAAAAAGGATCATTTTACTGGCAGGTACAAAACCGTGGGAAAAAAACGAAGCAAAAAAAAAGTGTGTGAAAGACGTGTGAGTGGAGATTCTAAACCACTAGGTGAAGGATCTCATACCAAAAAGGTTGGGAGAATACAGTGTATTTCTGTGGATGCAGAGGCAAGATTTCTCCGCCTGCTTGTGAGGTGTAAGTGAGAGATACCGCATAAATCACTGTACCAACTTGTTGTATTCCAGCGATAGAGACCTCCCTAGGAGTTAAAAGCTGGACTAAATTTCAGGAAAAAAAATGGGAAACAAAAATACAAAACTGACCCCAAAAGATAAACTGCAGATAAAAGACTGGAAAGCCGTGCACGCAAAATATCCGGATAAATGTACAAAATTAGATCTGTGGGTAACAAAATACAAATTTGAGTTAAAATCTTCTAAAATAACGGAGCTCCAAAATAAGATACAGAAATAATGCAAAAATAAAAAAAATAATATGTGCAAACAAGGGTACTATCATTTAGAGAAATGGCTGGAGTTAGCGAAAACAAAAGAAAAAGGTCAAACAGAGGCAAAACGTAAACAACAAATGATGCTTAGTGTAAAGGAGGAAGATGATTTGACTACAGTAGTACCGGCACTGCCAGACACAGCAGGCCCAAGGCCAAGTTCCCACCACCTCCCTAGCTTATTGTGAATTACAACACAACAAGTTAGATGAGCAGTTTCCACCCCCCCACCTCCCTATTCTTATTGTGAATTACAACACAAGTTAGATGAGCTGAAAGCAGCACAGACTAGACGGCAGACTAGACAAAAGGGTATAAGATTTGAATTTAATAAAACTATGGGAGGTGACCCTTTAACTACTGTCACTGAGGAAGGTAAACCCATTTTTGTGACCCCTAGTGCCCCCATGACAACGGAGCAGGTCAGACCACCAAAACCAAAACAACAGAACACAGGACTTTATCCTATGATACAGGTTGCAAACCCCAGGGCAGGACAATTATTAGATCCTGATGATGCACAGGGGGGAAGACACCCAGAAACTATTCTAGTACACAGACCCTGGACAGAGAATGACATAGATGACGTATTAAAGGGGAGTGTGTCACCCATTGAGGATGAAATTGGCAATGAGAATTGTGCATACAGACAGCAATAAAAAAATGCTTTACATGCTAATTCTACCACAGGAATCTGCAATTGGATTGACAAACATTATATAAATTTTGCCATAGGAACATTGGATCAATATTATACAATGCATGCAGTTGCATTTACCTTTGAGGGACGTAGATATACGTTAAGCCGGGTAGGACAAGGATATTGTGAAAGTCCAACAATATATTCACAAGTTATGTCAACTAACTTGGCAAAATTTAACCCACCTGAAGGAAGTTAAATACTACTTTATGTAGATGATATTCTTTTGGCTTATCCTGACAGAAAATCATGTGAAATTGATTCAGTTGCTCTAATAAAACTTATAGCAGAAAATGGCCATAAAGTGAGTAAAAATAAGCTTCAATTTTGCCAAAATACAGTTAAGTATTTAATATAATAATAATAATAATACATTTTATTTATAGGGCGCCTTTCTGGACACTCAAGGTCGCCTCACAGCAGGGACATACATAACACACAACATTATTAGTTAAAAGCCAGAGTTAAAATATACACATTTAAAAACAAGCATATAGTATAAAATAAAAAATAAATAAATTCAGGACATAGTTTGAGTGCAGGAGGTCGTACAATAGTAGCAGGACGCAAAGAGGCTATACTTAATGCTCCAAAACCTGAAACTAAAAAACAAATGATGTAATTTCTAGGTTTGACTAATTACTGTAGACAGTGGATTAGCTAATTATGCAGAGATAACCCATCCACTAAGTAAATTGATTTATGATGTGCCTAAGAATATGAACGACAGCCTAAAATGGACAGAGGAGAGTGAAAAAGCTTTTGTTGATGTGAAACAAGCCTTAGTCTCCAGTTCTGTGTTAGCACTTGCTGATTATGACAAACCTTTTGTGCAAATGGTAGACTGTAAGGGTCATTTTATGACATCAGTTCTAACACAAAACATGGAGATAAACTCAGACCAGTGGCATATTACTCCTCCAACTAGACAGTGTAGCATGTGCCATGCCGGCATGTTTTCGAGCTGTATTAGCTCCATCCTTAGCAGTACAAGCTAGTGCACTTGTAGTGCTTTTCCATACATTAGTGCTCAGGGTTCCTCATGCAGTGTCAGCATTGTTACAAACTAACTTTTGTTTATGTCCCCAGCACGAGACTTAGCATGTATGACAAATCTATTATCACAACCTCATATGACAATAGAGAGATGCACTACTTTAAATCCAGCTACATTAATTCCATGTGGATGATGATGGAGAACAGCATAATTGCAGAGAATTGACCGAGCAGACCAGAAAGTGTAGGCCAGATCTGTCAGACACTCCTTTTCAGGAAGGATTTACCTTATATGTAGACGGTTCATCAAAAAAGACAATACAGGGACAAAATCAGACAGGTTATGCAGTAGTCACAGACACTGAAGTATTGCAAGCAAAAGCTTTGCCCCCGTACATATTCTGCTCAAGCAGCAGAACTAGTTGCATTAACTGAAGCTTGTAAGCTAAATGAAAGACCAAATATGTACAATATTTACAGATAGCACATACGCTTACTCAACAGTACACACATTTCCTAAATTTTGGCAACACCGTGGAATGGTCACGTCCACGGGAAAACCTGTAGTTCATGCTGAACTACTAAAAGCCTTAATAGAAGCAGCTCAACTTCCAAAAAAAGCTAGTGTGTGTAAATGTGCAGCTCATACTAGTGGGACAGATTCTGTGACTAAGGGAAATACCTTTGCTGATAAGATGGCAAAACAAGCAGCTGAAAAGCTGAAAACCTAGTGCATGTGGCAAGTCTAAAAATAGACCAAGAACTTGACCAGGAACTATTAAAGGACATGCAGCAACAGAGCCACACTCAAGAGCTACAGATGTGGTTAAAAAAGGGATCATCATACATGATATTTATGTATGACCAGAAGGGAAACATATTTTACCCAAAAAATATTTTTAAATATGCAGCAATTTTGACACATGGTGTTACTCATGTGTCAACAGTGGGGATGGTAAAGCATAAAAGCCAAATATATACAACATATGGATTTAATAACTATGCAAAAAAATGTTCGCAGAGCATGCCTTATATGCGCTAAACATAATCCACAGGGAAATTTAAGACCAAAAAAGAGGAAGTTTTATGGACTATATACAATTAAACAAGAGTGAAGGGAAAAAGTATTGTTTGGTTATAATAGATGGTTTTTCCAAATGGATAGAGCTATTTCCAACTAAAACACCAGATGTATGACAGTAGCAAAAGCATTATGTAAAAATATCATACCTAGATATGGAATACCAGAAATAATACGATCAGATAATGCAAAACATTTTGTAAACGAAGTTATCACAAAGATAGGGGAATTATTCTGCATTAATTTAAAGAATCACTGCGCTTATCAATCCCAAAGTGCAGGATTAGTAGAAAGAGTGAATGGTACAATAAAAAACAGATTAAAGAAATGTAAGGAGGAAACTAAAAGACCATGGACGCAGGGTTTAGATATGGTAAAACTGTACATTAATGTACTAGGTGGACAGAGTCTTACGCCATTTGAAATGATATATGCACGTGTTTATAAGTTACCACAGTTTAAAGAAATATGGAAACACATTGTAAAAAAGTGATACAGCATGACGTGTAAAAACATAACTTGCGCCATATGTATGTTTATGCTCACTCTGGTATTGATCACACTGGTGTTCTGGTATGGGTTAGTGCCTGCAGTACTGCCTGCTCCTTCTGTAGCACCGATGAAAACTGTAAACTCCTACATTTACGTGGGAAGTCCTATGCAAACCTCTAATCTCAATAGACAGGTAAAACGAACAACAACAGATTGGTGCTCACAAAAAATGCATTACAAATTTGGAACTTAAGTTTGTCTTCCACTTGGGACAGACTGGAGGGAGGCAAGTAATGGAATTGAATATACTAATGATTATTGGTACATAACTAATGATATTGAAAACCAAGGGTGGGATACATTAGTAGCTGACCAAGAAAACAAATGGACACCAACACAGGTTAAACCTGAGAGGGCAGGTAGACAAGCAGAGCTCCTAACTTTAGCCAAAACCAAATCTAATCTACTGGTAACTGTAAACAACATTAAAAAAAACAACAAAAAACTAACTGATAAGGGAGACGGATGCTGGGTGTTTTTACTGAGAGCTCATGCAGCAGGGATTTTTCTGTTAATAATATGTGAAAGGAGTAATGACCTTCTGAACCGAGTCTGAGCCCCTGGCTAAAAGACAGTGGAGTAAAAATTAAAGCAACAGTAACCTTTACTAAAGAACAATATTTAATATGGCAACTGGTGTATCTGAGTTTGGAAAATAATTGGTTGACCATGATAGAAACAGGCATTTAAATACTTTAATAAAGACTGTGTTGCATGCATGGGGCCCAGACCGCTTCTGAGAATGGTACCAACACCTCCTGAATTAACGCCACAATGTGTGGAGGATATTTTTGACCAAAACAGTGCCAAAGATGGAGTGTGCAGAGTGGGACACTGTGTACCCACTAACTAAACCTGAGAAACAGAAACCAATATTTGAGGCCAAACTGCAAAAAGGAAATTATATACTTATATTAGACGTTCAAACTCAAAGACAAATATTTATGGTGCTATTGATGAAGAGCTGTGTGCAAGAAATTTTGTTACAGAAGAAGCACTACCCACGGTGCGCAGCGACATCTACTGGTACTGTGGAGGGAAATATACTTAGAGCAAGAATGCCCACTGAATTTACTGGAGTATGTGCTGTAGTTAGTTGATAATACCTGTAGAAGTAATGTCAATTGAACAAGAACAATTAACAGAACTGATAAAACTAATACCTAATGATGATCTCCAAATCAAAATATCTAAAAGAGAATAAAAGGGACATTGGGGAGAAAATGATCCAACATACATTGATTCTATTGCAGTGCCCAGAGGGGTCCCTGATGAATATAAATTAGCTGACCAAATTGCTAACGGATTTGAAAACATTCCTTTTTAAGCTGCTATATAATACCAATTATTACCAATTACACCAAATAAGAATGTAGACAGAATCAACTACATCCACTACAACGTACAAAAGTTGGGAAACTACACACAGGAGGGGTTTGAAGCAGTGCACGAGCAACTCAGCGCGACCTCACTTATGGCTTTCCAATATCGCATAACAGTCGACATGCTGTTGGCCGAACGGGGTGGAGTTTGTTCGATTTTTGGGGCTAGCTGCTGTGTTGTCATCCCAAATAATACCGCTGCAGATGGAAGCCTGACTAGAGCTATAGGCAGCCTGCGTGCTATGAACAGACGCCTGAAAGAGCAGTCTGGAGTAGACACGTAATTCTGGGATGACTGGCTAAGTGTGTTTGGTCGCTATAAAGCACTGGGCTCCTCGGTTCTAGTATCAATTACTGTGTTTGTAGCCATCTTAACCTTGTGTGGATGCTGTTGTGTTCTCTGTCTCTGTTCTCTGATTAATAAGTTGATAACCACTGCCATCTCACCCGCACCAGAAGACAAAGGGGTGCAAATGTACATATTGGGCAGTGATGAGTGATGAGGGGGACCCTGAAGGAGCACTGCCAGAGTTATTCTGAGAACTCTCCCAGGTGTAAGAACTAATGAACTATAATTAAAAATCCAGGGTGAAGAGATTACATGGTGATATGTGAGATGTCACAGTTCGATAAACAGGAGGGAATGATGGATTCAATATATTTTTAACATGTTTATTGATCTCACTGTGAATCTTAAAAGGTAATGTAATGTTCATTTTTATTATAATCACTATAATAATGATATGTAACCTTAATGTGATTTATGCACTTATGTCTGTTTTCTGAGCTTTGCAGAGAATGTCTTGTCTGAAAGTTGAATGACCATGGGAGATAACAGGAAACACCCTGAGAGGTGTTTGGGCGAATAAGGACTGAAAGGAATGCTTAAACAACAATATTTTGAAATGAACTTTGTAATATGTGATTTTCTCACTGCCTCACTGCTTGTTGTCCCCCTCCCCCCTTGAGAGTGAGCAGTGATGTGTAACTAGGGTTCCTAACTGAATAAAGGAGGAGAAAGGCGGTGGAGACTTCAGAAAGGGTGAGGAGGTTGTAATCTGAAGGTTTCGGCCTCCCCGTCTTGTTCTCCTCATGAGTATAGCAATAATAATCTCTCTTGTCTTCTCCTCTTTTGAACTCTAATTAGGTTAAGTGTGAACCTATCATAAATATATAGATCTAACCACAGAAGAGCCACTAACAACAACCAGATGTTTGGACTGTTGTATGAAAGCTCCTCAGTCAAATTATAAAAACACACTTTCAGACAGTACGACTTTGAATTAACATCCACAGTCCTGAGTTTCAGATGCCAGAGCTTTAGTTTTTTATCCAAAAGTTCATATTTGAAATGAACAAGAGTCTGAATGAAGTAGAACATATGAAAATGGAAACAAAACTGTATTTTTCAACCTTATACCTCCCATTTCTCAACACCAAACTGTCCCTGGAATATATTTATGTAAAATGAAAGAGTATCAAACTAGACTTTTCATTTTTACAAAACAGCTTGGGGTACGGCAAACCCTGTGGTCCAAATGGCAGGATTCCTGCGTTTGGCTCGGCTCTGTCCGTTTCAGAAGTGCCTCGCAGGGAGCCCACACGAGCAGCAACAACAATGTTCTGACAAACTTCAAGCAGCTTTTTGGTGAGAGGTGGTATCCACAGAACCCAGCGGGAGAAAAACAACAACACAGCCCGAACGAGCAGAAAAACACTAAAAAGAGACAACAAAAGGCCGGGCTCAACTTTACATGTACAAAAGTGTGGACTTTTTATTCAAACCACGAGTGACCTGAACTGGGGGACTTTCACACAATCCTCAAGAACATGGAAAACTTTTGAGCCAGACACATTTAAATATTAAATATGCACATTTTCGAGTCATATAAGCTTCATCTGTGAGAACGTGACCGTCGCACACGCCTCCTTTTTTGATTGAGTAAAGCTTCTTAAAGATACACTGGTTTATCTCAGGGGTCACGTTCTACAAATAAAACGCAATACATGAAATCTGCGAAGTATCAGCTTAATTTTTTACTATTATTCTATATGTTTCTTGTCTGTAAAACCCCTCACCACACACTTTATACACTTTTCTCACAGGCATTAACATTTTCTCACATTTCTCTCAAAGTTCAAACCTTCGTCGGTGCCTTTGTCGGTGCAGAACGTTTCATCGACATTGTGGGTTTGGTCGGGGAGAAAACTTGCAAACATACAGCACTTCAGAGTCACACTGATCCAACATTTATGTAAATTTGTCTGACACATTCTGTACTGTACAGGAGACACGGAGGAGACTGATGGACAATGGTCTACAGTCCCTCAGCCAATCAGGACGCAGAACACAATGGTCTATAGTCTCTCAGCCAATCAGGACGCAGAACACAAGGGTCTACAGTCCCTCAGCCAATCAGGACGCAGAACACAATGGTCTACAGTCCCTCAGCCAATCAGGACACAGAACACAATGGTCTATAGTCCCTCAGCCAATCAGGACGCAGGACACGTTGCACTTTCATATACTGTGGAAAAAAGCATGAAAAATTGCTCAAAAAAATGCTGCGAAACAGCGACGCCGTGAAGAAAGTGACAGACGACTGTGCACTATGTAACTTTCAGGATCCGCCACCTGCTTGTCTCCTTCAGGACGTCTGTGAAATCCCTCAGTCCTTCAGGATGTTATGGCTTTGTCCAGAATGTTCCACTATATGGTATTAAACTTCTGTGTGAGGATGCAGGTTTTATTGCTGTTTTTTTGCTATAAAACCACATGTATTTGAATAAATGCGTGATGGTAGGTGTTTAAAACTGAGGAAGATTCCAGGAAAAGCATTGATATCTCCCTGGAGACGAGCAGAAATGTTACACTGCGCCTTTACGTGTTATTTTATCTGTCAATTAAACCGGATCAGTTAAAAATCGTGTCATTTTGAACATAACCTTTACGGCCGAGACAATGTGCCATCAGAAATCGAATCATAATCTGCTCCATGAGGCTGTGCCGTCTCCGAGTCGCCGACCCTCCTCAGAATCACGGGGGCTTCTCCAAAACCAGTCGTGCTCGTTTGCCTCACATTCTGCTGATTTAATTAACAATCCCAATCAAACTGAACAGCCTGGAATGGCACAGATGAAGCTGAAATCAAATCAAAGAGCGATCAGGGTGTGTGCGGGGGACAGGGAGGCTCTAACAAGCTGGGTGCGATTGGCAGAACCTTTTCAGGAGAGATTTTAGAGCCGATTAAGAGGGACTAAAATCATGATCGTAATTAGGGTTTGTTCAGTTTACATATAATGAAGTCGCACACGCAGCACAAACATATAATGAGAACAGATTATGATTTGCACTGATAAAATGTTTGGTTTCCTTCATTTAGGTCGGACACGATAACATTTTAAAGTCTGATATGTCGCTGAAGTAAATATAGACAATAAACGATAAGATTGAGACTCATTTATGCAACTGAAACAAAAACGCAGCAGATTTAAACCACAAAAACTATTCTAAATCTACAATAGTGTTAAAAATCATAAGCTGTAAGAAATAAACAGCAGAATGAAACACTTTAGTCGTTAGTTTGCAGCAGTAATGAGTCAGACACGTTATTTATTCAAACTTTTACGGCTAAAATTTGATCATGTAGCTTTAAAATAACCAAAAACTTCCCATTAGTGCAAAGAGAAACTACACACGAAAAGACCACTGAGCCACTGTCGCCCCACGATACGATACTGAGCTAAAAAACACGTCGTTCCACCTTTCACCTCCTAAACGATACGTCGATGTGGTATTTATCGTGACAGGCCGAGCTGTATCTACATCAGCTGGAACGACCAGAGTGCACAGACTGAAAACTAGTGAATTAAAGGCGTTTCCTTAGTTTTTATCCTTATTTAGATGGGAGAATCCAAAGAGAGCACTCTCTTTTTCATGACCGTCCTGTTTAAAATACAATAGAGAACAGAAAAACTAACAAAACAAACACATATAAGTCCATATAAAACATTAAAAACAGCAGCAGGTGAGTGGATAAAACATCATTAAATGGCCAAAGTCTCCAGTTTTGTTTCTCCTTGGAGTTTATTCCATTTTTGTGAAGCCAAACAGCTAAAATCCTGTTTCTCGTCTCAGTTTTGGTGCAGATCGTCCTTAGATGTGATGAATCAATGATTAACAAAGTCCACAGTGCGGCATTTCTTCCAATGAAATAACAAACTATAAAAGCACATATCTGTCTATTTGGGTGTAATGGTTTGTTACGAGGAGGTACATTTGTTGTTTTTGGTTTGTATCTGTCAGTGAACAAAGATAATGAGAAGAAAAAGACGTCACACTGTAGTTCTTCACAAAAATATATTTACATAACGTGATTTAAGTGTGTCGAAGGTGGAAAAGTATAAAACATGACCAAACAAAGGCTTAAAATGTAACTGAGAAAAGAGTCACTGTTTGTTCGTGAAGTTTTAAGGCGTCTCCTGGTTATGTGAAAAAAAAATCACTATTCAAACAAAGTAACCTGAATAAATTGGGGGCAGGAGAGTGGACGTTCTCCAAGTTTCATCAAGTTAAAATCTGAGCACACGGGGGGTTAGTCTGACCAACTGTTATTGTTTTTCTCCTTTTTGTGTTGGTGGGCCAGAGCTCTGGAGGGTTTCCAAATACCAGAATGATTATTTTTGCACCTGCTTCATGCCCGTCCTTTAAAAAAATGAACCAAAAGGCGACCAACTTTATCAAAGCAAAAACGAGCTCACTTTGGGCAAAAACAGTAAAAAAAAACATCAAGGTTTTGGCTGATTCTTGTGGATGAATCTGGACGATGGTTTTCTAATATGAGACTGTAATGCTAACGCTAACAGAAGGTTCAGTCGGTTCATATAAACTGTGGAGCCGTGTGTATGTGGCAGGAGAATAAAGGTCAAAGTGTGCTCTGAATACTGAGAGGACGTGGCATTTTGTTTTATGTAGTTCAATATTTGAACAACAGCCGGTTCAAGAGTTTTACAACGCACCCATCAGAGGTCGCTCTTGTTTTTGTCAGGACCACTCAAATCAGACACAAAAAAGACTTTGTCCTGAGGTGTGCTCCAGGAAGATGAAAAATACCCACTAAGAATGGAAAAATATCCAGTAAGAATCCAAAAATATCCACTAAGAATCCAAAATATCCACTAAGAATTCAAAAATATCCACTAAGAATCCAAAAATATCCACTAAGAATCCAAAAATATCCACTAAGAATCCAAAAATATCCACTAAGAATGCAAAAATATCCACTAAGAATCTAAAAATATCCACTAAGAATCCAAAAATATCCACTTAGAATCAAAAATATCCACCAAGAATCCAAAATATCCACTAAGAATCCAAAAATATCCACTAAGAATGGAAGAATATCCACCAAGAATCCAAAATATCCACTAAGAATCCAAAAATATCCACTAAGAATGGAAAAATATCCACTAAAATCCAAAAATATCCACTAAGAATCCAAAATATCCACTAAGAATCTAAGAATATCGACTAAGAATCCAAAAATATCGACTAAGAATCCAAAATATCCACTAAGAATCCAAAAATATCCACTAAAAATCCCAAAAATAT
Organism: Periophthalmus modestus; assembly: GCA_019594935.1. NCBI lineage: Eukaryota > Metazoa > Chordata > Actinopteri > Gobiiformes > Gobiidae > Periophthalmus > Periophthalmus modestus. The sequence goes on along the minus strand of JAIEZT010000183.1, from coordinate 230,912 downwards.
CCACTAAAAATCTAAAAATATCCACTAAGAATCCAAAATATCCACTAAGAATCCAAAAGTATACAAACATACAGCACTTCAGAGTCACACTGATCCAACATTTATGTAAATGTGTCTGACACATTCTGGATCATTTTGTTATAATTTGCACATTTTACATCACGATATTCATATAAACTTAATAAAAGAAAGAATTCCACTGACTTCTGTGTTAGAAAAGCTCCTCCTTTGGAAAAAAAGCTGATTTTTAAGTAAATTTGTACCAAAATGACTAAGCGACACGTCCGAATCTTACGCATATCGTCAGTAAAGAAATGAAAATTAGAGAACGAAGTTTGTACAGAGCAGTGAAAACAGGGATTGATCAACCACACGGCGATTACAGTTTGCTCAAATGTGCACGAATCGCTCCAAATACAACTTGTGGAGGGTAAATGAGAAGGAGAAACAACTAAAAACACGGTTAAATCTCTGAAAAGACAATTTTGCATAATGGCTCTGCTTTAAGAGACACAATAAAGCCATTAGGACGAAGATGCCAGGACTCGGGCCGAGCTGCATCCATCACTGTTGCAAATGGCTGTTTTGACATCATTGACATTGTTATAAAGATCATTTGTCCAACATTAAACCATGATTAATGTGTTATTATAGAGGGGCTTTGTAGTATTTCCTAAAATATACTGTTGGCAGATGTGCTCCTTTTTAGTTCATCAATTTGAAAATATATCCAAAATGTCTCCATCACAGGACAGTTAAGTCGGCCAAATTAAGTCCGATGGATGTGACTAATTACAGCAGATAGTCAGATCGAGGAGGTTTTATGCAGAGTTTTAAGCCAGATGCCCTGACGTAGTGACGTCGTGGAGCGGACTCATGCAGCAGAGTCGTGGAGCGGACTCGTGGAGCGGAGTCGTGGAGCAGAGTCGTGGAGCGGACTCGTGGAGCGGACTCGTGGAGCGGACTCGTGGAGCGGAGTCGTAGAGCGGACTCGTGGGGCGGACTCGTGGAGCGGAGTCGTGGAGTGGACTCGTGGAGTGGACTCGTGGAGCGGAGTCGTGGAGCGGACTCGTGGAGCGGAGTCGTGGAGCGGACTCGTGGAGCGGACTCGTGCAGCGGACTCGTGGAGTGAACTCGTGGAGCGGACTTGTGGAGCGGGGTCGTGGAGCGGACTCGTGCAGCGGACTCGTAGAGCGGAGTCGTAGAGCGGAGTCGTAGAGCGGAGTGGTAGAGCGGAGTCATAGAGCGGAGTCGTGCAGCAGAGTCGTGGAGCGGAGTCATGGAGAAGAGTCGTAGAGCGGAGTCGTAGAGCGGAGTCGTGGAGTCGTGGAGCGGACTCGTGGAGCGGACTCGTCCCTGGAGTCTGACACAGTGGTAAAGTTCAGTGGTTTGAACAGCTCAACATGAAAATGAGTGTGTTAAACTCCGGATTACTGCCGTGTGGCTCAGATCAATGAAGCGTCTCCACATTTCTCCAGAGATGTACTTTACCTATAGACAAGACAAAACACTGCACTTTGTATCGACTTTCAGATGTTTACCATTTAGATTACATTTCAGCGAAGAAAACCAAACACCGCTGTTGAGTTTTTGATTTATCGGCGTTCACATCAGACGCTTTGTAATCGAATCAGGGACAAACTCTTGATTCGTACGATAGGGAAATGATCTGGTTTGAACGCAGCCTACTCTTTATTTTGGAATGAAAATGAACGAAGTAGTGTCATTTTTGTCATTTTTGTTCATTTAAAGACTTTACTTGGACGTTTAATGATTAATATGTAGACGCATGTACGAAAAAAGACAGAAACAGACACTAAAAGAGCCATTTTCTGCAATAAAACAACATATTAACACACCAGAACCTATTTTTATGACTATTTTAAATGTATTTTGTTATTTTCTGATCTTATAATGTCGTTTCCTCGTCTCAAACAGACCTGGAGATGTGTTTTTGGTTCATTCTCACACAAACCTGCAGATTTAGGCTGAAAACACTCTTGTGATGTCATCATGTGGTGCTCCACTGTGTTTTAAAGCTCCACACACCTTTATTTCTAGAATTATTTGGGTCATTTCAGTCCTGGAAATGTTAATCTTTGCTAAAAAAGTTTGTAAAAGGCAGAGAACTCAGCCTAAATCATGTGAGAATGAAACAAAACACAGCTCCAGCTCTGTTTTTGAGAGCAAACATGATTTAAAGCTCACAAAAGTCAATTTTGTGTCATATAAACCAACTTAAAATGTGTTAATTCAAAGCTTGTAAATGCACTTTCATGATGATCTATTTTAAATTATTAAATGGGAAGGAAATAAGGCGTGTTTAGTGTTTATTTAAAGTTAACATTTCGGGTTTTTTTGATTCGCAGAAATCTCGCAGACAGACACAAGTTTGGACCCGGAGCTCGAGCATTAATCACTTAAGCCTCATAACGACACTCATCTGAAGAGCCAATAACGAGCTCTAATTGGATTTTTAAGTAGGGCCCATTGAAAGGACATTTAAGAATATTTAGTGGCATAATCCTACTCCACATGACAAAGCTATCTGCTGAGTTACTGTAGCAATAAAAGGCCCATTGTCACGAGAGCGCTGCGGAGTAATATTATGTAAATAAGCCTCTGACTGGGCTTGAGTCATTACTGCACGGAGCGGGGGGATTTTAATTGCTTCGCCTGTGATGCTGCGACCTTGTCCTGTCCACGTCCTTACCTTTGAAACGCCTTTAAAAACAGACAGTCGAGGCGTTAAAACGACGGCCTTTATTTGCTCTGAATACAAATTTAATTGCAACATTCCAGTCGTGTTCGAAGCAAGACAGACCACTCTCAAAAAGACAGTGTTATTTTAGTCATTTTAAAAGGTTAGTGCATGATCCAACGCTTAAAAAGTTCATATTACGACTTTTTCTGATCTATAATGTGGTTTACTCCTCAAAAACAGACCTGGAGCTGTGTTTTGTTTCATTCTCACATGTTTAACACACAAACTCTGCACATTTAGGCTGAGTTTTCACTTTTCACAAACTGAAAACACTCTGTTCCACCTTGTGATGTCATCATGTGGTGATACAGGAAGTGCTCCACTGTGTTTTTAAACTCCACACACCGTCAAAAGAAGCAAAACGCAGCTCCAGGTCTGTTTTTGAGGAGGGAACAGTGTTAGAACATGGATAAAAGCTGCAAGAGTCAAGTTTGTGTGATGTAGGACCTTTAAAAAAACACACCATCCAGTTTCTATTTGTAAAATGTAAACTTTAACAATTCAAAGCTAAATATTTTATCTTTTGAATGTTTAAAAAGACTCAAAATGGCACCGACAGACAGGAAGCTGAAAACAAGTGTGCAAATTTATTTTTACTTCTTCAACTCTACTTTTGAGCATCCACTTTATGTTTAAACTTTCTGAATTTACGACTTTACTTTATAAATTCAGTAAAGTCAGTTCTTCATCTACAACTCTTGAGTCGAGAGCTTTTGGCAAACAAATACGAGACGTGTCGGGTCACTGCAGACGCACTGTCCACGACCTTTCACCGTTTATGTGGAGGAAGACAAACACAGACGAGAGAGAAAGAGAAAGAGAGGGAAAAGGGAAAGAGGAGGGAGAAAGAAAAGACCAAGAAGAGAGCAAAAGCAGAGAGAGAAGGACAAGTGGAGGTAAATATGAAAGGAGAGAGATGCTGGAGAAGAGCAGAGGAGGGAGAGTCACAAAGAGAAAAGAGAAGAAAGAGGAGAAGAGTGAGGCTCAGACAGAGCGGATCCTGCTGGGCTGAAGGGCAGATGATCTCAGGTCGCTCTAACACTGGGCCTTTTGAACCGTGTCGTGCTCGATTCCAGAACATTCTATGGTCCGAACTTACACCTGCACAGCCCGAGCCACAGGCCGTGACCTCATCACCCTGTGTTTGCATGAGCCACAGCAGAACGATCGCAGAAAAGAGGAGAAAAGAAGTCCAGAGGCAGGAAATATCTGTTAAATAGTGAAGCAGATACGAGTCCTGCTGTGAAACTCCTCTGTGACTTCATGGATATCATAATATTATATCTAACAGTGAGAACGTCTGTCTGTCCACATCTTTACTGAAGGTACGTGCAGATTTGTGTTTAAGAGTTTATTCACTGTCCTGTGTGAGGAACATCAGCCCCTGACCGAGCTCGTACAGTAAAGTGTAGAACATGTACATGGAGGAACGGCGCAGTGTTCTTCAGGTCACCTCCTCTCACCGAGAGGTCTGCAAACGGGCCACGCCCAAACTGGACAAACGGGCCGCGCCCAAACTGGACAAACGGGCCGCGCTCAAACTGGACAAACGGGCCGCGCTTTAGGGCCTTTCTGTGCTGGGGCGGTTCGATTGGGGAGAGTGGGCGGAGCCTTAGAGGCTCTATCTATCTATCTATCTATCTTTATTTATACGGGGGAACCCAATGGAAGCACTTGGTCTCTCTTTTTCATAGGCGCCTTGTTTAAACTACAACACAAACTGAAAAACAATCAAAACAAGTAAATCCATATAAAAAACATCAAAAACAAGAGCAGGTGTGTGTATAAAAGTCTCTTATCAGATCATCAAACTGCGAGTCACCAACATGTCCAATTTTGTTTTTCCTTGGAGTGTTTTCCATTTTTCTGAAGCAAAACTGCTAAAAGCCTCTTACAGTCGTGTGATCTGGGGTTAAATGTCCCAGTTCACAAACAGGTGAGGTTCTGGCAGTTTTTGAAGTCGTCCCTTATAGATAAACTTCACTCAGAGCTGTTCTCTTCTGGACAGTGACGGAAAACCCACTTTTTCATAGAGAAACAGTAAGTTTCAAATGCAATGAGAGAAAGAGAAGATCACACTTCACACTGAACAGAGTTTTCTCCTGCCTCTGCTCAGACGAGGATCAGATTATAAAGATTTACTTTTATAAAACATGGAATAAGGCTCACAATAGTGTAATAGTCTGATCTATGGAAAGACTATTCACAAAGAAGAATTTCAAAACCAATGTCAGATCAAAGTTTATTACATAATCGGGCCACGGTGTTTTCAGGTGGAGGTGGATTTTTTGACATTTTGTGTAAATGGAAAAACTAGACTGAAGGTAACACGTTTTATTTAGTTTTAATCAAGAGCCATGACACATATTTCCAGGTGAAATCGATGGTACTTTTTCATGTACTTTAAAAGCCTAAACCTGCTAAATGAATGTTGTGTTTTGTATAAGTGAGATGCTGTAATTTACAAGTTATAAAAATCACAAAAAGACGTGTCAGGCTCAACTTTTTTTGTATATTCCTTATAAAAACAAAATATGATCCACAGGAAAAAGTGGCGTTTGCCCCTCGTCTGAAACCATCATCACCTCTTCATCTGAAACAGCAGCTCCGCAGTCGTACTTTTAGAGCCCCGAGCTGTGCCGTGTGGATGGATGGTATAGCGCTCATCTGTTCTTATCTCCATCACTTAAAGGAAAGCTCTGAGTGAGCCGAGCGTCTGGCATATTAATCAGCCCGCTCCACAAAGCAACTGTTTCCTCTGAATCCAATCTCCAAAAGATCCAGTCTATTCTCTGCAGACAAATCTATGAAGGCCTCAGACACACAGGATTTCTCCATCAGACGCTGTTTAAAGTCTCCATAATCTCTATATGTTTGGTGTTCAACAGAAAAACCCACAGAGATTGGTTTAATAATAAATCTTGCTTTAGAACATGAATTTGAATAACTATGCTTTAGGCTCAAAAGATTGCATCGGACTGATAGCAATATTATGAAAATGTTGCAGATATCTGAGTGTAAGAGATATCCTCTTCAGGGAGAGATAAAAGAAACATAAATATCACTTTAGCGTTTGACTTCTTCTTGTCCTGGGATTATTCCACATTAGAACTGACAATAGCTGATGATAAATAATGCAGGATCGCTAACGGGAAAGAGCGATACTTAAACTTTTAGACGACCCAGATGACACAGACTGAAAGTAAAGCTTCGCTATAATCCAGCCTGGTCCACTGCACACTTCATATAGTTTAGAAAGAGTCTGGAACCGGGTCCAGTCTCCACAAATCCTGATGAACAAGCAGATTAAACAGTCACTGAAAAGAGTGTTCATGTCAAACGAGCAGCTACAAGTAAAACAGCAAAAATATTTATCTATCTATCTATCTATCTAAAAACAGCGCAGACGACTGAAAAACGAAACAAAAAACGACATAAAGCTGTGGTCAAAGTGATTTCTGTTTGAATAGTTTAGTAATATTCCAGAGGAGAGTCCGTGTGCGTTTAAGATACGAGCATTACAAATATGAGAGTTTGGATTTGTGTCTGTTAGCCGTCATGCTAGCAAACCACAGACTTATATAAATGGACATAGCTAACCTGCTAGCGGCCCTGCTTCAAATATGCTCAATCGGCTCCAGACTCGTCATTTTGTCTTAAAAAGTTTGTATTAAGCCGCTCTTTTATTTTTCGATTCAACATATAAACATCAATACGAGACAAATCAGGCGCCTTCTTTCCCCGAGGTCGCTCCTGCTAGCGTTAGCAACAGGTTTGATTGACAGCGTTGCTAAACCAGCGGTGCAGACGTAGAGGGGCGTTACCTTCAACAACCTCGCTCTGGATTGGCTCTTTGGTTGCTGTGACGCTCAAGGTCAGACTTAAATGTGAAACTCTGCTCCAAATGCGTCGCTTTATCTGCTCTAGCCTCGATTAGCTTCATTTGGAGCTAAACGCTACGATGCAAACACGAAACAGGAGCATCTGCCTCTCGAAGCTGCTGTAACTCAATGACCCTGTGTTTGTTCTTCTTTAATTTCCCATTAAATTTCACTTCTAACGTTACAGATATTGCTCTGCAGATGGAAACCACATGAGGACTATCCACTCTGAGAATCCAACCTGAGCTAAGCAGGTACTAAATTATGCAGCATCTACAAAAGTGTAAAGATTCAGAGTTTGTGCCTGTGTTTTGAACCGCAGAAGGTGATCACAGTGTCCCATTACACCTCAGCCACGTCCCAGGGGCTCCACACGTCTCCAAGGCCTTTAAACCTTTTGTTTGTGTGGATTATATGGACATTAGGGGTTTAGAGGATCGTCGTGCAGAGTGCAGAGTCGACACAGATCATTCCCAAAAGTCCAGAGCAAACAGCAGCCCTCTTATAGACAAATATATACTATGAAAATCCAATCTGAAAGAAATCAATCGTCTTTCGTCATGAATTCACAGCAAAATTAGACAGAAATTGGTTAAAGACAACATAACTGGAATAAAAATGAGCTTTTTCAGAGGTATTTAACATGTGGAGATCATGATTTTACAATTTGTTTCTAATATTGCTCCAAAACAGCTTAAAAAAGGTTCATTGATTCTGTTTAAATCAACTGATAGAAGCTGTTTTCCAGAGCAGGACAGTGCAGGATTTCTCCGATTTGCACTGGCCTTGTTCACAAATCTGATCATAATCTGATTTCTGAACTTTAACATAATTTAAATGACAAACAAACTGCAAAATCAGATGTGAGTGATCAGACTATGAGCTGAAAAAAATGATTTTGCCGTTTACATGTCATTTTAAACGTCTTATTCCATATTTTCATTTATTTTCATGTGTCTTTATTTATACATAAAGAACCTAATCAGATTCAAATGAGCGTCAAATACAGAACTAAACAAACATTAAAAACAGGAGCAAATGTGATTATAAAAGTTTATCACCACATTATTAAAGTGCATTAGTGGCACCAGTGAGTCCAGTTTAATATGTCCTTGAAATGTTTCCATTTTTGGGAAGAAAAATAACCAAAAGCTTTATTTTTCCTTTTTCATTTCTTTTCTAATTTCCAGTTTTCAGACACAGACAATCATGAGATCGTGTTTTAAAAGTTTCGTTCACAAACGAGTGAGATGTTCAGTCTATGTGGTAGTTTCTTATAAATAAATCACAGTGATGGGTTTTTAATTCGTCTGTTACGAAACAAAAGGCCTGAGTGAAAGAGTCTGAGGGAGTCAAAGTCGAGGCTGAAGTCTGTGTGTTTATTCTCCATTCTTTCCAGATGAGCCAAAACCTAAAGTATTCACAGGTGGAGCCTCTTTCAGTTAGTGAAGCTAAAGATTTGTAGTTTGCATTTTGGATTTCAGTAAGTTTGCAGTTTAAAAATCACCTGATCAGCAGAGGGAGAACATGCAAACAAACCAGCATCACCGGCACAAAAATGAATCAGACTTTCTCTTAAATTGCAACCGATGGAATTAATAAATATAGTAAAAAGTAGCGGGCCAAAAATTGATCCTTGTGGCACTCCTTAAAGTTTAAAAAATGTGTTTAAACCCATCAGAATGACACTGCCTGGGGTCAGTTTGGCTCCAAAATGATGTTTCCGTCACATTATCAAATCCAGTACGATTCAGACACTTCGAGACGACTCCATGAGATACACAATCTTATTTATCATCAAGAGCTGTGAAATGTCATTTAAAACGTTTGTCTTTGCAGTGACAGGACTCGGGTCTTTTCTGAAACTCGACTGATAAGATTCAAAATGGAGCTTTTATTTAAATTAACTGTAACTTCATTTGCAACTAACTTTTCTAAAACTTTTGGTCATTCAGACACTGACCAGAATGATTCATACTTTTATTTTGTCGCCTTCACATGAGCCGTTTTCCATAATTCTGCTGTAACATTTGAATTGAAACATGGTTGAATTAAACATGGGGCAGTGGGTAATACAAGTTTTGGATGAAGGTCGTCAGCTCCTGTTTAGATCTGTGGAGCGGAGAGCGTTTAACACCTCCATGTGAGAGAAAATGTGACTGATTCAACATAATCAAGACCAGAAAGATCAGAATTATGATCCAAAACGGCACATGGAGAGATGAAACTAGAATTTACAACAGATGAATCCAATAAAATAATGGTTGTTACTGTATGAATAGTAGGTTCTGAGAAGGAGAAAACCTCAAATCTATTATAAATGTCCCGTTATTATTCATTATCACACACAGTCTCTACATATATGAGACATGTGGGCAGCTTTTTAGCCCTAGTCTAGAGGAACAAGCTCGTGGGAATTCTGGGAAATGCAGAGTCCATAGCAAAGAAGCATCACCACACATCAGAGTTAATGCCGCCAGTGTCATCGGAATTTTCTATCCTAGAGGGAAATGGAGTGTGACAGGCGTAACTGCAGCACACTCTCTGAATAAAAAGTAAGTACCTCCTTAAACCTGGAGACTCGCTCAAGGTCTGCACCTGTATCAGAGGACAAAGGAATAACAATGACGGGACGGTCTATACGACATATCGACGGGAAGCGACGGGCTTAAGGGAGATTACAAGTGAAATCAGCAGAGTGAAGACGAAATCGAATGGAAAACTACAAAATTATGAACAAAAAAGGGGAAAAAAAGACGTATATGTGCTAAACGGTTCATATTAAACTCGATTTTATTTGGTTTGGGTCGATATGAAATGATTAAAGGGTTATTTAGGGTCAACATTCCTCCTGTTTGTTCATTTATTCATAGTTATATACATATTTTAGTTTGTTGAAGAGAACATTTGAGGCAGAGGATTGGACAGAACCAAGGATTAATAATTAAAAATGCAAAAATTAGTGGAAGAAACAGTGCGATTGTGTTTGTTTTGCTGCTGACACGCCTCAAACGGCTCTTTCTGTACAGGGATTATAACTGGTCCCGGTGGAATCGATGCTTACGGTGCAAAACTGGTCAGTATATTCACACATTTTGGTCTGTACTGGGACATATGGGGCAAATTGTCTCCCGAGAGGACAGTTTTCGTCAGAGCCCCTGCCTCTGTCACATACTGTACGCCTGGCACTGCCTGCGGCACAGAAAGACCTACTTTCATTTGCACTTTTCTGGGGAAGAAGGTAGTCGGCTTTTCTCCAGGGAAATACGTATAATGATTCAAAAAAAGTAACATAAAACTTGAAGAGGGCACATGTTTAAGACCTTCCACAGATTAAATACATCTAAAGCAATCTCAGGCTTCTAAATGTCAACAATTTTGCAAGAAAGCAGCAAGTAACAGCTTTAATACCTTTGAAAACAGACCTTATTAAAGTCTGCAGCCCTTTAATAAGGTCTGTCATGTAAAAGCCCAATTTCTTTCCCTATTTGAACCGATTTCATATATAAATTTGACATTTTATGAGCAGTTCTTGAGGTCAGAGTCAGCCTGCTCCTGCCTCTCTACATCTACACATCTCACTGTCCAATAATCAGGAAGTTTGTGTTAGCATGGTAGTTGTTATTAGCATTACCGTGACGACAAATCTTCATTCTAGCCTCTGGAAGTTGTGAAAAGTGCTAATAAACCAATTACCATGAATAAATATCACGCTCATAAAGCAAACGGTAAGTGATGAACAACTTTGACCTGTGAAAAATGTTTAAATGAACTAAAATGTGAAAAAAACAGAAGTAAGACACTAAAAATATGGTACAACATCTTTAAGACAAAAGCTGATATCAGTGTCTCGACTTCTATCATTCACACGCAAATTCTACGATTGTTGTTGTGCCAATTACCAACAAAAGAGGTAAAATAAAACATACCTCCAGGTCTTAATTTCCTGTTGGCAGCGAATCATTTGAACAAATCCACGGTTTTGTCATTGACTCATTCAAACGCTGCCAATTAAAATAACATGGAGCCCCGAGTCGCGTCCCCGTTAGATATCTGCCTTCTTATTTTGCGTGGTTGCTTTGAGCTACCAACACTTCATGAATAATTATTGGACGCGTGTCAAAGAAACCAATGAGAATGGTAATTACAGTAGAAAGCACAAAGCAATCTAGTTTCCTGCCAGCTGGAAAAAAAAAAGAAATAAACTCACTGATGAAGCACTGGTTTAAATTCCTTCACCAAACTGTTGAGTCGTCGCGGCGAACTCGTGTCGCCATGGAAACAAGTTGATAAATCACTGTTTTTAAGGACATAGTTTGACATTTCCAGGTGGTTGAAAAGTGTGAAAAAAGTGTTTCATTAAATGTGATCTGTCAGTTGCCAAGAATTTACGCTGGTGCTGCTAATCACATTTTGTTCTTTTACAGTTTATGAATGTTTTCCAGCTAAGTGCAAAATATTTATTCCTTTCCATGACCTCTGTGGTTGGTTTGTCGTGATGGTCTTTCGTCCCGCGATTAGCCAAGAGTATTGTATTTTCCGGACTACAGAGCGCACCTGATTAAAAGCTACATGCTTTAATTTTAGGAAGAAAAACTTGTACAAGCCGCACCGGATTTTAAACCGCAGGTTCCCACGAAGTAATAAGAAAAATGAGCTCAAAAACGTTCATTTGGAGGGACTAGTGCAGTTTTACATGCTTTTTTTTACGGTGTATGCAGGCGCGTGTTCTGCGTCCTGATTGGCTAAAGGAGGTGTCGTGTTCTCCGTCCTGATTGGCTAATTGGCTCTTTGATTCAAAACTACTTCTCTATTTTGTATTTTTAAGGTTTTTACTATTAGAAACACACAAGACAAAAACTGTTTCACCCAAAGGACAAAACCTTGAGCCAAAAACAAAGTAATGTGTCTACTCCATTCAGAGCAGTGAGAAACTAAGTGAATGAACCAACACAAGAGAGAGCAGCTCAGGACCACAGTCTGCTGTACATCTGCATCTCAAACACACTAAACACTCCTCTGAAGAGACTGAGGTTCAGTTCTGAGCCAGAGAAAAGAAATGGTTTGAAAGGGGAGTTAAAGAAGATATTTTAGTCAATAGATGTTTACAGTTTCAGATGGTTAGCTCCTCCTTCAGACAGATATAAGTCCGTGTCCAGCAGTGATCTGACCAGAACTGAAGAAGTTTCTTGGACGAGCAGCCAAACGTCTTCACTTCTACAACAGTTTGTCCAGTGACAGATTTAAACTTCGTCTTTTGTTATTTTTCCTCACCTACTTCTATTGATCATTGGTCTCCATCGTGCTCTTAAGTGACAGATGGATTTAACGAGTCACAGTAAAGTGTCCCGGCTTTTCCTCCTGGACCAGGTGAGTGTGAACTGTTTGGGATGAAGCCCTCATCAGCTCATTATGTTAATTACTCCATGAAGCCCAAGACATCATTTAAAGCACCGTCTGACCATCAGGACGACTCTGAGGAAGTACACGTCAAGTTGGGAAAAAAACTTGAACACTGTTTTGTAATGTTGCTTGGAAAAATAAATATGAATCATGTAGTGTGAACTTTAAAACGCAGACAATGACTTTAGTTACCAAAAAACAGTTTTAACTAAATTCTAAAGCTTGTATTTTAGCTGTGTTCCATTGTCTTACAGGTAAAGACAGATTTGCTCGCAGACGTCCCTGTAGAATCCTCTAACCCAGAAACACGGGTCGAGCAGAAGGACTCGGCTCCACGGGGCGATGTTCAGACGGGATTTATGTCCCACTGGAGGAGTCACAGTCTGCAGCCAAACCCAGAGGAGCAGACGAGATGTTCTGTTCACAAACATGAACTCACAGGCGAAAAAAGAGCCACACATGAACCCCCAGTGTGACAAAAAAGAGACAGAGTCAGATCTGTGGAGAGGTGGCCCTGCTCACAGTATGAATGTATCTTTGTTTAGTAATAAAATCACTAAAGCAACATGGGTAAGTTTAATGTGAATATGTAAATTGAGACAGAAGAGACGAACCAACCATGAGAAAAGTTACAGTTAGTGCAGCTAAATAAGTAAATATGTTAATATTTGATCCAATGAGAAATCATAGATAAGGACATTTTACAAACCGTGTTTAAGTTCAAATAAGAGAAAAGATCATTTATCAGAATATTTCAACTACTTCTCTCTCTATTCTAGTATCTATATTTGTCGGATGTCGGAGCTCAGTGGAAGCCTTTTGTCTTAAGAAATGAATAATTATAACAAAACCTCGCTCACACAGGCAGCTCGAAAGGCCGCGCTGCAGCAAAGCTTCAATCCTCATGTGAGAGTCGCACCAGAACAAAACCAGACACCAGAGTCGCAGCTGGAGCAGGTTCAGTCTGAAGAGAAGTATGTAGAGAGGTATTACCAGTTGTACTTTAAGACGCTGCATGTACCTTTCACTTTTGTTACAGTCTCTTTTCTTAGACACAGACACATTCTTCTTTCTTTAAATTCTGGCTCCTTTATTCCTTTAATCTTGTACTTCCACAAAAAACTGACTCAAACCCACTTGGTAAGTTGGTCGCTCTAAATAAAATCTATGCTTTTGATCCGGTAGAAATCCACAGGGTTTACACTTTCAAAGCCACACTCCATCTGACTCATGTAGTTCTTCACAAACGTCCCAGTGGTGCAGAGTCTCCAGGGGCCGACGTGGGGCCCTATATCTGTCCCTGTGTGAAATACTGTGAGGAGGAACGACTCCAGGGCCCAAATAATACGGTTTGAATTCACTTCTGTTAATAACAAGTGACAGAAGCCCTTCTCAAACATGACATTTACAACGAAACATGCAGAGAAATTAAAGCACAAGCAGAAACAGCAAGGAGACGAGCTCCTGACGAACATAATTCAAGCTTTAAATACTTGGATTTGTTAGTGAAAGTTTATAATAAGACATGGATAGGGCTAAAGTAAAACAAAAAGAGTTTCAGTGGTCTGTGATTTTAGTGATATCATGGGTCAGAATGGACTAAGAGAGTTTCTCGATCCACAAAAATGTTATAACTTCCCACCTGCATCTTTTTTCTTCTACCTACAGTTGCACAGAGCAGTTCTCGTGGTGTTCCTTGGGGGTGATGCTGGAAAATCACCGCCTCCACACTGTTCTGGCTGAAGCACAAAGCTCTGGTACGATTTCTGATCTGTATAAATTACTTGTCAACAGCTCACAGAAAAAAAATCTATTGAGCAGCTTTGGAAAAGTGAACTGAGGATCACGCTGGTCAAACGTCTCCCTCTCATCAAGGAATCACAATCAGCAGATGATTCATTGCAAAATAATAATTCATGGAGCCTCTCTACTCCCTAGAAGATCACATCAAATGAAAATAAAATGATAAAACACAAGCCTCACTGTGATTTCTGCACAGACAGAACTATTAACACTACTGGGAGTGTCCTGAGGGGGCACAATTCTGGGAAAATGTCTCAAAGACTCAGTTACGAACCGTTCTCTGGGGAGGAAAGGAAGTAATATTTTAGTTGCTTTGTTGACTTTTAATAAGAAGGTGAGTGAGGATCGAACCGAGGGAGAAAATCAAAAACAAAAAACAAACAAAACTTAAGCTAACTATAACAAAATCGAACGAAAGGAGGCTCTAGGAGGACAAACTTGAACATACTATTAAACACAAAAGATCAAACTCAAATCACCAGTTCTAGGTCCAGCTTAACAAAGTTTCCAAAGTTTTCTCAATCTCAAAATTTCAATGTTCCAAAGATTCAGGGTTTTAAAAGTTCCTAAATGACCAGGTGTAACCGTCCTCTGCTCTCAGAGGTTTATTTTTCTAAATGAAATCTCCAAACTCACTTTAACAATCCCCGAGCGCCGTGCTCCAGCCTCACAGCCACAAAAAAACAGTAATACGCCGCTGGAAGTCACTCCAACCTCTGACTGTAAAAGGCTTCTGTCCATCACGAGAAATAATCCAGCTGGAGTTTTCTGCTGCTCGATGCACAAAAGACAAAAACATTTTTACTCCCCAAAATCCAGATCTGAATATATCACGTTTTTGTTTAGTTTTTTTTTTATGCTTCTGTCAAACTGTTTATTCGCTCAGTTCTTTTATATATAGAACATAATGAACATGTTTAATGCTGCTCATGTCTCTGGATGGGGGAAACAGGACGGGATTATTTTCATTATTTTACTCTTTATATTATTTAAAATATTGTTTACTATTACAATTATTAATACAGTTCTTATTATTTCTAGGTAGTAGGTAGTGAAAAGGAAAAATTCTGATAGAGAAGCACATGTAATGTAGAAGAGATAAATGTAAAGTTTTAAAGGCTCATACTGCAGTATTTTCTGATGTATGTTCTAATGTTTCCTGATTTTGTTTTTCACATGTTGAACTCACTGATCCTGCAGATTTAGGCTGAGTTCTTCTCTCAAACTCGTGCTGTGGTGTTTTTGACGAGGTAAAACATTATAGCAGGGTTTAAATCTCACAAGAGTCGATTCTGCGTAACATGGAACCTTTAAGCTCTATGTTACTGTCATTTTACACAGTATCTGCACCAGGCCACGTGAACAAAACCAATAAAACCACCACCAAGATTGAATAATGAACACAATATAGAAAACTGCAATCCTGTGAAACATTAGAAGCCAAAATTGCCTTGGGTTGAGACAGATTCCCAACATGGTACGGCTCAGAGATGACAAGCTTTATCCTCGTCGTCTGTGCGAAGGTGGAGACGCTCAGCGGATCAGAAAATGTGCAGCTCGCCATGGTCCAGCTGCTTTAAGAATATGATCTGTATCAAATCTGAAGCAGAGCGGTTCCTCTCGTGCACCTGTTGTGAGCATTGTGCCTCCAGCTTCCCCTCGCTCTGACAGCTAAAACTCAAAAAAAAAAAAAAAAAAAAACCATCACCAACGGACGGAGCGGAGAAGATGGACTTTGTAATAACTACGCTTTAAAACGCCATAAAAACAGGAACGAGGCTGAGTAACGACTTTATTAATCGCTATTGTGTATATTTAGATCAGCATGTTGTATAAAAATGATATATAATCACCGAAAACAACATATTAACATGTTTAAAGCAGACCTCTTCTGCAAAATCAACTTTTTAGAGCTTTTAAACATGTCTCACCTTATTTAAGTTGTTTTTGGACAGATTTGTGCATTTCTGAGCATTTTTTAAGGCGCCATATCAAAAAATGAACCTCCCTGCCCTGCTGTACTTACACTGTTCTCCAATTTTATTTTTTTTAATCGATGACATACTTAGGAATCTGCAGTATCGTGTCATTTTGATTAAAAAAACCAAAAAAACATGGCCGGTAGTGTGATTTGCAGCCATTCAGTCTAATAAGGCCTTGGAGAGATCGCTAAATTACTTAAACATGCATGGATCTAAAAGTTATTCAAGCATGTTTTTGATGAGGGAACATCTCTTTAAGAAACTATTATTTCAGGATAAATTCAGTCTTTATCTGTGTGTTTTTAAGGATAATTAAGGTGTCGTTAATATAAAGTTGCACCAAAAAGTCTCTTCTGTCTGTGAAATTTAAAAAATGTCGTCTATATTTTCAGAGCAAAAGAAAAACCTGTCTCTGGTTCCAATAACTTCAGCGTAAAACAAATGTCCCTGGATCAAAGAACTGACGGTAATTTTTCTGTCGGATGTTGAGGCCAGTGGAGTGTTTCAGGGTTAACAAGAGAAAGACGAAGAGAAGGACGAAGAGAAGGAGGAAGAGAAGGAGGAAGAGCAGCACGAAGAGAAGGACGAAGAGAAGGAGGAAGAGAAGGACGAAGAGAAGGAGGAAGAGCATGACGGAGAGAAGGAGGAAGAACGCCACAGAGAGCAGGACGAAGAGAAGGAGGAAGAAAAGGAGGAAGAGAAGGATGAAGAGAAGGATGAAGAGAAGGACGAAGAGAAGGAGGAAGAGAAGGACGAAGAGAAGGAGGAAGAGAAGGACGAAGAGAAGGAGGAAGAACGCCACAGAGAGCAGGACGTGGAGGATATAAATGTTCTGGTCCGAGGTCCAACATGACAGAAAGTCACACCCATGTTTACGTCCTGCACAGACTTTTATCACGGGGAAAGTATTAGTAAAGTGAAAGTAAAGTGCTAATGTCGGAGGGTCCAGAATATTCTATAGACATAAAACCAGGGTGAAGTGTAATTGTCTGAAAAACAACAGATTTATTACACCAACAGAGACAAAAAACATGATTCAAATGATGTTTTAATTGTGTTTTTGTTGTGGCCTGAAGGACTGAATAATGAGCATAATCAGGCGTTTTAACGGTTATGCAATCACTGCAATCAATGCTTCTGATCTTATAATCCACACTACAAATAATATTGTGTAACCAGAATTTATTTTGTTGTTTAAGTGTAAATGACTGGACTATATTGTGTTGTAAATCCAAGAAGACGTTGTGATGTGTTTGATTACTTTATGTTCCAACTGAGAGTGTTATAACAGATACAAGCTCTAATCAAGAATCTACAGGAAAAACCTTCATCGTTTGCTGGTATTTTTGTTACAGTTCTGAGAAGCTCACACGTTCTGCCTCACACCTCCACATCCTGACGTCTCAGACTGAAGCAGATCCATCTCCCTCCACTCTGCTCCAGGCACTTTATGTCATTCTTGTCGGCATGTTCCTCCACACTGCCACGGTGTTTGTAAAAGCTAAACTCTGGAAAGTGCAGAAACACTTTTACATGCATGGATATATAAATGTTTCCTGATTTTATATTGGACCAGTTTGGAATATTCTTTAACTCAGCCCCACATACAAAAGTCACAGACTGAGCTGAGTTTGTGTCCATCTCACTCGCACATGTCTTTTTAGCCTCTCTAAAACATCGACTTTGTTATCCTTAAGCCTCTTTGTCACCAGTTTGACCATATGCTTCGTTCTTTGTCCATTTGAAGAACCATTTGTGCCCAAGCTTTAACTTCCTGGCTGATGTATCAAGATGTTTCTTCAGTATTTCCACATAAAGTTCTTTCCTCATGATGCATCTGTTTTGTGAAGTGTACCAGTCCCTCCTGCAGCAAAACAAACCCACGACATGATGCAGCCACCCCCGTGTTTCACAGTTGGGATGATGTTCTCAGGCTGCAAGTTTCCCCTTTTTTCCTCCAAATTATGGACAAATACAGGGTGGCCCAAAAGTCACTGACAGCTGAAAAAAACTCATAACTCTTTTGTTTCTAAATATTTCTCTTTTATTTTGTCAGAGCATTTAGAACGACTCTTCCCACATTAATCTGAGCAAATCCAGCACCGAGGATCGAACCCTCATTGTACAGTGGGACTTTGAGTCACATGGGTCAAATTCACAAACCCAGCGGTGTTACTGTCCACATTTTAATACCAGAGATGCCCCTAGAGTAAACGCCATTAAAGGAATAATAAGTGTTTTTCACAGACAGGGGGCAGTATGTGATCTCCACAGACCTGACTCGTCCTGATTTCTTCCTGTGGGTCTATCTTAAAGAAAAGGTGTTTGTGAATAAACCTCAGACAATAAACCACTTCAAACGAGGATCAAATAAGAGACATAAGCCGGAAATGTTTTAAAATGTTACACAGTGATAAGTTCAAGTGTAAGTGAACAACAACCATTTATATTGCCAAAAATCTGGGAAGGTTCAGTTTATCTACTGCTATAATTTGGTGAGTATAACTTAAGAATTAAAGGAGCTACTGAAGATTTAAAAGTGTCAGTGACTTTTGGGCCACTTCTTCGTCTACTGTATTTAACGCTATTCATAAAACGTGTGGACTATAAGTAAATGTTCATACACACAGCCACGGAAATACTTTTGAGTTATAAAATACACTTAATTATCAATTTCTGAATCAGTTTTCAGACGTGATATCTGAAATCTGGGCTTGGAGTTAGGCCTGGCTCTTGAATCAGGTTTAATTTAACTACACAATAAATTCCTCATTAAAATTCATTTCAGGCAACTCTACTGGTGCGGCAGCCAATTACCAGGTCTGAAAAAGTGAACAGTGCGAGCAGCATGTGTGAAAAGACAGGAGAAGTACGGCGCTGTGCATGTGGACGTATGGACGCATCGTAATGTCCCTGTAATGGCCATTAGACGCACTCACTGTCAGGTACGAGGCTAATTAACAAACCGTATGGTGCAGAGTCGGGCTTAGATTGGCTTGTTTACTTCACCCAGTCTGATTCTACAGCTGTCACCGCCCGATTATCACCACACGCCTCATTTTTATTCACGACCGAGTCCATCAGAAACTCATAAACATACAGAGGATCGATTTTACTTACTAACCTGAATGTCGTTTTAATTGTCTCGCTGTGGCGTAGTGAATAACACATTAGGTCTACGCACGTTCTTGATGCGTCGGGTAATGACGAGCGTAACGTGATCGGAGTCATGGGTTCATATCGATTCACTGTTCATACAATATTACATTATATAGGGTTGAAATTGTGGTTTAAAACTGAAAGAGTGGGTGTAATTAAAGCACACTGCACTGTCTGCGGCTCATCTCCAGCTCCAGAGCCAAGATCTCGGTCAAGAATATGAAGCTGAAGTCGAAGGATGGTTCTATAATGTGCATTTTTTTAGACAGACAGTAAAAAAAAGAGAAAATCCATTAACCACGAGAGAGAGAACAGACAAATCTACATGTTTGTGAACAGAATCTCCCTGATTTACCGTATTTTCCGGACTACACAGCGCACCTGATTAAGAGCCACATGCTTTAATTTTAGAAAGAAAAACTTGTACAAGCTGCACTGGATTTTAAGCCGCAGGTTTCCACGAAGTAATATGAAAAATGAGCTCAAAAACGTTCATTTGGAGGGACTAGTGCAGTTTTACATGCTTTTTTTTACAGTGTATGCAGGCGCGTGTTCTGCGTCCTGATTGGCTAAAGGAGGTGTTCTGCTTCCTGATTGGCTAAAGGAGGTGCCATGTTCTGCGTCCTGATTGGCTAAAGGAGGTGCCATGTTCTGCGTCCTGATTGGCTAAAGGAGGTGCCATGTTCTGCGTCCTGATTGGCTAAAGGAGGTGCCGTGTTCTGCGTCCTGATTGGTTAAAGGAGGTGTCGTGTGTTCTGCGTCCTGATTGGCTAAAGGAGGTGCCGTGTTTTGCGTCCTGATTGGTTAAAGGAGGTGTCGTGTTCTGCGTCCTGATTGGCTAAAGGAGGTGTCGTGTTTCTGCGTCCTGATTGGCTAAAGGAGGTGCCGTGTTCTGCGTCCTGATTGGTTAAAGGAGGTGTCGTGTTCTGCGTCCTGATTGGCTAAAGGAGGTGCCGTGTTCTGCGTCCTGATTGGTTAAAGGAGGTGCCGTGTTCTGCGTCCTGATTGGCTAAAGGAGGTGCGTGTTCTGCGTCCTGATTGGCTAAAGGAGGTGCGTGTTCTGCGTCCTGATTGGCTAAAGGAGGTGCTGTGTCTCCTGTACAGGACAGAATGCTTCAGCCAAATTTACCAAAATATTCTCTGCTGCAGTGTGACTCTGAAACAGTCGTGTTGGACCTTTGTATTTGAGACAAACGCCTCCGACTCGCGTTGTGGACGCTCTGGACGTCCACGAGAGACTTTACATGTGAAACAACATAAAGAAGGAGGAAAATAACATCAGGACGACAGCAGAATAAGTTTGAACAAGGAGCAAAAAGGGCTGTAACCTGCGGATGGATCTGCTTTAGTTTGTGGATCAGTGACTCAGGAAAAAGAACATTACGAGACATTACAGCGGCGCCAGGACGAAGAGGCGGAGTCAGAGGAACTGAGACATACACCTGCAGCAAAACATATATGTGGATGAGGTTTAGTGCAAATGACTGATTTACAATAGTTGTGAGAGTGGTTAGACTGATCAGACAGTTTCATTGTTCCTCTGTGAACTACTCATCACTTTTATTGGTCGACTGTTGCTGAACAAAATGTTTTTGGCACCACGGAAAAAAAATGTATAAGCCGCACTGCACCATAAGCCGCAGCGGTGAAAAAGTAGAAAAAAGTAGCGGCTTGTAGTCTGGAAAATACGGCTCTTTGTGTCCCAAACATTTGCACATGCAGTGAAATGATGTGTTAGAATCAGGTCACAAACACAACAAAATCGAGTAAAAGTGTCGTAAAGCGCAGACTATAACACAAATATTACAGTTTATAGAAATGCAGACGGTGCTGCTGCTAAAATAAATATGTGACTGATCGTATCTCGGGGTTGGATCAGCTCTCGTCCTGCAGCTCTGAGAAACGTCCTGGCGAAGTACAAGTGCAGATCTGAATCTCCACAGCCAAAAGCTTTTAACTGTATTAAAGTGTCACAGACTGTTACTCACGAGGTTCACGTGTGGTTTAAAGTCGCAGCAGAAGCACCGGCCTCAGTCTCACTTCACCTCGGGCTCGTCTGTTTTTATAGGTTTCATTCTTCTAGGTTGTAAAATATAAATTGCCGTCATTAAATAGTTATGGAAAATATTAAAATTGTGTAGGAAAACAGTAGATAATTGCAGTGATTAATGGTGTCGGTGTCGTCCAGGAATGAAAAAAAGCAAAAGAAAACAGCAAAACGAAGCTTAAGTTAAAAGTTTTGTCCAGTGGGAGGATTTTATTTGTCTTTTCAAATGATTAATGGGACAAATTTCTGCATAAACACAACAGACACTCACGAGTTTTATTTTTAAGATGCAGTGGGAATAGTTTGAGTCGGTTGGACGAGGTTTCATCTTCACATTTGGGTTTTTTCAGTCTCATAAGTCTGATTCTTCGCCATCTGCTCTGTAACCACACGGCCCACTCCCAGGACTGTCACCACGAAACATTTTGAAGTACGACTTATTTCTGCAGAAAATATAGATGTGAACAACAACAGCAAACAAAAAAACAACTATTCTATGTGTTCAGTGTTAATGGACATGAAATGTAATAATTATTCCACCGTCCACAGCTTAAATCTCATCAGAGTTTAGAAAAATGACAAAAAGTTCTTCACTGGTACAAAGAAAAAGTTTATACGAATGAATGAATTTTATTTTAGTTGTTTGCATTTTTTGAAAAAGACAAAACAAAACTTTTTCTTCATTAATTACAACCAAAAAAAGGATTGGGCTACATTTAATTTAATCATTATTACACAGCAGTGTGTATTTTTACATTAATTCATCTTTTAAAGCTTTTTTTATTTATTTAGACAGATTTAAATTCATCACTGATCTTTCCAAAGTCTTATTCCTCAAACAGAAGCATCTTTGTCACATAAGTTTTTATTTTACTAGATTCAAACTGAAGCAAACCTCTTAGTTTATATCGACTATTTCTTCATTTAAAGAAGGACTAAAAAACCTTGTTCACGAAACAGAATCGTCAAAACTTTTACCCAACTATGTCGTAAATTTGAATATATTCGATTTTATAAAAAGTTCATTAGTCGGGTCACAGAATCCTGCTTTATGAATGATTCTTATTGCTCTTTTCTGTACTTTAATTATAGGATCTACGTTTGTTTTAATGAATTTCCACAAATTTCCGAGTAGTGAGATAAATCTGGAAACAAGTGACAAACTGGTGCCAAAACTCACTGCTCCATCTGTGTTGTATTGAACGATAAGTCGATATAGAAACGATCGTGACAAAACCCACGTCCTCCCGAGACGGTTAGAGCTTAGACTTCAGCTCCTTCTTAGAGCTTAGACTTCAGCTCCTTCTTACAGCTTAGACTTCACCTCCTTCTGAGAGCTTAGACTTCAGCTCCTTCTTACAGCTTATACTTCCTGCTCCTTGTTGGACAGCTCATCTTTCTCCTTGAGGTTTCAGAAGATGCCCCTGTCCCTCTCTCTCCCTCTTCTCCTCTCCTCCTGCTGTTGGCGCTCGTACAGTAGAGTTTCTAACCACTTATGAAGATCTTGGATTCTTGCCTCTCCTGCTTCTCTTCAGCTCTTCAATTATTTGGCCTGTTCTATTTTTTCCTTTTGGCAGTTTTGCTGTTGGCGAGTCGCTGTTTAATATTGTCCGACACTGATTGAGTGTTGCTTTCACCTCTTGAAACACTAATGCTTCTACGTTGGCCAGTCGCTCCTTCGCTCCAGTATTTCCTGTCGCTCCTGTGGCTCCAGTCACTCCTTCGCTCCAGTCGCTCCAGTCGCTCCAGTCATTCCTGTCGCTCCAGTCATTCCTGTCGCTCCTTCGCTCCAGTCATTCCTGTGGCTCCAGTCCCTCCTTTGCTCCCGTCGCTCCAGTCGCTCGTTCTCTCCTGTCGCTCCTGTCGCTCCAGTCGCTCCCTCTCTCCTGTCGCTCCCTCTCTCCTATAGCTCCTTCTCTCCTGTCCTCCTGTCGCTCCTTCGGTCCAGTCATTCCTGTCGCTCCTTCGCTCCTGTTGCTCCTTCCCTCCAGTCATTCCTGTCGTTCCTTCGCTCCGGTCGCTCCTTCGCTCTGGTTGGTCCAGTTGCTCCTTTGCTCCTTCACTCTTTTGCTCAAGTCACTCCTTCACTCCTTCTATCCTGTCGCTCTGTCGCTCCTTCGCTCCTTCGCTGCAGTCCCTCCTTCGCTCCTGTCGCTCCTTCTCTCCTGTCGCTCCTGTCGCTCCTTCGCTCCAGTCATTCCTGTCGTTCCTTCGCTCCGGTCGCTCCTTTGCTCTGGTTGGTCCAGTTGCTCCAGTTGCTCCTTTGCTCCTTCACTCTTTTGCTCAAGTCACTCCTTCACTCCTTCTCTCCTGTCGCTCCTTCTCTCCTGTCCCTCCTTCTCTCCTGTCCCTCCTTCGCTGCAGTCCCTCCTTCGCTCCTGTCGCTCCAGTCGCTCCTGTCGCTCCTTCGCTCCTGTCGCTCCTGTCGCTCCTGTCGCTCCTGTCGCTCCTGTCGCTCCTGTCGCTCCTGTCGCTCCTGTCGCTCCTGTCGCTCCTGTCGCTCCTGCGTCTTTAGCCTCAGATCATGCGCCTGTTTGTTGCGAACCAAATTATTACATTAAAAGAACAATATCCAATGTCACGCCTCACGTTCCTGTTTAGATTGTGTGAGAAAAAAATGAAAAAAGACAAAAATAAGACGACATTCCAACGCTGGCTTTGAAACGACACCGAAAGCTGTTTTTTTGGACGGACTTGACAATTCTGTGATACCAAAGCTCGAGTATCTGCCAACACTTAGTCAGTTTTGGCAAATACAAAATACTGTCGTCGTAACAGCACATTTCTCATTTTAAAGTCTTGATCAATTTGCAGAGATTATACTAAATGAATGTATAGATTTGTTTATGCAGTTACACTAAAATACCAAAGAAACAGCATCTTGAAACTCACTTTAAGACTCTCACACATCACATAAAGTAACGACCACTGACGTGAAATCGCTCTTCTTCACGTCCCTGGTGAAGGCCTCATTAGTATTCTAACATGAAATCTGTTTAAAAGTCTTTATTATGAGCTCTGAGCAGGTCTGTAAACGAGTCAGCTCCACCCGAACAACGTCATTTACCTCACGATCTCGCACTAAACAAAGCAAGAGAAACACTCAAACAAACAGCCACGAAAAGAAGAAGATGGAGGGGTTAATGTCCATGTTTTAGGAGAAAAAAAAGCCACAAAAAAAATGAAAATAATTAAAAAATCCTCACATATGTAACAGCCACTTCTGAAAAAAGCAAAAAAAATATAGCAACATGTTATAAATGGTAAATTAAGCTTTTATATAATGCTTTTCCACCTTTAACAGGGCGAGGTGACTTAAGTGTCTTGCCCAAGGACACAATGATTTATGATATTTATATGTGGGAGCTGGAATCGAACCACCAACCTTCAGATCAGTGAACAAACACGACCAACTGAGCTCCTGTCGCCCTCTTTTATAGTCTGTATTTAAATTATTAAAAAACAACGCAGCAGATTGTAGCAGGCGTCAAATCTGCATCTTCACCTATGAATCGTGATTATTGATTGATCGAATTATTGATCGAGCGAAGTCGTTTGCATCATGTATGTGAGGTGAAAATGTGAGGTGCAACTTTTCAGGATAAACAGAATAAAAAGCCTGGAATCCAAATAATGTATTCAAAAATTTAAGTTAAAAAAAAAAGTCCCAAAATGAGCCTCGTGACAGAAAACTCTGGAGGAATATTTGTCCAAAAGGGAAACTGCAAAGGTGAAGATTATAAAAATTCTGTGGGTGTAGCCCCTCGGGAGACTCCTCAGGCCGTGGACAAATGTATTTTTCATCAAAAGGACAAACTGCTTCAGGGATTAGACATTATTATTGAACAGTAAGCACAGAAACGCAGCTCACTTTGATGTTTAATGGAGCCTATGGGCGCGACGTGGCATCAGAGTCAATGTATGTGAGGTAACACACGAAAGGACACGAGACACGACAAACTACGACAAACTACGACAAACCGAGGTGTTAGAATATGTTCAACACACAGAGCGCCGCAATACAAGTCCAGCCCACGTGAAAATGCATTGAAATTAGGCCTGTCAAACTGGAACTGTTTAATAATGTGATTAAAAAAACAGAAATACTCAAAAACTACAACAAAAATTCATGAATCACGAACTAAGGAAATTATACTTATTATACAGGGTGGCCCAAAAGTCACTGACACTTGTCAGTCACTAGTACTAAGGAAATAACGATTTTTTAACACATTTCTTTATCTTTTGCTCATAATTTGAGTTTAATTCATGCCAGTTTTGGATGAACTCGCTGAAGAAGCAGTCACACGGTTCTGTTTGCGACTCCCTGGTGCTTTTTCGATGTGTTTGAGTTATCGTTCTGTTGTTACTGATTATGTTGGTGTCTCTAATCCTGACATCTGATGGGAGACTCTGTAATTCTCTGTATAATGTCTCATTGTGCCAAAAAGAACAAATGTGCAGCTGGGAATAGTTTAGAAACGGATTAGTCCCGCTGGCAACAACAAAACAAAATGGCCTCCCCAAAGCCGCGTAGACGACGTTAAACTAATTACTCATAGTTTCTGATGGATTCTTTTGGCACTTTATCAACACTTTTCTACAGTAAAATCACTTTAAAATGACGTTAAACGAGGCGAGAATCCAACAAAGTGTCAGGATCATAGACGGTTTATAAATGAACAGGAAGTGATCGTGTTCGCGCTTCCGGCTCCAGCGACTCTGGCTCCAGTTTGATCATTTCACAATCACAGAGTATGTCGCTGTTGTGTCCTTAAGCAAGACACTTCCCTGACCTAACTTAGATAAGAATGTGAAATGTGTGGAGGGGATGAATAATGCAAAGTGTCTCTGAGCGTCCGACAGAGCGAGAATCGATGCATTAATATTTGAACAGCGAGAGAAAACACGATCAGAAGACGTGAGAGGAGTTTACACTTTTCGTTATTAAAGATACAGATACTACAGATGAGTTTATGGACTTTTCTTTGTCTCCTCCTGCAGGTTTTGTCTTAAAGTCCCATGTTGTGTTGAAAGAGCGATGGGTGAGACGAGGGAAACACGGAAACAAATCAAAATCTAAGAAATGTTCTCAAAGTTATGAATAATGCAGCTTCACCTTCACTGTAAATGTGGATTTGCTCAGTCGCCTTTTCTTTTCAAACCCTCAGACACTGGAATCAGCTCCAGACTTTTCTGTAGATCAGGATAATTTTGCAAAAATTTGAAAAAGAAAAGCACATTTTCGATACTCAAATCAGTTTAGTTAAGTTGTTCTGTTTGTCTGTAAAAACCTGCACCTGTTGTTTTTTTTATATTGAGGAGCTAAATCTGGTACAAATCATCTTTTCTTTTGTAAGATTAAAAGTCCCAGACAAATAAAGAATAAAATAAACCTCAATAATGAGTCTGACACTTTACAGTGATGTGGTTTATATCTCGGTGACTTCAGGAGTAAAGTGTCTCTCTGCAGCTCCGTGTCTGTGTCTCTCTGCAGCTCTGTGTCTCTTCACCTGGGGGATTTCTGTGGGTTTCAGCTCAGGTGGAGGTGTCTGCTGTTCCACCTCTCGCCCTCCCTCCCGCTCTGTGCCTCCTCCTCTTCCTCCCTCCTCTGACACTCTTCCTCTCTCCCTCTTCTCTCCAGCAGTCTCTCTTCAGCTCACTGTGCCTTCTCTTCTCCCTCTCTCCCTCCTCTGACACTCTCTGTCTCTCCCTCTTCTCTCCTTCAGTCTCTCTTCATCTCTCGGTGCCTCCTCGTCTCCTCTTCCTCCCTCTTCTCTCCATTCTCTCTTCATCTCTCTGTGCCTCCTCGTCTCCTCTTCCTCGCTCCTCTGACACTCTCCCTCCTCCCCCTTCTCTCCTTCAGTCTCTCTTCAGCTCACTGTGCCTTCTCATCTCCCTCCTCTGGCACTCTCCCTCTTCCCCCTCTCTCTCTCTCTCTCTCTCTCTCTCTGTGCCTCCTCCTCTTCCTCCCTCCTCTGACACTCTCCGTCTCTCCCTCCTCCCTCTTCTCTTCTTCTCTCTCTCTTCAGCTCTCTGTACCTCTTCCTCTCCTCTTTCTCCCTCTCTCCTTCTCTCCCTCCTTCCTGTTCTCTCCTGCAGTCTCTCTTTTCCCCTCTGTGCCTCCTCCTCTTGGTGCTGGTAGTAGAAGTTGTAGTAGTAGTAGTAGTGTTGGTGCTGGTAGTAGTAGTAGTAGTAGTAGTAGTGTTGGTGCTGGTAGTAGAAGTTGTAGTAGTAGTAGTAGTGTTGGTGCTGGTAGTAGTAGTAGTAGTGGTAGTAGTAGTAGTGTTGGTGCTGGTAGTAGTAGTAGTAGTAGTGTTGGTGCTGGTAGTAGTAGTAGTAGTAGTAGTAGTAGTAGTGTTGGTGCTGGTAGTAGTAGTAGTAGTAGTAGTAGTAGTGTTGGTGCTGGTAGTAGTAGTAGTAGTAGTAGTAGTAGTAGTAGTAGTGTTGGTGCTGGTAGTAGTAGTAGTAGTAGTAGTAGTAGTAGTAGTAGTAGTGTTGGTGCTGGTAGTAGAAGTAGTAGTAGTAGTATTGGTGCTGGTAGTAGTAGTAGTAGTAGTAGAAGTAGTAGTAGAAGTAGTAGTAGTAGTAGTAGTAGTAGTAGTAGTAGTATTGGTTCATTTTTGATGATTATTTATGTTTTGATTTGTTTTGTGATTTTAAAGCACTTTGCAGTACTTTTTGTACTTGTGCTACTAATAAACTTGCCTCGCTTTGTGGTAGTGGTAGTAGTGGTAGTAGTGGTAGTAGTGGTAGTAGTGGTAGTAGTGGTAGTGGTATATAATTCTAAATATAAACTTACTAATCCATTATTTGATTACCTAACGAAGCATCGACTGGTTGATCGAGGACTTCAGCTCTAAAACAGAGTCACAATCTTCACAAACAGCATTAAACACGATTTGTTTGAAGAAAAGTGTCATTTTTATTGTTCTTTTGTGGTGACACTGCTTCACCGCCAACCAGGCATAAAGTTTATAACTAAGAGAGGAATATTCTGTTGAAGTATTTAGTTTTCTCTCATTAACAGTCGTCCTTAAGTCTTTTTGGATCTGTTCTTTTAAACTATGGCCTCAGTGTTTTGTCCTTGTTTCCGTTGCATTTTGCAGGTGTCTCAGTCAGGAGCAAATCTATCTGAGAAGTTTACCGTTCAGCGCCGGCTCAGTTTGCATATTCGTCTTTGTATAAACGTGGCTCCGTTTGCTGCAGAGTCGTGTCGTGGAAATAAGTCGAGAGATCAGCGGCTCACGAGGCTCATGGGGCAGAAAAACACAGGATTATACAGCGGACGACGTGAAAACCCGCCCAGCCCCTCGGTCAAACGGACACATCGCTCTGCAGAAAGTCCATCTGGCCTCGTGTGTTCAGTCTCCTCCTGTGGGCCTCCACCTCCCACAATGCATCTGTTTCTGCTCTGTGCATTTCAGATGTGCAGCGTAGATTAGGTGTTGCAGCTCTTGACTCGTTTCCTGTGGGATCGATGGCCACAGTCGGTCAAACGGTGTAAAACTAAAGACTTTAGAGGGTCCTGGGGGCGGGGCCAGAGCCAGAAAAGTGCCGACGTTTCCTGGTGAAGACACTTGAAGGTCAGAAGGAGCAGAGACTGTGTCAATACGGCACAAAAGTGGATGAAGCTGGGAGATACCTTCATCATTTCGTGTCGCCATCAGTTTATAAAGATCAGGATCAGGAAGTTCGTCGCCTCGGGGGAAACACGGCTGGATATTAATTATGGAGAGTTTGAGAAGTGGGGCTGTGTACATGAGGAATTAATGGGACTACAGCACATCTATAATAAAGCTAAACATAGAAACACGACTTATTCTTACAGGAAAACATCTAAATATGTTACAGTAAATCCCAAAACTATTTTATCTCAATAAATGCACCTGAATAAAGAATAAACATGTCCACAGTAAAACCCAACTTTCCACAAGAGCATCTGGAAAACTCTCTGCTCACTGACGAAACGACCTGGTGGAGCTCAACAACATGATTTTGTTTTAATGAAAGTCGTTAGTCAAACAGCCGACGAGAGCAGAGGGACGTGTGATCTGTGAGAAATGTCACGGTGGAGCTGGACCCGAGTCTGAGACACTGTCCTCATTAAAGTCACGGTTTTATTCAGGAGCCTCAGACGTCACTCAGTCTGGATTATTGTCACAGATAAACATCATCATCACGACTCAGCTCTGACGTTACATCAGCTTTCATGTGGAGATATGTTTTTAGCTCTGAGACATTCCTCAGTCTGGACACGAGCAGCGTGAACAGCTCAACAGGAGCATCTCTGTGACTCATGTTACACCTTTCAAAGCCATCATCTTGTCTTTTCTCGGCCTTCTATCACGTACGAGAAAAGGCTGATTCTTCTTTTAATTGAGGGTTTTAGTTTGGTGTATGTCTGAACCGTCCTGCTCCAGTGTATCTCTGAAACCTCCTGCTCTGGAGAACGCCTGAACCTCCCGCTCCAGTGCAGGTAATTAGGCCCATCTCTCTACAGGCCTTAATTGACAAAACAGCCCATTTGAACCGGGTCCAAACCTGACAGTTGTGCTCCAGGCTGTGTTTGCTTCACAGTCTTTAGGGAAAGTTGCTGAGGTTTGACACAGCGGCTGGGAGCAGCTCTGCAGCAGAGAGAGTTCAAGTTTAATAAGAACAAAACAGTGATAAATCACAAACCGCTGGGATCAAGTCACTAGAAATAGACAGAGCTTTGAGGAGCAGTGGGGATGTTCACTCGTTCACCACTGGAACTGGAAAAAGTAGAACTAAAAACCTTCTGACGCCTGTTTGGAGAGTTTCCATTTCCAAACGTGTCATTAAGTGAAAACTGTGATGTATCAGACGAGTCTGTGATTACAACATAAAGAGGAACCTGACATGTGTTTCTATTATAAAACTCAAAGCAGGTTTCATCTGTGATCTGACTCCAGCTGAACTCAGTCAGAGGCACAAATACTACAACCGTGAACAAAGCTGCCAACATGTGTTTGTGTAATACAAGAGAAACACTTTCATCTACGATTCGGCTTCAGAAATATATCAGACAGATGGACAGTGACTCGAGCTAATGTATCAGAACAGACCTCGTTTACACTGCAGGAGTACATCAATATGTGACACGAGGAGGAGGAGGACGAGGAGGACGAGGAGGAGGAGGAGGACAAGGACGAGGAGGATGAGGAGGAGGAGAACGAGGAGGAGGAGGACTAGGAGAACGAGGAGGAGGACGGGGAGGATGAGGACAACGAGGAGGAGGACGAGGACGAGGAGGACGAGGAGGACGAGGAGGACGAGGAGGATGAGGAGGACGAGGAGGAGGAGGAGGACGACGAGGAGGACGAGGAGGACGAGGAGGAGGAGAACGAGGAGGACGAGGAGGAGGAGAACGAGGAGGACGAGGAGGAGGAGAACGAGGAGGACGAGGAGGAGGAGAGAACGAGGAGGACGAGGAGGAGGAGAACGAGGAGGACGAGGAGAACGAGGAGGAGGAGGAGGACAAGGAGGAGGAGAACGAGGAGGACGAGGAGGAGGAGAACGAGGAGGACGAGGAGGAGGAGAACGAGGAGGACGAGGAGGAGGAGGACAAGGAGGACGAGGAGGATGAGGAGGAGGAGGAGGACAAGGAGGAGGAGAACGAGGAGGAGGAGAACGAGGAGGACGAGGAGAACGAGGAGGAGGAGGAGGACAAGGAGGACGAGGAGGATGAGGAGGACGACGAGGAGGAGGAGAACGAGGAGGACGAGGAGGACGTGGAGGACGTGGAGAACGAGGAGAACGAGGAGAACGAGGAGGAGGATGAGGAGGATGAGGAGGACGTGGAGAACGAAGAGGACGAGGAGGAGGAGGAGGAGGGGGAGGACGAGGAGGACGAGGACAAGGAGGACGAGGAGAACGAGGAGGAGGACGAGGAGGACGAGGAGGACGACGAGGAGGACTAGGAGAACGAGGAGGAGGACGGGGAGGACAAGGAGGATGAGGACAACGAGGAGGAGGACGAGGAGGACGAGGAGGAGGACGAGGAGGACGAGAGCTGAGCCGCCGTGTGTTTGTGGTTCACGCTGCTTTTCTTTCCTGCCTGAAAAAGCTGTAGTAAAGTTAAACACGTGAAAACCAGCGATGTGCCAGAGTCAGACTCGGCTACAGAAAAACAAAGAACTTTCCAAAGAGAATTTTAACATTTTACACATATATAATAGTAAAAGACAAGAAAACAACAGAAAAGCTGACATTCCTGTGCATAACCAGCCTCCACGAAGACAAACGCTTCCTGAATTTTCCAATAATCCAACAGAAAGTATCAGGGTTGAGTCGGCACTATCCTGTAACAGCTCGCTCTATATTTGGACACTCGCAGAATCCCTGAAAGCACCAGAGACTCACACTGGCAGAAAATATCACATTATTCAGCCTCAAAAAGAAACAACTCAAAGGTGTGAAGACAGTCTGCGGCTGACGGGTCGTGATAACCCGACTGCTGCTCATCCTCCAGTGATTTGGCGTTATTATCTTAATCACACGTCTTTGGCAATGGATCATGCATCATTTTAAGACCCGCACGAGGTAATAAAAAGTCACAGAACAGAGAAAACAGCATGATTCAGGTTTACCGTGACCTTACAGTCGTCATTATGAACATCTCCGCTGGTTCAAACATGAAAAAGTGCTGCCCTTGAAAGAAATCTGTTGGAAAAAATCCAGATCTAAAATAAACGGCAATCAGTTTCTGTTTAAGCTGGTTTCCATAGTGAGTTCACCCTTTGAAACTCCAACAGCGCAATGAATTTGAACTTTAAAACTCATCTCGTTTTTTCTAGCGTAACCGTGAAAACGAGAGATACTTAGCATCTCCATTATCTCCTCGGATTCAAATTACAGTATAAAAATGTCCCTGCCGCAGATTTAAGTCCTGTTCTTTGTTTCACACAGAGACACACAGTGGAATAACAAAGCTCCAGTTCGGTTCAGTCATTGTTTTTTCTGACGTTTCAAATGCCCAAGAATCAAAGAGGTGGAGTGTTTCAATCAAAGACTATTCACCGCGAACTCCAACATCGTGTCTCGTTTCGCCGGATCACCTGAGAACACGCAGATAGTGACGACCTTTGCTCAGTGTAATACAAACTCTGCATCCGTCTCCTCTGAGGTAGGACGGCTTTGTAGAAAAGAGCAAAAATACTGAAATATTGATATATCGTTTAATTTAATGATACTGTATTAATATCATGGGCTGCTGCATCATTTTTTTTTTTTTAGATATTTTACCAAATTATTCTCTTATATTTGTGTGATTAATTAATTAATAAATTATTTGTGTATTATTATTATTATTATTATTATTATTATTATTATTATTATTATAATAATAATTATTATTATTATTATAATAATAATTATTATTATTATTATTATTATTATTATTATTTTATATTGATTATTATTATTTTATATTATTGATTATTATTATTTTATATTGTTATTATTTATTTTTTTTCAATTTTAAGTTTTAGTTCTTGTTATATATATATATATAAAAAAGTATACATTTGTTGTTTTAAATGACAGTATGTTCTGATATTTTTTTGCACATCAATAAAAATATGAAAAAATAATAAATTCTGTCACAGCTCTATTCTGTGGCTTGTTTAGAGGAAAGAAACCTGTTTAAGCAGAACTTTTAACATGTGCTTCACTGTTTTTTTTATTAAAACAGGTTTATTTCATATTTTAACACAAACTTTTAGTTTCACACTTGTTTTAGTCGATCTGTGGTGATGTTTCAGAGTCGTTAAATGTAG
Organism: Periophthalmus modestus; assembly: GCA_019594935.1. Classification (NCBI taxonomy): domain Eukaryota; kingdom Metazoa; phylum Chordata; class Actinopteri; order Gobiiformes; family Gobiidae; genus Periophthalmus; species Periophthalmus modestus. The sequence goes on along the minus strand of JAIEZT010000183.1, from coordinate 198,072 downwards.
AAATGTAAATGTGGAGCTCGTATAAACTGTGGATGAAGAATGCTGACCAATGAAACAGTCTGATGTGTGCTTCTAGTTAGCAAAACGCACTTTATGATCATTTATCTCAGTGAACAGACGATAAATGCGACAGTATTATTATGTTTTATGAAAATGGGGCTGATCATTAAGAGTCACGAAAGTCTTTATGTGTCACTGAATCGGATCGAATTGAAAAAGTATGGATCGTATTGGCAAAATCTTAACGATACCCAGCCTTACTGCTTTGCTGGGAATGTTCCACAGTGTGACTTTATAACATACGTCTGTGAAGACACAAGCCACACCCCAATTTCAGTAAGAAAACATATTTTTAAAGTTGCGTTTGGGCAATAAAAACCTAAAAAACACCTGTAATCATAAAAAATAAAGCTGAAAGTTGCATTAAAGTCTTACTGTGGAGCATTTTAAGCTAAACAACAGCATCGAGGAGTAAAGAACGTGTCAGACTCTCCACGTCTTTAGTCCATGTCGTATGTTTTCAGCAGATGGTTTATATTTGAGCAGCAGGAGCGTCTCATTTACAAACTACATCGTCACTGCAGATTATCACATCCTCATCGTGTCATATATGTTTCACTGAGGCTGCACTGGGGTAATTACCTGTAACATCTGCCTGAATGAGACATGGAGCATCCCCACAGCTGAACACAGAGTCGAACTGGGTTTGTACTGAACACAGAAGTGGATCTATTCTGCAAAATCCACTTTTCAGAGCTTTAAATCGAGTTGCAGTTGTTTTCTTCTCATTTCCCCTCTTGATTTGTGCATCTTTAATCACTTATTTTCACTCCCAATCCACATTTTCACCAGCAGCAGCAGCATACGCCCACTGTGACGTACTTTCTTTGTTCTCCAGTTGTATTTTCTTAATCGGTGATGTGTTTCTGTGTCGACTCTGCTCCTGACGGGCGACAGGTGAGTCAGATGAGAAGATCTTGTTCTAAAAGGTAAAAAAAACTCCCTCACACTGTCTCACTCTTGATTCAGTTTTATTATCATGTTTCGGTCCCTCTGACCTTCCTCAGGTTTGTCGATAGCCCCTTCTGCTCCTCTTATACAAGTTAAATGAGCGCCCCCTTCAGTTTAATCAACCAATTACAACAGTGAAAAACAGACATTTACGATTAGACCCTGATGTACCTGCAGAATTGTGCAGAATTCACTTTACAAAAGTCTTAAGTGAGTTGAAACACAAGGATAATAGCTACAAAAATACAAAGATTATTATAACTTGGAAAAAGTAGCAGTTATATCCCATAAAAAACAAAATAAATGACATAAATGACGCCCTAATAAGTTCAGAGGGAGGCAAACAAACAGGACTCTACATCCCAACGTCACATTAAACAGTAGATCATGATTTAAGCCGTTTGGACTAAGAGTTTGTGAGATAATCGGTGATGTGCTCATGATTCGACAGGGTCATTTTGGTGCAAATGTTAAAAACCGAGCTGCTCGTGAGTGGGACGTGCAGCTCTCCGTCAGAGGTGCTGACTCTTCGCTGTGAGGACATTTCTGGAGACGTCAGCTCCCACCGGGCACCGCTGTTTTCAAATTATAACATAATGATCCACGGGTGTCAAAGATTAAAGCTGCAGACACAAGCACAACGGCTCTTTTTAATATTATTCCTCCATTTCATATGTTTTGTACTAAATGTGTTTATATTTGAGCAGCAGGAGCAGAATATCACATCCACATCGTGTCATATATGTTTCACTGAGGCTGCACCGGGGTAATTGCCTGTAACATCTGCCTGAATGAGACATGGAGCATCCTCACAGCTGAATGCACAGTCAAATTGGGTTTATATTGGAAAAATATCAACCGCATTAACATAATAAATGCATAAAAATGACTATATGACAAAATGTATTCAAAATGATGCAGCTGCAATGGGTTAAAGTGGATCTAATGACGGAACAAACTGTATTATATCAAAACAAGTTGTAATTCGACATGTAAAAATGCCGTTAAAATAAAATAATCCAGCTTTAATGGTTCAGAAAACACTGGGTTTATGCAGAGAAACATAAAGATACAACCTATAGTAAGTGTTAGCATAGATTATACTCATTTTGTCGTTCGCGTAAAGAAAGAAACGCCTGAAATTTGTCCAAAAAAATAAAAAATAGTCTGCAAAAAGTAATCGAATGTGAAGAGAAGTCAACCTGTACGTTTGGAGATACGAGTGGGCGTCGAGTGTTCAGCTAATGAGCAAAAACGGAGCGATTTGGCTGCTTCACTTCCAGCTTCCTGAGGCAGAATGTGACCCGTCTGACAGATATTCAGAGCAGGAGAACGCCGCAGTGTTCAGCCCAAAAAGTCAAACATCCCTGTCAATGAAACGGACTGACAGTTTCACAGTGTAACGGTTTTAAACGACAGAAAAAACGATCTCCACAGAACACAGACAAGCAGCAAACAGCACATTTCAGGAGATGAAACACGTGGGTAAAGTCTCGTCTGGATGTTTTTACAGATTTTACACAAATAAAGACAAAGGTTTTAGTGCTGTGATTATGTAATGTGAGATTTCATTATTATTATTATTGACATCCTCGATTATCTCCATTTCTTGTTGCCAACAGATCGTTATTCCTGAAGTATTTCTTTACTTTCTGAATGATAAAAGTTAAAAAGGGGGATTTTTTTTCTTTCTAACAGACCTGCAGCTCCTCCCACAGCCTCATGTGTCACGTCCCTGCAGCTGATCCTTGTTTCTGTGCTTCGAACCCACAGACGTCTCCTGTCCAGCTGGCATCTGATTGGCTCCCGAGTCCTGGTGCTGATTGGTGCCACGCCCTAAAGCAGAAGTGTCCAAACCTTTTTCACCGAGGGCCACATACTGGAACATATTTGAACAGGGCCACAAACCAGTGTCGATGCAGTGAGTCAAACGGTGGATTTCACACAGGTCTGACAGAGACGTTTTACCTTTAAAAAGACTTAGAAGATTCATTTTAGGTCTGTGTCACAGTGCAGTGTGGTGTTATTCAGGTTATAGAGGTAGAATCTCTTCAGTTTGTAGTAAAAATACTTCCTGATCAATCGGGTCAGTTTAGGAGGAGCATGAGGACCGACAAAAATTGGTCTGAGGGCCACAGTTTGGAGAGCCCTGCCCTAGAGCCTGGTCACTCCTGGGTCTTCACCTGCAGCTGTCGCAACTTTAAAAGGCCCCGCCCCCTGCTCCTCCTGGGTCTCCTGGCCCCCGCCCCCTGCTCCTCCTGGGTCTCCTGGCCCCGCCCCCTGCTCCTCCTGGGTCTCCTGGCCCCGCCCCTGCTCCTCCTGGGTCTCCTGGCCCCACCCCCTGCTCCTCCTGGGTCTCCTGGCCCCGCCCCCTGCTCCTCCTGGGTCTCCTGGCCCCGCCCCCTGCTCCTCCTGGGTCTCCTGGCCCCGCCCCCTGCTCCTCCTGGGTCTCCTGGCCCCGCCCCCTGCTCCTCCTGGGTCTCCTGGCCCCGCCCCCTGCTCCTCCTGGGTCTCCTGGCCCCACCCCCTGCTCCTCCTGGGTCTCCTGGCCCCGCCCCCTGCTCCTCCTGGGTCTCCTGGCCCCGCCCCCTGCTCCTCCTGGCTGCTGGTTGTCGGTGAACAACACGCCGCCTTTGTTCTGCGTCTCTCTGTGATTGAGCCTCTTTTTATTATGATCCTCTTTTTTACTTTCACATTTCTTTTTAATGAAATTATAACTTTAGTTTTACAATTTTCCATGTAGTTTTGTTGCTGCCTCTTTCCCTCGCAGAGCTGGGATGCTGAGTTCCCTGTTCGAACCCTCCTTACGACTCGCTGTAAGATTCTGTCTAAGCTCCGCCCACAGGCTCCGACACAAAACCTCCATAAATCTACAAAAACATGACTCAAAAAGCTCCACAGCAGTTTGACAAACCCGACGTGAGCTGCAGCAGCTTCATTAGCGAAACGCAGCTGATGTGTGATCACGCTCTGCAGGGGGAGTGAGCGAGCAGAGAGAGGGGCGGCTGGAGTGGACTTTTTTGATTAGGTTGAACTGGAATGACAAGTTTTGCTCCTAAAATAGAAACAATTATTAGTCCTTCAGATTAAATTATGACTTAAATAATCAAAATGATGGATTAAGCGATAATCTTAACACCACATTTTTAATTACACTGGTTCCTTTGTGTGTGAACGAGCTGTGACTGTAGGTGTGAGCCATCGAAATCTCAGACTTTCCTGTGAAATCGGGCGGTGTAAAGCTGCCAGTCGTGTCTTGGTTTTGCATCAGACCTGGTTATATTAAAACAAAGACGCCGAGCTTTAAATAAAAGATGAAACTGTTGTTATATTTTAAACCCGGGGAGTCCATTTATAGCCCGAGTCTCTTGAGTACATGTTCAGAGGAAATATAACTCATTAATTAACTGGACAAGGGCTTTAATAATAGATTACTTTACATCTAGAATAAATGGGCGACTCAAACTCACAAATGATTAGCTTTAACTGTTCTGGACGCTGCACAGGGGAGTTTCTGCTCAGATACATGACGGTTTTGTTGTTTTTTTGTTTGTTTTTAATGATTAATTTCAGACCAGTTACATCTGTGACCTGCAAAACTGAACCGCAAACAAAGAGTCGACATAATCTAATCTAAATGTGCAACAGGATTTTAGATTTGATGATTCTACGAGCGATAATTAGACACGTGACGAGACTTTAATCAAACGAGACAATCCAGGACTTAACACTGGGCCCATTGAGCTTTTTATCGGGGTTAAATTTCCATCTGTTGAGCTTTTCATGACATTTTTCTTATGCATTTTTAATAAAACTCTGCTCCTGTGATAAATTGTTCCAGTTCATCACAAAGAAAAAAGAAAAGATCATTCTGCAGAGAGGATAATCTTGATTTTGTGGGATTAGATCTTGCGATATTGTTGGTGCGAAGAGAAAATTGAGCTGTTTTAAAGTGATGCAGCAGTAAAAAATAAACTTAACCATGAGAACATCACTGTACATCCAGCAGAGCAGCTTTTAAGACTGAATATGTTGAATAAATTGGGATGTATCAGCCATTAACCTGCACGTCAGCTTTATTTTTACAGAGGAAATAACAGGACATCGAGCCCGAAATACAAAACAGCATCAACGGGAGCCTGAAAACGACACATTTTCATATTTCCACATTTAGATTCAGAGACAAACGTCAGAGATGTCGTGTGTTTTAATGCAGTGGGTGTTCACAGGGGGCGCTCTCACTGTGATGAAGGACAAAACTGGACCAAGTACCTCAGAATGACACGGTTTTACTGCAGTACTTCTGTATTTATGGGGAGTTAATCACAGCGGCGTCAAATAATGAGTAAATAAACAGAATTAAGTGCAGGAGGTCACAGCAGATCACTCAACTTTATGTTACGAGACGGTACGTTCAAGTTTTTATACAATTATAATGAAAAAAATGTATTTGCATATTTTTGAAGACGGGACGTGATGGTCTTTGAGATAAATGTTTTTCTAAATTGATTATGATTGTGAGGAATCGTGAGCATGTGACAGGTTAGAATCTATTTTATATCTATTTTTATATTGTTTCTTTACTTTAATAAAAGCTTTGAATCTTTATGACGCTAATACAAAGCTCAGTTCTTTTACAGAGATGTGAGTCATAATGTGATTTCATTTTAAGAAAGAGAATAATTAAAACATTAAAAGGTTTGTGATAAATAGTCATTTACATGAGCCTTAAAACAATATTAATGCAGTGAAAACTTTGCTAAAATGTGTATTATATTTATTTTTTTGCGGATGAAATGAGTCTCCTCCGCAGGGTTGGGCGCTCCCTTAGAGACTGGGTGAGGAGCTCGGAGTAGAGCCGCTGCTCCTCCACGTCGAGACATCTGCTCAGGAGCCTCCTGGACGCCTCCCTGTTATTTCATTCAAGTGAAGATCATCTGCTCAGCCTGGGATCCTGTGTTTTAGTGATTGTAAAACCTTCACACGTCACTTTCTCTATGTAAAATACTGTTTGCATTAGACAAACAACTATAAATCACTCTCAAGTTTGATTCTCCTTATTTTCAACTCAAAACGCAGACTGGGTTTAACCTCTGACGTTTTCTGATCTCAAAATAAGATCGATTTATATGATTCTGTTCAATGCGGGACTCAAACTTCAGACACGTTCTTTCTTCGTCCATTGTAAGGGCGTTTCTTTTGGCACATGTTTTTCAGACGTGCGCAGCACTTTCCAAAGCTTTCAGACTCTCTCCTGCTGAATTGGCCCATCATGCATACACTTTGTGACGCATCATGAAATATTAAATAAACACTTAGAAACAAACTTCTCCAGGAGCAGAAAAAGTTGTTGGAGGAAGAAAAGTACTGCATTGTCTCAGTGAAACTGTAGCTGGAGCAGGAGCCTGATGGACTGAACGATGGATGATGTAGGAGGCAGATAAACCTGTCAATTTCTAAACGACAATCTGGTCCAAAGTCATATATTTACCTGCGAATGTAATAATCCTCCATGTTATTTGGTGATATAACAGTTACTTTTCTGATTCTTTGTATAAAATACACTGAGTTTTCATATTTTCATTGTATTTGAAGCAGCTCTTCACACAGGTGTTAAGAACACGCTGAACATCGACTCCCTGAGGTTTCATTATAACACTTTGAGACATGTTCTATTCCAGTTCTATTTCAGTTTTCAATCACAAAACAGTTTTACCATGTCTTCAGCTTCGTTCTTTGTCCACAGACTGTTTATATAAATGGACGTAGCTAACCTGCTAGTGACGTGTTCCAAACAGGAAGTGACCATGGACGCACTTCCTGCTCCATCAACTAGAAAACAGTGGACTCTTTTTCTGTAGCTGCTGCTCAGTTACAGAATCTTAAATGTTTGTATTAACCCTCTACATGATCCTGGGGTTCATTCTTTTTTATTTATTTATTTTTCTTCAATTTATTTTAAAATGTTATTTATTCATTTTCTTTTGTTATAGAGTTTTTTGTTTTTTTTTTTCTTTTTAGTTATTTTGAGGGTTTTTTTTGTTTGTTTGTTTGTCTGTTTGTTATTTTGAGTTTTTGGGTTTGTTTTTTTTTAGTTATTTTGATTTTTTTTTTTTTATTTTTTATTTACTGTTGGTTTGAGGGTTTTTTGTTTTTGTTTTTTTTTAGTTATTTTGAGTTTTTTTTGTTGTTATTTATTTATTTATTTTTGTTGGTTTGAGCTTAAAAAAACTGTCTGCTCTAAAAAAACTGTGTCTCTCTCTCTGTCCCTGCTGCTGTCAGACTCATGTTGCTCTTAAATGTTCGTATTAACCCTCTACATGATCCTGGGGTTTTTATTTCACGTCTGTGTCTGTAAATCAACATATGAACATTAATAACAGACACATCAGGTCCTTCTTTTCACTGCTGCTAGATTGAATCATGTTTGTTCCAATGCATTGTCCCAATCAAAGAAAAACTGGGTGCTCCCGTAGAGACAGGGTGAGGAGGAGTCACACAGGAGGAGCTCGGAGTAGACACGTCGAGAGGAGCAGCTGAGGTGGCTCGCGCGTCTGTTCCGGATGCCTCCTGGACGTCTCCTTAGGGAGGTGTTCATGTCCCACTGAAAGGAGGCCCCAGGGAAGACCCAGGACGCGCTGGAGGGACTATGCCTCTTGGCTGGTCTGGGAACGCCTCAGGATCATCTCAGAAGAGCTGAAAGACGAGTGTGTGGAGAGGGAAGTCTGGGCCTCTCTGCTGAAACTGTTACCTCCACGACCCGGCCCTGGATAAAGTGGAGGAAAATGATGGATGGCTAAGCGGCCCCATCCCGCTAAACCAGTACTGTGGCTGGAAAAGTTTGTTATCTTCAACATCCTCGCTCCTGATTGGCTCTTTGGTTGCTATGACACTCACGGTCGTAATTTCAAATGTGGAACTCGACTCCAAATTGTCCGCTACACCTGCTCCAGCCTCAATGAGCCTCATTTGTAGCGAACGCTGTGGGTGACGTCACGTTCACTTAGTCCACTTCTGTATTCAGTCTGTTCTGTCTCTGCAGTGGTATTAGTCTTCTTAAGTTGAAAGGTTATCCATTTTCTCTGAAGTTTGTATTCACTGTTGAGATATTTCATGGCAGCTCAGAGGAAATTGAAATTTCTAAGCAGTGTCATTATTTTAAATGAAAGCCGCTGTCAATGTGAGCCAACGCACAATGAGCTAAAAGCCCCTTTTTGTTAGCTTTACTTTAGCCTGTCACTCCTGATCAGGGACACACCACTACTGAGCTTACTGTAGGAGATTTACATGAATATTTTATCAACTGGATTAAATCACGATGACACTTGAGTGAGAGGATCAAACTAGAAAAGATTTAAGATGATTTAGACTGAAGACGATTCAGTGAGACTCGATATACAGATTACAGATTATAATGACCATTTTGTAACTATAGATCAGACGATATGTCAAGGAAAATTTGATGTGATGATATTTATAGAGACACGGTGTAACGATTCAGGTGGATATCAGCTACGCAGACAACTGGAAGTCATTATTATCATTTTTCAGGTGAGTTCTGTCCCTATTGCACCTGTTGAATATGCAAACTCCACGACTGCTGCACATTTTAAACATTTTTCTTTGCATAGAAAACAAAAACTCATCGGTATCTAACTCATTAAAAACCACATCACAATATTCCTTTGTAAGACACTAATATCACTCTGTTTATTAACCTCTGCTGCTGCGGTTTAATCCTTATCTTCAGCCAAGAAAAGGTCAATTATGTCACGCTGCTAGTATAAAAGAGAAATAATATGACTAATACAAAGCGTGCCTTGGGTTATTTGGCTTCCGTAATGATAAAGTCGCAGTGACTGATCTAATAACACAGTAGTAAGTCTGTGGTTAGTCTTTCACAACAGCAGCCGTGGGTCCCGCTGATCACAAATCATGTACACTTTGTATTTTTCTTTTGCCTTCAAGAGCTAAATAAATGTCATGTGATTCTTCTGCGAGTTCATACTACACTGTGACTGAGTGACAGCTGGATTCATCCACTCAGAGACTCACCAAAAGGAGAAGTGGGAGGGAAAAGTATCTGTGTTTGAGCATAAATCTGCAGCACACAGAGAAGTATGAATCACAGTATCACAATGACCAAAATAACACAGTGCCCCTTACCGCCAGTCCCATCTACATCCTGACAAAAAATCCTCTGTCATCATCTGAGACGGTCCAACCTGCCGCTAAATTGTGTCACGTGTTTCTCAAATGCAAAAGACGTCTCCTCTCAAAAATACTTGTAACATCCAGGACAATATTGAACTTATTTTACAGAGTTAAACAGTGTTAGAAAGTATAGAAGTCATTTGACCTGAGATAAATGGTGCTGGAGAGGATAAAACTCATTTCACTGAGATAAACAGTCCTTTTTTATTTTATTTAACCTTTATTTAAGCAGGAAAGTCCCATTGAGATTAAAAACCTCTTTTTCAAGGGAGTCCTGGCCAAGCGGCAGCAGCAAATAAAAAAATAGTTACATAATTACAAAGAGACAAGATAACAGGAAAAGACAAACAGATTATAAAAAACATTATGAAAAAACAAGTGCATGATGTGGAGTCAGCCTCGAGACCTCAGTTTAGATTTAAAAGCGTCCTAGAGAGAATAGAACTCATTTTACTGAGATAAAACAGTGCTAGAGAGAATAGAACTCATTTTACTGAGATAAAACAGTCCTAGAGAGAATAGAACTCATTTTACTGAGATAAAACAGTGCTAGAGAGAATAGAACTCATTTCAAACATCATGCATCTCTCTGATTGGTTAATCCGCCTGTCAATCACGCCCTCTGAAATCAGGAAGACAGAATCTGAAGTTAGGATCCAGCTCCACCTGTTTTTGTCAAGTTTTTTCACATCGTGTGGTTCTGTCTGGTCAGTAACAATGTCACAGGGATGGATCCTACAATTAATGCAACAATTTAAATATTTCCACTCCCTAAAACTGAAGTATTCCTCAAAATCAACATATTTCTGACCCCGAGTTCAACTTCAAACAGCTCCGTGAGAAATGACCTGCTCGTTCATCCCAGGGCCATAAAACTGAAGCCTCTAATGAAGCAGATGTTTTGCAGAGAAGCATGAGACAACAGCTTGTATTTACTTGATCTACACAATATTCCAGAGTCTGTAAGCGTTCTATGTTCAAGTTATGAGACGTTACATCGCAGTTCTGCCGAGTACAAACTGTATGATGACTACAGATGGGTAATGACCCGTGATAATGCACAGGCAGCAGAAAACACCACGCTCACCACATTTAGAGAGGACATCGAAAACTACTTTGACCAAATGAACGCTGAGTCGACTTATATGGAAAGAATGTGCAGATTCTTCACAATAAAATGACCCAATTCGTCTGAAACAAGAGAAAAAGAATCAATCTATTAGTGAATCTGTAACCACCACAAAGCCTCATCCATCTAGTTGAAAAGTGATGGAGAATACAGCTTTTTTAAAAATTCAATAACCACTATTCAAAAGAAAAATGTAAAGATTTGTATCGATACAGTAAAAAGACAAATATAAACTGGTTCCACTATAGTCTTCTGTATTAAAAGTAGAGGCTGCATGATGAAGCTCTTTAAGGACATTATAGTCCATTATCGCTCATCTAGACTTTTTTTCTTTTTTTTAAGCCATAAAAATCATGTTAAAGGAAGTATCAGCCTGTACTTCTGCCATTTTTTTCAAACAGCTGCCTCTATTTTACACATCCATCCTTATTTTTCCTTTGATAAAAACATAAAAACACAAATATGATCAAATTAATCCTGGACTTCTGTATCAAAAGTAGGGGCCACATTAGTTTACTTTAACCCTACAGCGTCAGATGCTGATTGACTCGCGATTGCGAACTTTCTATTACCGTAACTCCACAAACAACTGTGCAAATGTAAATTCAAATGTGGCTCTGAGCAGATTATAGTCCATTATCGCTCAACTAGACTTTTCTTTTTTTTTTTTAAGCCATAAAAAAGGAAGTATCAGCCTGTATTTATGTCAGCTACCTCAGCTATTTTACACATCCATCCTTATTTTTCGATACTACAGAGTTAAGAAGTTATTATTGTGTGTAGAAACTTATTTCGTACTGTCAAAAATGGTATTTCTTGGCTTGCTCCAAATTAAAAGTGTATTGAAGTGAGATCCATGCAGGATTACACTTGTTTTTGGCGAGAACCTGCCGTTTAACTTTGAAAATCTGTATCTAGTTTGGGCTGGAATGAAGTGATAAGAAGCTACTGAAAAAAGAACATCACTAAAAACGTTTAAATCCTGCTCCGTCCTCAGTGGATGTCTGGATTGATATAGGACCTGAAATATTTAAGATGGAAACGTGAACTTACTGTCAGGATCTCAGTCTGTTCGTGTGTTTCTCTGCTGTCTCGCCCCTTGTCTGTACCTGGAGTTGGGCGGAGATTCTGGCACCGCCCACTACACCTGCAGCCAATCAGTGATCAAGCTACAACTTCTGGAGCACAAAGGGACTGAGGATTTCTCTGTTTTTTTAAGTACTTAGTTTGTTTTTCTCGCCAGATCTCGTTTCTTGGACCTTGCACCTCCGCCTCGACCCAGCTTCCTTCTAAAAGCTTCTCCAACCAGCGTCCACCTCCTCTCGATTGTAATAAACTCGGTTAAACCTTGTACTTCGAGTCTGTATCTTTCATCCCTCAGACGTTACGACACTTACACGATAAACATTCAAAGCAACAAGTGTTTGAACGAGTGTGTGGCTCCTTCATGTAAAGTGTTTTGAGCCTTGACGGTGGAAAAGTCTTATATAAGAATGTGACCATTTACCACTGCACACTGCATATACACTTTTTGAACGCATTTTTGTCTGTTCTTGTAAATAGTTTTTAACTTTAACCAAAATGGGATGGAATCAAATAATATGGTGAAGCACTTTTAACCCTGGAGAACCCAAGAACCATTTTCTTCTTTGGAAAATCATGAACATTGCATTAAATCACTGAAATATCCACTTATCAATATCAATTTTAACTCTTTATTTCCTAATTTCGGTTCAGAGCCAAATTTGACCCATTGGGCTCGCTAATTTATCCAAAAAGGATATAAAATGTGCTTCTAGACATTCTGCAAGCTATTACTAAAACAGGGTTAAGGGATTCTGAGTAATAATGGTTGTTTTAAGCCTGTGTAGAAATAGAAAAGGGAAAGATATATTTGAACTGGAAGGAACGTGTCTAATATTTTTACTTTACAAAAAAAAAAAGGGATTTCTTATCATTATACTATCGGAATTGGCAGAGTTGGTGACACAACAGCGAACGGTCAACCCTGAATATCTCTGTATGTCTGGACCAAGGCTCTGCTAAACTGCCCCAGTGCAAAGAGCTGCACCACAGATAATCAATATTCAATTTCCTTCGAGAAATGTAATCTAATTTCATCTTGATTAAAAACCGTGCACATGCGGTACATGCTAGAGCGACGCGGGTAAGTCCATGTGATTTGGATCAAAGGCTGAGATGGTTAAGTGGATTTTGGCTCAACTTTAAGAGAACGTTTGCAGCCGATGCTAAAAGAGCGGCTCCGTGGTGTGTGCTGTAAGTGTCGAGCTGCTGCAGGTACATCAGGGTGAGCCGAGAGTCACAGTGGGAGGAGAATCACAGCATTAACTCACATAGATCAGACGTGTCAGGAAGAGCGATGGCCTTCTTTACCGTGAGCAACACCGGGACATTAGCACCAATGGATAACCTGGCCATCCACTCAGTAAATGTAAGGCTGAGGCGACATTACTCACTGTCACATTGTTTTAACTGAACAATGAAACAATCCAAACACGTCATATCGAGGTCACGGGGACTGCTAACACACAAAGCTGCTAAAGTTAGATCTTAAACTGTTGAATAAAACAATCCGAAGGGGTAAAGAGGTGGGGAAGATTGCAAAACTAGATTATTTATCCGATTCCTGATGACAATATTAAAGAGAGAAATGTGCAAAATGTCTCTTGGCTGGTCTGGGAACGCCTTGGGGTCCCATCGGAGGAGCTGGAGGACGTGTCTGGGGTGAGGGAAGTCTGGGAGTTCCTGCTTAGACTGCTGCCCCCGTGACCCAGCCCCGGATAAGCGGAAAAAAATGGATAGATGTGCAAAATGTGCCTGTAAATGTTGTGGTTGGGGGTCAAAATAGCTGTATGTGCGCTCTTAAAGGACCACAGTGTATGTATGTTCTTTATAAATTACTCTTTGAAATTGCTTTTATTGTAGAAGACGCACTCTCCAAAACAAGAATTATGATATTAAAAATAGCCCCTCTTCAACAAAAAAGGTCAAACTGAGGTTATAAATGGTCAGATACAAAAAAATGTTAATAATTATACATAGAAAACTGTCAAACTTATAAAAATCGTCCTCTTGCTCCTTGAAAACGTGTTTCACAAAGACATTCGTCGAGTCGCCCATTTCAAAGTCACTGATCCAGCTCCGAATCCCATTTCCCTCCTGCATATGTATGTGACGGGAATATTACAGTCTAACGAGTATTGTTCTCTCTTTAGTGTTCAGATTAAGTCTTCTCAGGAATCATTTTGGGTCTTTTTAATCAAAAGGTCCACAGTCCATCCTCTGTCAGTAAAACCCTGGTGTGGAGCAGACTTCAGACGATTTTTGTGCTGAAATACAATGATTAAAAGTCTGTACTGGACACTCTCACTAACAGGCTTAAACACGTCTGTTGGCGTCGCCGTGTTTGTTTCGCCTTCACCTTTGGCGTCCACCCAAACCGTAATGCCGCCCTCTGATTAATCCTCATCTCCATCTCGGAGCCAAACTGGATCATTGTGAGTTTGTCAAGTCACAAATACCACAAGAATTCATCTCTCTGCACAAGGTTCTGCACAAGGTTAGCTGCACGATTTTCACATTTTTAAATATTCAAGAGTTCAAGTTGTCTCCACAAGTGCCACGTTAGGGTTTCTGATTTTTAAGGAGGCCGTCGGACTCTTGACTTTGAAAATGGATGATCTTTGCACAGATTTACGCCGCCATTTTAAACTTCAGGCACTGCCATCAAACATGATTATAGAGAGTGACTCATCTGACCTTTTCTGAACATGTTGATATAATAACTGTTGAAAATATAATTGTTGTAATTGTTTTGATGGCTTGTCAGAACACCTTGGCATTTCCAGTGTTGGCCGACACAGACAGACAGAGTCTGGACACACTTCACTGCAGCACGACTCCACGGTTCACCCTGAAGCTGAGCTATTTCAGTCGAGCAAACAACAGGGGAAATGTGATCGAGACCGGGATTTCCTGTAACAAGCCGTTCTTCACACTTTTCTACTAAACTCCAGCTGTACAACAAAAGAGCAAAACATCTGAGCTCAGTCAGCCATAAAACAAACTGTACGGACTTAAAAGGTAAAAGAGGTGGTTTGTCCTCGGGCTGCAGTTTCAGGGCTCTTTGCGAAGCGTGGAAGAGTCGTTTATGTGTGAACGTGAAGGGAACTTTAGCCTGTAGCTTTTGGAGACTTAACCCAGCAAAAAACTCCTGCAGATTTACACTTTTAGACCAATGGAACCATCTTCATCTCAGTATTATTAATAACTCGTCTCTTATGAGGACACAAACCAGGTCTCCATGATATAAGCCCATTTTTATCCTAACAAAATGGTTTAAAGTTCAGATAAACAGGTTTTGAAAGTGAATGTAATGTCGTGAAAAAGTGTGCGTGGAAGGTGCAGGCAGGTCCCTTCGTTGGACAGAAGTGGGATATTTTTACGCCATTTCTGTTGCAATCAGCCACATCCTTAGAGCTTATATAATCAGGGGGCTGTAGTCTTAATTTTCACCTTTTTCTTGCAGGGTCCCCACAGATATTTAACATATTTTCATCAGTTTGTCTTTGTCGTTCGTTACATCAGCTGCTCTTAAACTCTTCAGACTGGACCACTGTGTCTGCGTTTCCATTTATCGTATTATTTCTGTACTTTCCTACTAAATATACGAACTTAGCTCCATTGGTAGAGTGTCTGTCCAATCATCTGAAGTTTGGAGGTTCAAATCCTGCTCTCAAATCCCAGAAATACTGTTATTGTGTCCTTGTGCAAGACACTAAACCCACCTCACCCCTGTGTCTGTGCACATTGTTGCATGAACGATGTAAAGCGGTTTGAGTGCCTCGAAAGACTGGAAAAGTGCTAAAAATATATATAAAAATGTGACCACCTGAAAGTAGGATATTCTCCCTCAGGTGCGACACAAGTAGAAGAAAAAAATAAATCCTGTTACTCCTGAGAATAACTATAAATACTGGAAACACACTCGAGTAAAGCAAAGGTTTTACCGTTTAGAAGAAAGCTAAAATTGTGATAATTAATGTGTTTGCGCTGCAGGTGTCGCCGAGGTTTGCCCCTTCGGTCCAGCTGGCGGCGCCGCTCTGTGTGGGTCTTTTCTCGTGTAATTATCGGCTCCGTGTCCTGAACAGAGGCTGTGATCTGCGCCGGGCTCCCACTGCCGGGGCTGCACTGGGGACCGGAGAGCTCTGTGGGATACAAACCAGGCCACGAGAGCTCGGGCAAATTAGCTCCGGTCGGCTCCATGGGGCAAAATTAAACAGCGCTTCAAAGGCAGAACAAGACAGCGGACAATGGGCTTATGCTGGGGGTGGGCTACGAGGGAGTTTCTGGAAGATAAGTCGGCAATTTCTTTCAATTTTCTATGCCCATTTTAATTATAGAGTTCACCGATTCTGCTGAAAACTGGATCAGTTCTAAGATATATCAGTTGGTTCAGGTGAAGTCCGAAGAATTAGGAAAATAAAACAGACTTTTTCATGATAACACCAAGAAATTCAAGGTCCAGGTTCTGTGTTAGACTCAATAATGTGAGATCAACTCTAGTCTCTGAATGTCGTCCTCGCTCTTCAGCCCCGTTTCACACCACACTGCCTCAAATAAAGTCTGAAACGTGGATAAATAAATCGATGTTTAGTGACACAGTACAGAGCTGCAGTAACTCCCTTAAAGTCCTGCTGCTGCGCCCAAAACCAGAGGTAACAGAGGCTTTTCTGTAGCAGTGCTCAAACTATGGAACAGCGCCCCCTGCCTGACACATCCTCTCAGTCCTGAACACAATTTAACCCTGGAGAACCCAAGAACCTTTGAAAAATAATGAACATTGCATTAAATCACTGCTATAAATTCAACACTGAAATATCCACTTCTCAGTTTTAACCCTTTATTCCCTAATTTAGGATCAAGGCCAAATTTGACCCATTGGGCTTGCTTATTTATCCAAAAAGAATATAAAACGTACTTCTAGACATTCTGCAAGCTATTACTAAAAAGATTAACAGACAAGTTTACCACCCGCTGGTTTGCTGAGAAGACGATTTTGTCACTATGACTCTGGCTCATTGTAGTTCAATATTCATCCACTAGGTGTCTCTATGCAGGGGCCAGAAATGGCACTCTGGGCTTTCTGAATTGAAATGTGACTTCTTTTTTTTTTTTTTTTCATTTTGCGTAGCAGCACTAAGTTAAGACTAGACCTAAACCCGCCTCTTCTCCCTGGCATTTAACACCAGCTACACAGGATATCTTAGTGTTTCATTCTTCTTTTTTATGTTTTATGTGCAGAACTGAAGCTTTTTTTAAATTCTATATAAATCAAATTGAACTGAACTGAACCGACTGGTGTCTGGTATCAGCAGATCACAAAAATAAATAAAAAATATGTTATAAAATCGTGTTTAAAGCCAAAACACAAAGACGACTCTGGGAAATATGAAACACTGTAAGTATTTAAATCCCTTAGTAGCGTTGGCCTTTTCTTCTGACCTTTAAGCGCGCAGATGATTGGTGAAACAAATTGTCTCTTTCAATTAATCCAACTGAACAAAAAGAGCGACTCCAGGTGAAACTGAACACTCCCACAGGGGGCAGAGTAATAATGAATCAGAACATTGTGTAAAATCATGCAAATTAAAACAAGACAAACATACAGTGTGAGGCTGGATTTAAACTTCACACACCACGACTTAGAGGTAATGAGTCTCTTTCAAAAAGCTGATAAACTCCCTCATAATTGGGTCCTGGCCTTGCATGTCCTCATTTTCCCTCGTGGTGTTTCTTCATCTTTTACTGGAGGAAATTAGCCGCTGATTCCATTTCGGCGACAGATTTAAAAGAAAAAGGGCCAGTCCTGCTTGAAATGATGCAGAAAACGCAGATACGCAAGGTCTTAAAGGTCAAATATTACCCAAAATGTCCTTTTCTGAACTTTAAACCATGTTCTAATGCATTTTCCTCCTCAAAAACAGACCTGGACTTGTGTTTCGTTTCGTTCACACATGCTCTGTTGCACCTTGTGATGTCATGAAGTGGTAGTTTTCAAATTTTACCTTTAGTTCAGGAGCAGATCAACATTTCCAGGTCTGAAATCATCCGAATGATTCTCGTGAAGGTGAAGTTTAAAAACACAGTGGAGCACTTCCTGGATTTTCACACAATGACATCACAAGGTGGAACAGAGTGTTTCAGTTTGAAAGAAAAACTAAATCTGCAGGTTTGTTTGCGAGTTAAACATGTGAGAATGAAACAAAAAAAAACACACAACTCCAGGTCTGTTTTTCACGAGGAAACAACACAGAAAATAGGTCAGAAAAAAGTAAAATATGGGTCAAGAAAAATCTGCTTTTTGAATAACGTCTGTATTTGTTTGAAGTTCTACAACGCTGCACTTCACTGCATTTAAAAAAAAGACAATTTAAGATTTCAGAAATGGCAAGTACTGTATTTTCTTACTACAGTAAACGTCGCTCTGGAGGATAAGTCGCACCAGCAAAAAAATACAAAATAATGAAGAAAAAAACATATATAAGTTGCATTTTTGGGGAAATTTATTTTACAAAATCCAAGACCAAGACCAGACATTTTATCTTTTAAGGCAAGTTAAGAATAAAATAGACAGTTTGCAGTCTGACAATAATGAAGATATGTGCTAAACTTACACATTACTACTGATTTTTTCACACAAAACAGCAGCAAACACTTTAAATCCCAAATCTGGAAACACCAACAGAGCCTAATCCTTGACAAGGGTCACACCTGATACTTTACAAATACTTCGTCTCAAATCATAAAACATTTGCTGAGGATTCACACCAGACTCTGACAAACACATCGACGCCTTTTCAAACCACGCAGTGATGTAAGAGACTCGTTTTATCCTGTAAATTAATATCGGCAAAAAGCAATTTAGTTTGACGTATCAGATATTCACAGTGAACCGAGGGAAACAACACTTAAAACCACAGGATTGATCCAGTGATTAAACACAAAACACTGAACCCACTGTCAGATAAATGAGGAAATGAAGCTCCAGAGTTTGTCCCTGTTTTCCAGAACTGCAAAAACTCACAGTATTTGCTCATTTTACTTCCACAATTACCTAAATATCACTGCGTCATTGGCTCATTCTTTAAAAAAAACACCTGTCGTGCTTGTGCAGTTAGAATCGACGACATAATTTGCACTTTTTAAATCACAATATTCATTTTAAATTACTTCAAATTATTTTATTCAGTCTTTAAAATCACCAGCTATAGAAATAAAGTTTGATTGATTAAAGTTTGATTGATTATTTGGCCAGAATTAATAAAAGAAACAAATCCGTGGAGTTCTGCATTAGAAAATATCATCACAAAAAAGACTTTGCTTCTCGCATGGATCGCTGCAGGTTTTATTTTATCATTTGTACCAAAATTAAGAAAATAAAATGCAGTGGGCGAGCGCCAGGAGCAGTGAGACTGATACGTCGTCTTGAGAATGATTAAAAACTGACTTCAGGTGAGTAAATGTTGAGAGGAAACAACAAAAACATGGTTAAAAGCTCAAAAAAAAGCTCTGAAAACTTGATTTCTACTTTAAAACCTTAAAAACCAAAACGTCGCCCCGTGAAAACCAAAACACGGATTGGATTTGCTCCTTAGCGACAGGGACCAGTGTCTCGGTGTTTCGTGTTTTACGAGGCCTCGCTCGTCGTGTTCTCGTCTGCGCTCTCGCTCCAGCTGCTGAGAGTTTTATCGTCTTTTATCAGACTCAGCCCCGAGTCACACTGCACATCGTGAAAAAAACACCTGAAACGTCGCTCACGGAGAAGGATTTCTGTCTCAGAGGCTTTCACCGCTGACTTTTAAATACTGAGAGGTAACTCGCTCTTCTTTTCACTCGCGCTCGTGGGAAAATGTGGACATAAAGTCGAGTCGATAATTCAAAGATAGTTCTGAGAGGTTTATGGATCCTGCTCTTTTAATGTCACTTTAATGATGATTATTTATGTTGGCATTTGTTTGTATTGAGTTTAATGTGTTTCAGCTCTTATTCTCTAAAATACGTTGAATTACTTTATCTAAATTCGCCTTAATATAAAATCCGAGAGGGGAAAAATGGAAAATACAGCCAAATCTGCACATTTCCAAGAAGCACATCTGGACTTATAACTGAACTGATCAATGGAAACACATTTTTCAGTCTGTTTAATTGTTACAAAGCCTGAAAAAAAGTTAAAACTGATGCTTGTGAATAAAAAGGCAAAATACGAAAGACTTTGTGAGGTGAGAACGAGCGACTTTTACCCCAGTGTTAATAATAATGAATAAAAAGCGTTTTACACAGTGATCTTCTGCATAAATCCAGCCGCTAATAGTTCATCAAGAGGATTTTTACTCACGAGCAGAGACGAAAACTCCAACCACAGTCACATCTAACAGTTAAACCTACTTTTGTGTCGTCCGTGGCTCTTTCAGGCGACGGGAAAACATCAAGAACTGACAGATTGAAGTGACGAGTGAATTTCTTACCTAGAAGCAGAAAAAACACAGGGAAAGGATCATTAGCTTTTCACATGACGCAGTAAAACCAGAGCGAAACCCAGAGTGTGAGACGTCTGCAGCATGATTAAATACTGTAACGACCTGTGGACAGTATAGAAATGTAATGTTGCTTACTTTTTTACAAATATCACCCCCAGACTCTGTTAACCCTGGTAAAATCTCGCCCTGAACGGCCTTTAACTCGACTGTTTTGCTGTAATTGACAATATAAATCGATAAAAAACGATCCCTGTGCGTCTGAGCCTGTTCTTCATGCGACAGAACAGAAACCCACAGATTAAACGGTGGTTCAGACACATTTAAGAGAAACACAGGAGTCAAACGCGTCACGAAAAGTTAAATTGTTCATTTAAAGTTCATTTTAATTGACTTTAAAATGCCCCAAACCGCCTCCTGTGCCCAAAACAACTTAAACAACAGAAAGATGAAGCTGATGAGCCAAACAGAACAAAAGGACGGAGCCGACAAAAACATCCCCGAACTCGTCAAACAACAGGAGAAAACAGAAGAAAACAGGACAGTGGCGCCAGTGAGAACGAGAGCAAGAGCGAGAACGAGAGCGAGAGCGAGAGTGAGAGCGAGAGCGAGAACGAGAACGAGAGCGAGAACGAGAGTGAGAACACGAGAGAGCGCCACGGAAAGACGACGTGTTTATACAGCGACCAGTCACGTCTGAACACGAGCAAAAATATAAAATACATGTGAGATAATGAGGCAAAGAGGCACCAGCTCAAAACTACTGCTGATTTTTCTATAAGTCACTTTTTTTCTTTTCATAGTTTGGCCGAGGGTCTGACTTATACTCAGACTTGGAGTATAAGTTTAAAAAACACAAAATTTATGCCTATAGGAAATAAAAAAATTGACACTGAATTCGAAGTGATCATAAATGATAAAATAACTGAATGTGTTGATGAACAGAATTTCTTCGGGATTATTCTAACTCTGGTGGAAGCCACAGTTTACTCATGTGGAGAATAAAATACCTAAATCTATAGAAGTTTTGAGGAAATCCAAATGTTTGTTGGACGAAACACTTTATACTGTTTATTGAACATTAACACTGCTTTATCTTCACTGCTGCACTGAAGTGTGGACAAATAATATCTCCATCCTCCAAAAAAACACTAAGGATCATTTGGTAAAAGGAACAAACGAATCCACTGTTTTTTAAGCTGAAAATAATGAAATGTGATGTTATAGTTACATTTAAACCTCTGTAAATTATGTACAAACCTCGTTACAACCTTCTCCAAATAATCTCCAGAGCATGTTCCTAAACAGAGATAATAATATAATCTGAGGGTCAAATGAAACATTCGTTCGACCCTGAAAAGTTCATGACTCGACGTGGAGCTGATCTGTGGAATGAACCAGATGAAAGTTTAAAATGCAGCGTCTCATTAGTAAAATTTAAAAGAAAGTACAAGGTAAATGTTTTTAAAAACTGTGTGAGTGAAGAGGATCAAAAGTATAAATACTCAGCTGTGGTCTGGTAACATGTTCTGTAACGTCGTTTAATTAAGAAACGGTGCAAACATCTGGTGCATCTATTGTTTGTTTGATGAATTTTCACTCTTATTATGTTTTTTTATTTCTTTTTTATTCTTCTGTCAGTAAACTGCTGTGTTGCTTTTGTTGCAGATAAACTCGGGGTAAAGCTAATATAAGTATCTACTTCTGCTTCCTCCTTTTGAGCAAATCTTATATCTGATAAATGTGATCGTTTCTTGTTCCTGCTCAAATAAACTTCATTCTTTCATGAGTCACATCTGAGAATATAATTTCACATCTTCGCTTCTGACAACCACGTTTTTTTCTTCATTATTATCCTTTTTTTAAATTTATTACTTATAATCCGAAAAACACAGCACTACGATGTACAGATGTGTGAATTCGTAATACCTGGTGCACTGTGGTGTTTGCTGAAGGTTCCACATTACGGCATTAAGCATAAACTTTAACATTTTCTCAAACACTCCTCTACTGTCTGATCGAACTTGAACCTGGTCTGGTGACGCCCTTCGCTCGTCTCCATGGAGATACAAAAGTTTAATGCCGTTCGACGCCACATTCCAGGAAATGCCCTAAAATATCGGTGAAAACAAGCAGAGCGCTACTGGAAAAGATGCACAGTGTTAATGATAGTTGGAAAACAACTCAAGAAACGATTAAAATGTCAAGCTGCGCAACCACGAATCTGCTTAAGTCCATGATGCCGCCAATATTTGTTTATTTAGTCAGTAATAAAGCGCCGTAAAGGGCAGCGGCAGGAAGCAAAACTGTTATTTCTTGAGTCATTTGACAGAATTTTGCAGGTTTAAAATCACGGCAGATTAAAAAACGACAGTTCAGTTTAATTATGTTTGATAATTTAACACGATTTACACTTTTCAGACATCAGAAACCAGATTTATGTAACTGTGCACCAAAAATAAGATGTGATTTAGTGATTTAGCTCTGCAGACGTCACAGTGAAGAGGTGGCAAAAGTTACACGATGGGGAAATAAAATCCTCATTTCTAAACACGTCTGATAATAGTCGGTCCAAAAATAAAACTGTCACGCTGGTTTGATGACAACAAAGAAACGACAGCGTGGAGATCCAGCAGCACTGACGAAATTATCTCTTTTCAACAACAATTAGCCGTCACAGCGGACCCGAGTAGACGACAAAACAGCAAAACATCACAGACGCAAAACTCGGCACCGGATAAACAACGAAACTCAGCGAGGAGCCGACGAAAAGGACGATTCAGACGCAACAAACAGAGGCACGTCCAGGTGTGTGGGGAAAACGCAGAGAAATGAACCAACGGCCTCCTGAAAGTCTGTCTACAGTTTAAAATTACAAAGAAAAGTGATGAGATTTAGTTATTAGAGTTGTTCTGTTGGTTATAAAAGTTTTAATCGTCCTGTTGATTAAAGACTCGTTTTGAATGAACCTCTAAGAAATGTCTCCTCCTCCAGAGAAGCACAGTGTTTCGTGGTTTTACGAGGCTGTGTTGAAGATATATTGTGGATCGAACAAAGATACGGGACATAACCGAACTAAAACAGAAGATACAGATTAGACTGAAGATCGATGAGGCTCTGCAACAGCGAAACATGACGAGAAATCCAGTCCTGTCTCGATGTACTTCCTGCGAATAACGGAGCCTGTGCAGAGCAGTGAGGAGCAGCCAGGAGAGTCATCACAGAGAAAGTAAATTAAACAGTTATATTTATCCAATTATTTGTACTATAAAGTTATTTTCTTTTTTTTTTTTTTTTTTTTTTAAATTCAAAATAGCTGAATTTTTCCTTTTTTCCCGTTGAAATACTGAAGAGACGTGTGGAGAGGCACCGGCCGCTCATGCCTCACATGTTCTGACTGTGCTGTAGCTTTAAGGCTGTGAAAAGGGGTGAGGCATGTAGTTACCCTGCCTCATGGTAGGGGGCGCTCGTGAGCCCAGGGATTCATGGAACTCCTGCAGAATAGTGACAGCAAGATACAATTTAGAGTTAGCAAGTCAACTCTAGCAGTTCACTTTGTTCTTCTTGTCTGTTCTACTTTTTAAATGGAGGAAGATACATATTAAAGCTCAGTTTTCTAAACTGGACTTTGGGTCGAAGCAGGAGGTTAGAATTAAAGGACCAACGCTAAAGGAGCTAAAGGAGCTAAAGGAGCTAAAGGAGCTAAAGGAGCTAAAGGGTTTGCTCCAGACGACGGGACAAAGACTCGACTTTTCACACAGAGTGGGACCAAATGTAAGAAATTTAATGAATATTCACTCAAGAAGAAGAGCAAGAAGGTATTATTTATGGCTTCTACAGCAGTAAAGACACTTATAATTGAAGTAATGCACAGTAGATAAGTTTAATGCCAAACTGTGGAACATCCAGGCAAAGCAACACAACAATACAACTTAAAAATGAAACAAAAACACAGGTAACGCACTGATGTGGGTCGATGTTTCTGTGAGACATCTGTAGGACTTTGACCGAGGTGATACTGTGACTCCTCCTGCAGCAGATATTACTACGATCCAGAGACGCAGAAGAAAGTATAATGAAGTAGTAGTAGTAGTGATGTAGTAATAGAAGTAAATGGACTTTGGAGGTGGAGGTTGAAGCGGCTCCTACTGCAAAGATACAGCCTGGAGACTTTTTGAAATGTTTTACGCCACAGAGTTTGACTATTTCTGAATCATTTAAGACAGAAGAGCGAGACCGAGAAAAACGGCAATAAACGATCTTTTTGCAACTACGTGATGCCACTAATTAAAATTTAAATAATAATCATGAGCAAACTTATCGTACAACAATAAAAACACACAAAATGTCCCCACTTTTGCAAAGAAAAAAGTACATGCCATGATGTGAATAAAGTTACGTTTGGATTTTATGATCGAATAAAGTATATAGTATTCTGAAGTGTGTGGGGGACAGGAATGTTAGACTTTAGAAGGAGTTAATATGGTAAAAGTTATAAGTTAAGTCTTAAGCTAATGAATGTAAGACGGTGTAACCAACTGTGCAAACATCAGAACTGGGAAAGCAGAAAATGAGGGATGCAGGAGAAAAGTTAAAAGCTGCAAAGCCTCAACAGGAGGTCAGGAGATGTTCTGCCTGGAGATGCTGATTTCGGTTGTTTGAGGGAGGAGCTGAGTTAAAACATGTGCCAAAGGAATGAGCCTGAATAAAAGAGATGTCTGAGAAGAGGGAAGGCGGAGAAAGCTTTGGAGATGGTGCGAGACAGACCACGAGAGGGTCTGTGTCCGATGTTCTCAGAGAAAGATCAGAGTAGAAAAGTCGAACGCTTTGTCTTGACTCTTTTTGGTGGGAAACAGCTCGTCGAGAACAGAGTTTTTCTTGACACATCAAGAACGAGCCCCAGAACATATTCCTCAGACTTTCATAAACTGAAGTCGATATCGTGATTACTGTGAGTTTAAAATACTGACGCTGTTCAAAATGTGACGTAAAGACTCTTAACATCCCTCTGTGACAGAACAACTGGAAAAGACAGAGCTGGAGTTGTGTAAAAGTCTGACACACAAGTGGTGAATATAGAACTTTGACCTGTGGATGATGAACACTTTACACATAATAACTTACTGTCAAAACGTCGTCTTTAAAGTCAGCGTGATGCAATGACGAGCAAGAGCCAGAATCTGCACAAACACTATTCAAGAGCGTAAAGAAAGGTGAAAGAAAAGAGCAAAGTCTGACAGGAGCAGAGGCCTCTTGGCTCAATCCAAACGCCTCGACTGAATCATGAAACCATTATCCCGATGTTTATTACATTAGGTCTGAATTTTGAGTCGATTTTTCCACTGGGAGACACTGAGACCACTTACCCACACACACCGCCTCAGCTCGTGAGACTGATGATGCTCCGCAGGCTGGATGGCGCCACGCAACTTCAAACGCAGAAGAACATGGTTTTTATCGCCTTTGTTAGCGGCAGAATTCACTCAACTAGGAATTTTCTCCGGCGAGATGGTGCAACGTGAAGCAATGAATATTAATGATAATAGTCTGACTTTGAAGACGAGATCTGGGCAGTTTATTCACTACAACTTAACAACACACATATTATTCTGAGACACAACCCTGGGCGACAGAAAAAGCACAAAGCTGGTTTTTGGTGTCATTTATGTGTTCTGTATTATCCTGCTCTTTTTACTTCTGGTGCAGATCTTTATTCTCAAACATCTCCTCATCAGAGTAAGTCACGTTTAAAGAAAAGATAAGAGTGTCCAGTTTAGCTGTGACAAGTACGACACAAAATTCTGACCAACAGGACTTCTAAAAAAAAACTAGTTGGGGTTGTATTTTTTTTTCTTGGTCTGAACAATTTGGCCCAAAAGTCACTGACACTTTTAAATCTTCAGTAGATCCTTAAACAAACACGTAATAAATAAAAAAATACTGAATTAATAATGAAGAAACACTTAATTAATGATTCATGCTTAATAACTACTTAATTACAACCTTAATTAACACTGAATTAATAGTTACTCATTACTTATTTCACACTTAGTTACTCCTTAAATATGCACAAATGGTTAGTTAAGAATTAACTTAAACACGTGTTAATTAATGCCGTAATTAAGTAGTTATTAAGCATGAGTTATTGTTAATTAAGTGTTTGTTCATGCTTTATTAAGGCTAAATACGCTATAGTTATTATAAAGTGTTACCAAACATTTTAAAGCTCGATATGTGTTGGTACAAACTGTGATAAATGATAAAAAAATAAACTATTTTTAAGACACACAACGAGGCCTGAGCTGCAGAGTTTATGTTCTGTGTGTTTGATATCGTCAATAATTAGAGAAGAGAAGTGACTTATTCAACTTTTATAGCTCAGATGTGGCTTTATTACAAGTGGATGTAGTAATTACGGCGACAGGTCGAGTGGCGCCACCTTCTTCTCCGCACGGAGCCGAGCGGAGCGCCGCACGGAGCCGAGCGGAGCGCCGCACTGTGGAACATTCCAGGCCAAGCAGTGACATAATCATGGACACGAGCAGATGGTGGAGCATTTATCACAGAAGTTACACTGCACCAGAAAACTTCCAACTTACAGAATCAGTTATGCAACCCTGTCCCAAGCAGAAGTGTAAGATCTGGACTGTAAGCACTGGAAAAAATGTCCTGATTTTTTTATGGCCTTTTCCCCAAACCACCAAGTAACGGCGGATTCCAGGTGCACTTTATGAGATGCACTGTACGTTTCACGAGCGTCCTCAAACGCACTCATCAATAACATCCTAATGCCTCCGAGAGCTGTAAAAGCTGCGCTGATAGCTCTCCATTAGACTCTGTGCGTTACTTTGAAAAGGTGGTGAGATTTCTGCATATCTGCTGCTCACAGTCCAACGTTATGTTCAAACTCACCCAAATTCATCTATTTTCAGGGATTATCTTGATAAATTATTCCCAAATATGCCCTATCTCTGTCATTTTTAAATATCACACAGTTGGGATTTGACTATCGCACAAAAAAAAAACCCAAAAAAACAAATGTATTTATGAATTTGATCAAATATATGAGACACGTGTCAAACTACAACATTTATTGCCTAGACTAATTTGCAATGTTCATCCTTAGAAGTGATTTTACAAGGCAAAGGCAAAAAAAAACACACGGGGTTCACTTTATGATTTATGATAAAATCTAATAATATTTTCAAACGTGAGAAAGTTTAATCTCTGCGATATCTGACAGGTTTAATATTTTAAATCAGTCTCAGTGGCTTAATCGTCTGACAGTCTCTGATCATTTTGAAGCTGTAAACATTTGATTTTGTTCTTACAACATTCGGACTTTAAAAACGTACCAGACTCAGACTGATCCTGCATCTGTCTCCAGGAGGTTAGACGACTGTAACGTCTCACTGGCCTCTGCAAACGAGACAGAACAGAACATCCAGAACACTGCTGCCAGAGTCTGAACCGGGACTAAACCGGGACTAAACCGGGTCTGAAACCGGGCTAAACCGGGACTGACCCAGGACTGAACCAGGACTGAACCGGACTAAACGGGCGACTGAACCGGGACTGAACCGGGACTGAACCGGGACTAAACCGGGACTAAACCGGGACTGAACCGGGACTGAACCGGGGGACTAAACCAGGACTAAACCAGGACTGAACCGGGACTAAACCGGGACTGAACTGGGACTAAACCGGGACTAAACTGGGACTAACCTGAAGATCCTGAAGATGTGAGACCTTCTCCTTTGACAATGTTTAAATCCAGGCTCAAAATGATGATTTACTTTTTTGATTTGTGTGACTTTAAAGCCTTTTTATTCTGTAAAACTCTTTTTGACCTCATGTACAAACTGTGCTGAACAGATCAACTTTTTTTTTTTTTGCTTTTTGCACATGACTTTCAAATAGTAAATGTGAGTCCAGGATAAAGCCTCGAGATGATTGATCTTTCACTTCTAATTTTATATCTATTTTTAAGATTTAGAAAGGGACAGAAATATTAACACTAGACATTTTCTTTCATTTTTTTTTGATTGCCCTGCTCTAATCCAAACTTTCTTTTAATTTTCCATCTTTATTCAAACTTTACTCCAGATTACAGAAGCTGCGATGCTCAAAGCGCCGCCGCTCTGACAGCAGCAGGAGGAAAAACACAGTCTGTTTATGGTGAAGTGTATCTAGTTTCCTCATTATTGTTTTTCTTGTATAATCTGTTTTTTTTACCACAGCCGGGTGCAATTCACAACTGTCCATAAATACATCTGCGCTTTGAAGATACGCCGCTTTGCATTTTCCAATCCTTTGTTTTTTACCTCTTCATGTCCCAAGTCACATTGTAAAAAAAGCACAATTTAGACCAACAAAATGAAGAATAACTGAACAGATGATCGAGACGAGTTTGCAGATCGCTGTCGTGTGTTCCAGTTAGCACTTTAAAGCTGCACTGTGTAACTTTTTCTTGCGGAGGGTCGTTAATAATGTCGTTCGATAAACTCGCCTCTGCGTCGATCTGACTGGAGTTTCTCTAACTTTCAGCGGAAAACAGTAACATCACCCGTGTCTCCTGTACAGTTCAGACAACATTTGTTTATTTGACGTATTTTATTTTATGTATTAACGTTTGTGGGTCATTAGTGAACACACGAGATGTTACATAACGACGAGCTGTAACTGTCCTGTCGTGTTTTATTAAGCAAGAAAATACATCATTAAATCGAACTCGCCAAAACACAGCCTCAAGAAACTGAAGAAAACGATATATATAGAGTCACGTTTCACATAAATGTTGGATCAGTGTGACTCTGAAGTGCTGTAGTTTGCAAGTTTTCTCCCCGACAAAATCCACAATGTCGATGAAACGTTCTGCACCGACAAAGGCACCGACGAAGGTTTGAACTTTGAGAGAAATGTGAGAAAAATGTTACTGCCTGTGTGAGAAAAGTGTATAAAGTGTGTGGTGAGGGGTTTACAGCTGAGAAACATGTAAAAATAAAGCTGATACTCACGGATTGCGGTTTTATTTTTTAGAAAGTGAGCATATAAACCGAATTATCACACAGCTCAGTTTCACTATGTCACTTTTCTGATCTTCTACGACGCGACATGTTATTGCTGCTCACTGGAATATCCCCAGTGTGGCATTACGGCATCAATCTAGCTTTATTCCGTTACTGCTTAAAACAAAAAGAAAGAAAACCTAAACAAACAAAAACACACTTTGTCGGGGTCGCTTCTCCACAGAAAAACAGTAACCATCGCCATAGAAACACGCAGGTACGGACTCTCCAGCAGAAAAGTTGCACAGTGGACTTTTAAAACGTTCGCGTCTGTGTGGGGTTTTCTGCGTGGCTCATCCTCGTTCACAGGGCGTTGCAGCTGAGGTGAGCAGTTTGCAGTAAATGTCTCCACAGCTGTTGTTTTACTGAAAAAGTCAGAGCAGGTTTATTTCCTGTGACCAGATATAAAAGCGGCTCGCACTGATTAAACTGCAGATGAGAGCCAAACAAGCCCTCCATGTCTCAAGTGCGCCGTATGTTTGATTTAATAAAACCATGTGTTCAAACACATCAATAACCCTTTTCCAAACGTAATTCTGTTTTATGTTTTGGAGACCTGGTTTCCTGTCAGACGGCGAGCCTATAAAAAACTGTAACGACGACGCCACAGACAGTAACGAGCCCATCAAAACGAGCTCACGCCGCAGCTCCGAGTGTGATTATTAGAGCGTTTTTACTCCGTGCACGAGGAAAAGGACAGACAGATCAGAAATATGCAAGAGGAGCAAAGGTCAGAGGTCATAATGGAGTCGTGTGGACAGATGAGAGGAGCTGTGAGGAGCGGAAATGAAAAATCACCATTATAAATCTCACATAAGACAAATCCAAACAGCTAGAAAACTTGAACTGTGAAGTAATTAACAACTGAGCAGCGACGTTCTGTCTGCAACTGTCTCACACGGAACTGGAGCTGAGAAAGTCAGACTCCGGGAGGCGTCGCACCTAAATCTATCCATGTATTTGAAGAAAACAGCTTTAACACTGTGACAAAATCCATTTAAATAGTCTGTGTGTCATTAAAAACTCACAGATTTGAGCTCAATGCTGCACCAGGGAACTTCACGTGTTTCGGTCGACCCGTCACCACCAGAAGAGACACACCGGGACTTTTAAAGGAACATTATGCAACGATAATCCAAACTGTGAGTTAAATCTTGATTTATAAATGAGTGGGCTGCAGGATGATCAGTACAACTGTCAAACTACTAAATATTTAAAAATGTACCCTCTCAATGTTTTTTTTACTACTTTATACATTTTAAAAATCCATAAACAAACAGCAAGACATCAAATAAGATACATTGAAGCATTATGTAAGAAAGAAAAAAAAACTCCTCAGTAGTCGCTCTTTGCTTTGTCTAAAAATATTTACTAGTATTTTTCGTTTCTACATAATTACATATATGTTGCTTTATATATCATTCTTCTTTAAGTAGAAAGTAGTTGTTTTTACTACTTTCCAGATTTTAGATACATACAATATTAAAGTTGTTTTTTTAAATTATTTTTTTTTTCCATATATCTTACTTCATATTTTTGATTTCGGATTTTTTGTGTTGTTTTTTTTTTTTTAATTTAATTATTTTATTTAGTAATTTAATTTATTTATTTAATTTATAATTTTTTATATTGTTATATCATACAATACAACCATAGAAACAATGCAACATGTGGAAGTCTTCTGATAAATGCCTAATATAACATTTTATATTTATTTATTTATTTATTTTTTAATTTAAGAGACAATACAAATACACAAATCCAAATGTTGATGTCTTCTGATTTTTTTTTTTATTTATTTATTTTTTTATCGTGATATTAGAGACGATACAAAATGCACAAATCCAAATGCTAAATTTTGCCGTCTCCTGTATCTAAACTGCAGACGATGGTGTATTTTACTGAATAATTGTGTCAACTTTTCCTCGACGCAGCTGTGGACTCAGAGGATCCACTTTTCTCCCACTAAAGTCGTGTGTTTTTTTTTGTACGATTCGGGCCAGTGTCACTTCTTCACCTCCAGAATCGAACCACAGACTTAGAGAGACTGAACAAAACTGTGAAAACTTCTCCACGAGCTGAAGTTTAATCTAATTCCTCCGACGCCTCGTCCTGTTACTAACCACCTGATAAAGCAAATATTTTACAGTCATTGCCGACGTTGTCAGACTTCTGCTGAGCCCGATTCGTTTCATGGTTAAGATGCATTTAAACATTTATGCACAACAAAAAGAGCAGATGGAGCAGAATTTACAGCCAAAGCGAAAGTGCAAAACAGGCAATAAGTAAAAAACAACTGGGCACGAAGAGGATTGTAAAAATACTCAAAAAGACAACTAATTAAAAGTATTTAATTTTAGACGCTGCTGATTAGAGGAAAAACTTTGATTATCCGTAAAAATCCCACTAAGACGTGAGACGTGTTAATGCTTTGCTTCAGCGTCAAAAATCAGAAATAGCAGCAGGAAAATTGTAAGTGAACAACAGCAGGTAAAGTGCATTAGACAAGCTCCACTACTCATCCAATTATATTTAATACTTTGGATAAAACTACACTTTTTACACTTTTCAGCAGTTTGATGAAGTTTAGATTTTTAGCACCTGGTTTGAGATGTTATTGCCGTGTGTCGTCTCGCTCTTTTTTTTCGTCGTTTTTTTCACTTCACTGACATAAAACTACGACAAACATTTACTGTAACACATTATTTTTCCAGAGCAAGTTTAGTTTGATTTCATAACCTGACAGTTTTCACTCCTATTAGCAGTTTTCCTCGTCACACACAGACTTAAAACTGGGACGAAGGGGCTTTTTACTCTCACACCTCAGGATCACTGTCCTAAAGAAGTCGGACTTGCAGGTGGCGCTGTCGTCCTGCCTCCATCGATAGAAAACCAGCACCAAAACCTGTTTTAAATCAGTCCCAGGACATCACATGACCACACAGGCTCAGTATTAACTCGTTTTATTATTTTTCTACATGTGCATTCTAATATTATTTATTTGATTCTGAATCGTTTTTTTTTGTTTTGGTGTTTTTTCTGTGTCGTCTGCTGCTTCTTTCTGCCTAATCAAAAGCTGCTGGCAGTCCTGGTTTTTTGTCTCACTTTAGTCCTCAGAGTGAACAGGTCACTTTTTTTTTTATTTATGCCGATACTAAACATGATTCACAGTGTGGGTAAACTCTGTGCTTTGCTGCTGATGGAGGCGTTTATTCTCCCGCACAGATTCAATCATGTTCTGTAGCGTCACTCTCGGGTTTGCAGAGACTTGAGCGAGAATGTCCTCCGGCAATCAAGACTCTTTTTGGAAAGTTTTAAAACACCTCTGAGGAGCTTGGACTCAGAGCAGAGAAGAAAAGACGAGCATGAGCAAAATTGGAAACAGATTCCAACCTCTAACCAATTGTATTAAGTTAAGAGGTCAGACTCATTCCATCTGTGTTTTATTTTTAAATCTAGTTC
>JAIEZT010000183.1:0-165531 GCA_019594935.1 Periophthalmus modestus | reverse complement strand
CTCACGTCTTAGTGGGATTTTAAACGGATAAATCAAAGTTTTCCTCTAATCAGGCAGCGTCGAAATTAAATACTTTTAATTAGTTGTCTTTTATGAGTATTTTTACAATCCTCGTTCGTGCCCAGTTGTGTTTTTTACTTATTGCCTGTTTTGCACTTTCGCTTTGGCTGTAAATTCTGCTTTCTGCTCCATCTGCTCTTTTTGTTGTGCATAAATGTTTAAATGCATCTTAACCATGAAACGAATCGGGGCTCAGCAGAAGTCTGAAAACGTCGGCAATGACTGTAAAAATATTTGCTTTATCAGGTGGTTAGTAACAGGACGAGGCGTCGGAGGAATTAGATTAAACTTCAGCTCGTGGAGAAGTTTTCACGTTTGTTCAGTCTCTAAGTCTGTGGTTTGATTCTGAGGTGAAGAAGTGACACTGGCCCAAATCGTACAAAAAACACACGACTTTAGTGGAGAAAAGTGGATCCTCTGAGTCCACAGCTGCATCGAGGAAAAAGTGACACAATTATTCAGTAAAATACACCATCGTCTGCAGTTTAGATACAGGAGACGGCAAAAATTTAGCATTTGGATTTGTGCATTTGTATCGTCTCTAATATCACGATTAAAAAATTTAAAAAAAATCAGAAGACATCAACATTTGGATTTGTGTATTTGTATTGTCTCTTAAATAATAAAAAATAAATAAATAAATAAATAAAAAATGTATCAGAAGGCATCAATATTTGCATTTCTACTGTTGTATTGTCTCTAATATAAATAATATATTATTATTTTAATAATATAAAAAATAAATAAATTTAATAAATAAATAAATGACTAAATAAAATAAATTAATAAAAAAAAAACACAAGAAAAAAATCTAAATCAAAAATATTAAGTAAGATATATGGAAAAAAAACAATAAATTTAAAAAAACAACCTTAATATTGTATGTATCTAAAATCTAGAAAGTAGTAAAAACAACAACTACTTTCTAGTTAAAGAAGATGAATATATAAAGCAACATATATGTAATTATGTAGAAAAGAAAAATAACTAGTAAATATTTTTAGACAAAGCAAAGAGCGACTACTGAGGATTTTTTTTCTTTCTTACATAATTCCATGTATCTTATTTGATGTCTTCTGTTTGTTTATGGATTTAAAATGTATAAAGTAGTAAAAAAACACATTGAGAGGGTACATTTTTAAATACTTTAGTAGTTTGACAGTTGTACTGATCATCCTGCAGCCCACTTCATTTATAAATCAAGATTTAACTCACAGTTTGGATTATCGTTGCATAATGTTCCTTAAAAGTCCCGGTGTGTCTCTTCTGGTGGTGACGGGTCGACCGAACACGTGAAGTTCCCTGGTGCAGCATTGAGCTCAAATCTGTGAGTTTTTACTGACACACAGACATATTTAAATGGATTTTGTCACAGTGTTAAAGCTGTTCTTCAAATACATGGATAGATTTAGGTGCGACGCCTCCCGGAGTCTGACTTTCTCAGCTCCAGTCGTGTGAGACAGTTGCAGACAGAACGTCGCTGCTCAGTTGTTAATTACTTCACAGTTCAAGTTTTCTAGCTGTTTGGATTTGTCTTATGTGAGTTATAATTGTGATTTTTCATTTCCGCTCACTCACAGCTCCTCTCGTCTGTCCACACGACTCCATTATGACCTCTGACCTTTGCTCCTCTTGCATATTTCTGATCTGTCTGTCCTTTTCCTCGTGCACAGAGTAAAAAACGCTCTAATAATCACACTCGGAGCTGCGGCGTGAGCTCGTTTTGATGGGCTCGTTACTGTCTGTGGCGTCGTCGTTACAGTTTTTATAGGCTCGCCGTCTGACAGGAAACCAGGTCTCCAAAACATAAAACAGAATTACGTTTGGAAAAGGGTTATTGATGTTTCGAACACATGGTTTATTAAATCAAACATACGGCGCACTTGAGACATGGAGGGCTTGTTTGGCTCTCATCTGCAGTTTAATCAGTGCGAGCCGCTTTTATATCTGTGTCACAGGAAATAAACCTGCTCTGACTTTTCAGTAAAACAACAGCTGTGGAGACATTTACTGCAAACTGCTCACCTCAGCTGCAACGCCCTGTGAACGAGGATGAGCCACGCAGAAAACCGACACAGACGCCACGTTTTAAAGGTCCACTGTGCAACTTTTCTGTGGCGATGGTACTGTTTTCTGTGGAGAAGCGACCCCGACAAAGTGTAGTTTTTGTTTGTTTGTTTAGGTTTTCTTTTTCTCCTTTTTGTTTTTAGCAATAACGGAATAAAGCTAGATAGATGCCATAATGCCACACTGGGGAATATTCCAGTGAAGCAGCAATACCAAGTCGTTGTAGAAGATCAGAAAAGTGACATAGTGAACCTGAGCTGTGTGATAATTCGGTTTATATGCTCACTTTCTAAAAATAAACCGCAATCCGTGAAGTATCAGCTTTATTTTTACATGTTTCTTGTCTGTAAAACCCCTCACCACACACTTTATACACTTTTCTCACACAGGAATTAACATTTTCTCACATTTCTCTCAAAGTTCAAACCTTCGTCGGTGCCTTTGTCGGTGCAGAACGTTTCATCGACATTGTGGATTTTGTTGGGAGAAAACTTGCAAACATATAGCACTTCAGAGTCACACTGATCCAACATTTACATAAACGTGACTCTACTATATCGTTGTTTTCAGTTTCTTGAGGCTGTGTTTTGGCGAGTTCGATTTAATGATGTATTTTCTTGCTTAAATAAAACACGACAGGACAGTTACAGCTCGTCGTTATGTAACATCTCGTGCGTTCACTAATGACCCAAACACGTTAATACATAAAATAAAATGCGTCAAACAAATAAATACAATAAATGTTAGAGAAACTCCCGGTCAGATCGATGCAGAGGCGAGTTTTATCGAACGACATTATTAACGACCCTCCGCAAGAAAAAGTTACACAGTGCAGCTTTAAAGTGCTAAAGAAAACCACAACAGCGATCTGCAAACTCGTCCTGATAATCTGTTCAGTTATTCTTCATTTTGTTGGTCTAAATTGTGCTTTTTTTACAATGTGACTTGGACATAAAGAGGTAAAAAACAAAGGATTGGAAAATGCAAAGCGGCGTATCTTCAAAGCGCAGATGTATTTATGGACAGTTGTGAATTGCACCCGGCTGTGGTAAAAAAAAAAACAGATTATACAAGAAAAACAATAATGAGGAAACTAGATACACTTCACCATAAACAGACTGTGTGTTTTTCCTCCTGCTGCTGTCAGAGCGGCGCTTTGAGCATCGCAGCTTCTATAATCTGGAATAAAAGTTTGAATAAAGATGGAAAATTAAAAGAAAGTTTGGATTAGAGCAGGGCAATCAGAAAAAAAAAAGAAAAATGTCTAGTGTTAATATTTCTGTCCCTTTCTAAATCTTAAAAATAGACGTCAAACAAGTGAAAGATCAAATCTCGAGGCTTTATCCTGGACTCACATTTACTATTTGAAAGTCATGTGCAAAAAGCAAAAAAAAAAAGTTGATCTGTACAGCACAGTTTGGACATAAGGTGGAAAAGAGTTTTACAGAATAAAAAAGGATTTAAAGTCACACAAATCAAATAAGTAAATCATCATTTTGAGCCTGGATTTAAACATTGTCAAAGGAGAAGGTCTCACATCTTCAGGATCTTCAGGTTTAGTCCCAGTTTAGTCCCGGTTTAGTCCCGGTTTAGTCCCAGTTCAGTCCCGGTTTAGTCCCGGTTCAGTCCTGGTTTAGTCCTGGTTTAGTCCCGGTTCAGTCCTGGTTCAGTCCCGGTTCAGTCCCGGTTCAGTCCCAGTTCAGTCCCGGTTCAGCCCCGGTTCAGTCCCGGTTCAGACTCTCGCAGCAGTGTTCTGGATGTTCTGTTCTGTCTCGTTTGCAGAGGCCAGTGAGACGTTACAGTCGTCTAACCTCCTGGAGACAGATGCAGGATGAGTCTGAGTCTGTTTTTTAAAGTCCGAATGTTGTAAGAACAAAATCAAATGTTTACAGCTTCAAAATGATCAGAGACTGTCAGACGATTAAGCCACTGAGACTGATTTAAAATATTAAACCTGTCAGATATCGCAGAGATTAAACTTTCTCATGTTTGAAAATGTTATTAGATTTTATCATAAATCATAAAGTGAACCCCGTGTGTTTTTTTGTTTTTTGCCTTTTGTAAAATCACTTCTAAGGACGAACATTGCAAATTAGTCTTGGCAATAAATGTTGTAGTTTGACACGTGTCTCATATATTTGATCAAATTCATAAATACATTTGTTTTTTTTGGGGTTTTTTTGTGCGATAGTCAAATCCCAACTGTGTGATGTTTAAAAATGACAGATTAGGGCACATTAGGGAATGACTTATCAAGATAATCCCTGAAAATAGATGAATTTGGGTGAGTTTGAACATAACGTTGGACTGTGAGCAGCAGATATGCAGAAATCTCACCTCCACCTTTTCAAAGTAACGCACAGAGTCTAATGGAGAGCTATCAGCGCAGCTTTTAGAGCTCTCGGAGGCATTAGGATGTTATTGATGAGTGCGTTTGAGGACGCTCGTGAAACGTACAGTGCATCTCATAAAGTGCACCTGGAATCCGCCGTTACTTGGTGGTTTGGGGAAAAGGCCATAAAAAAATCAGGACATTTTTTTGGTGCTTACAGTCCAGATCTTACACTTCTGCTTGGGACAGGGTTGCATAACTGATTCTGTAAGTTGGAAGTTTTCTGGTGCAGTGTAACTTCTGTGATAAATGCTCCACCATCTGCTCGTGTCCATGATTATGTCACTGCTTGGTCTGGAATGTTCCACAGTGCGGCGCTCCGCTCGGCTCCGTGCGGCGCTCCGCTCGGCTCCGTGCGGAGAAGCAGGTGGCGCCACTCGACCTGTCGCCGTAATTACTACATCCACTTGTAATAAAGCCACATCTGAGCTATAAAAGTTGAATAAGTCACTTCTCTTCTCTAATTATTGACCGATCAAACACACAGAACATAAACTCTGCAGCTCAGGCCTCGTTGTGTCTTAAAAATAGTTTATTTTTTTATCATTTATCACAGTTTGTACCAACATATCGAGCTTTAAAATGTTTGGTAACACTTTATAATAACTATAGCGTATTTAGCCTTAATAAAGCATGAACAAACACTCAACTCATGCTTAATAACTACTTAATTACGGCATTAATTAACACGTGTTTAAGTTAATTCTTAACTAACCATTTGTGCATATTTAAGGAGTAACTAAGTGTGAAATAAGTAATGAGTAACTATTAATTCAGTGTTAATTAAGGTTGTAATTAAGTAGTTATTAAGCATGAATCATTAATTAAGTGTTTCTTCATTATTAATTCAGTATTTTTTTATTTATTACGTGTTTGTTTAAGGATCTACTGAAGATTTAAAAGTGTCAGTGACTTTTGGGCCAAATTGTTCAGACCAAGAAAAAAAAATACAACCCCAACTGGAGTTTTTATTAGTCCTGTTGGTCAGGATTTTGTGTCGTACTTGTCACAGCTAAACTGGACACTCTTATCTTTTCTTTAAACGTGACTTACTCTGATGAGGAGATGTTTGAGAATAAAGATCTGCACCAGAAGTAAAAAGAGCAGGATAATACAGAACACATAAATGACACCAAAAACCAGCTTTGTGCTTTTTCTGTCGCCCACGGTTGTGTCTCAGAATAATATGTGTGTTGTTAAGTTGTAGTGAATAAACTGCCCAGATCTCGTCTTCAAAGTCAGACTATTATCATTAATATTCATTGCTTCACGTTGCACCATCTCGCCGGAGAAAAATTCCTAGTTTGAGTGAATTCTGCCGCTAATAACAAAGGCGATAAAAACCATGTTCTTCTGCGTTTGAAGTTGCGTGGCGCCATGCAGCCTGCGGAGCATCATCAGTCTCACGAGCTGAGGCGGTGTGTGTGTGGGTAGTGGTCTCAGTGTCTCCCAGTGGAAAGATCTACTCAAAATTCAGACCTAATGTAATAAACATCGGGATAATGGTTTCATGATTCAGTTGAAGCGTTTGGATTGAGCCAAGAGGCCTCTGCTCCTGTCAGACTTTGCTCTTTTCTTTCACCTTTCTTTACGCTCTTTGATAGTGTTTTGTGCAGATTCCAGCTCTTGCTCGTCATTGCATCACGCTGACTTTAAAGACGACGTTTTGACAGTAAGTTATTATGTGTAAAGTGTTCATCATCCACAGGTCAAAGTTCTATATTCACCACTTGGAAAATGTCAGACTTTTACACAACTCCAGCTCTGTCTTTTCCAGTTGTTCTGTCACAGAGGGATGTTAAGAGTCTTTGCGTCACATTTTGAACAGCGAAAACACAGTCAGTATTTTAAACTCACAGTAATCACGATATCGACTTCAGTTTATGAAAGTCTGAGGGATATGTTCTTGGCTCGTTCTTCATGTGTCAAGAAAACTCCGTTCTCGACGAGCTGTTTCCCACCAAAAAGAGTCAAGACAAGTGTTCAACTTTTTCTACTCTGATCTTCTCTGAGAACATCGGACACAGACCCTCTCGTGGTCTGTCTCGCACCATCTCCAAAGCTTTCTCCGCCTTCCCTCTTCTCAGACATCTCTTTTATTCAGGCTC
This sequence comes from Periophthalmus modestus, assembly GCA_019594935.1. Taxonomy (NCBI): domain Eukaryota; kingdom Metazoa; phylum Chordata; class Actinopteri; order Gobiiformes; family Gobiidae; genus Periophthalmus; species Periophthalmus modestus. Next base: position 158,904 of record JAIEZT010000183.1, on the reverse strand, counting down.
ATTCCTTTTGCACATGTTTTAAGTCGGCTCCTCCCTCTAACAACCGAAATCAGCATCTCCTCGCAGAACATCTCCTGACCTCCTGTTGAGGTTTTGCAGCTTTTAACTTGTCTCCTGCGTCCCCCATTTACTGCTTTCCCAGTTCAGATGTTTGCACAGTTGGTTACACCGTCTTACATTCATTAGCTTAAGACTAACTTATAACTTTTACCATATTAACTCCTTCTAAAGTCTAACATTCCTGTCCCCCACACACTTCAACATATACTTTATTCGAAACTCGATAAAATCCAAACGTAATTCTATTCACATCATGGCGTGTACTTTTTTCTTTGCAAAAGTGGGACATTTTGTGTATTTTTATTGTTGTATGATAAGTTTGCTCATTATTATTATTTAAATTTTAATTAGTGGCATCACGTAGTTGCAAAAAGATCGTTTATTGCCGTTTTTCTCGGTCTCACTCTTCTGTCTTAAATGATTTCAGAAATAGTCAAACTCTGTGGCGTAAAACATTTCAAAAAGTCTCCAGGCTGTATCTTTGCAGTAGGAGCCGCTTCAACCTCCACCTCCAAAGTCCATTTACTTCTATTACTACATCACCACTACTACTACTACTTCATTATACTTTCTTCTGCGTCTCTGGATCGTAGTAATATCTGCTGCAGGAGGAGTCACAGTATCACCTCGGTCAAAGTCTTACAGATGTCTCACAGAAACATCGACCCACATCAGTGCGTTACCTGTGTTTTTGTTTCGTTTTTAAGTTGTATTGTTGTGTTGCTTTGCCTGGATGTTCCACAGTTTGGCATTAAACTTATCTACTGTGCATTATAAGTGTCTTTACTGCTGTAGAAGCCATAAATAATACCTTCTTGCTCTTCCTCTTGAGAGAATATTCATTAAATTTCTTACATTTGGTCCCACTGTGTTTGAAAAGTCGAGTCTTTGTCCCGTCGTCTGGAGCAAACCCTTTAGCTCCTTTAGCTCCTTTAGCTCCTTTAGCTCCTTTAGCTCCTTTAGCGTTGGTCCTTTAATTCTAACCTCCTGCTTCGACCCAAAGTCCAGTTTAGAAAACTGAGCTTTAATATGTATCTTCCTCCATTTAAAAAGTAGAACAGACATGAAGAAAAAAAGTGAATTGCTAAAGTTGACTTGGTAACTCTAAACTGTAGTTTGCTGTCATTATTCTGTGGGAGTTACATGAATCCCTGGGCTCACGAGCGCCCCCTAACATGAGGCAGAGTAACTGCGTACCTCACCCCTTTTCACAGCCTTAAAGCAGCAGCGTCACTGCTACAGCACAGTCAGAACATGTGAGGCACGAGCGGCTGGTGCCTCTCCACACGTTTCTTCAGCATTTCAACGGGAAAAAAGGAAAAATTCTGCTATTTTGAATAAAAAAAAATAAAATAATAGAAAATAACTTTATAGTACAAATAATTGGATAAATATAACCGTTTCATTTACTTTTCTCTGTGACTCTCCTGGCTGCTCCTCACTGCTCTGCACAGGCTCCGTTAGTCGCAGGAAGTACATCGAGACAGGACTGGATTTCTCGTCATGTTTCGCTGTTGCAGAGCCTCATCGATCTTCAGTCTAATCTGTATCTTCTGTTTTAGTTCAGTAATGTCCCGTATCTTTGTTCGATCCACGATGTGTCTTCAACACAGCCTCGTAAAACCACGAAACACTGTGCTTCTCTGGAGGAGGAGACATTTCTTAGAGGTTCATTCAAAACGAGTCTTTAATCAACAGGACGATTAAAACTTTTATAACCAACAGAACAACTCTAATAACTAAATCTCATCTCTTTTCTTTGTAATTTTAAACTGTAGACAGACTTTCAGGAGGCCGTTGGTTCATTTTTCTGCGTTTTCCCCACACACCTGGACGTGCCTCTGTTTGTTGTGTCTGAATCGTCCTTTTCGTCGGCTCCTCGCTGAGTTTCGTTGTTTATCCGGTGCCGAGTTTTGCGTCTGTGATGTTTTGCTGTTTTGTTGTCTACTCGGGTCCGCTGTGACGGCTATTTGTTGTGAAAAGAGATAATTTCGTCAGTGCTGCTGGATCTCCACGCTGTCGTTTCTTTGTTGTCATCAAACCAGCGTGACAGTTTTATTTTTTTGGACCGACTATTATCAGACGTTTTAGAAATGAGGATTTTATTTCCCCATCGTGTAACTTTTGCCACCTCTTCACTGTGACGTCTGCAGAGCTAAATCACATCTTATTTTTACTGCACAGTTACATAAACCTGGTTTCTGATGTCTGAAAAGTGTAAATCGTGTTAAATTATCAAACATAATTAAACTGAACTGTCGTTTTTTTTATTCTGCCGTGTTTTTTAAACCTGCAAAATTTCTGTCAAACGACTCAAGAAATAACAGTTTTGCTTCCTGCCGCTGCCCTTTACGGCGCTTTATTACTGACTAAATAAACAAATATTGGCGGCGTCATGGACTTAAGCAGATCTGTGGTTGCGCAGCTTGACATTTTAATCGTTTCTTGAGTTGTTTTCCAAACCATCATTAACGCTGCACTGTGCATCTTTTCCGGTAGCGCTCTGCTTGTTTTCACCGATATTTTAGGGCATTTCCTGGAATGTGGCGTCGAACGGCGTTAAACTTTTTGTATCTCCATGGAGACGAGTGGAGGGCGTCACCAGACCAGGTTCAAGTTCGATCAGACAGTAGAGGAGTGTTTGAGAAAATGTTAAAGTTTATGCTTAATGTCGTAATGTGGAACCTTCAGCAAACACCACAGTGCACCGGGTATTACGAATTCACACATCTGTACATCGTAGTGCTGTGTTTCTCGGATTATAAGTCTCTCCAGAGAATAAAAAAAAGGATAATAATGAAGAAAAAAAGGCGGTTGTCAGAAGCGAAGATGTGAAATGATATTCTCAGATGTGACTTATGAAAGAATGAAGTTTATTTGAGCATTTACAAGAAATGATCATATTTATCAGATATAAGATTTGCTCAGAGCTCAAAAGGAGGAAGCAGAAGTAGATACTTATATTAGATTTACCCCGAGTTTATCTGGAACAAAAGCCACACAGCAGTTTACTGACAGAAGCATAAAAAAAAGAAAAAACATAATAAGAGTGAAAATTCGTCAAACAAACAACAGATGCACCAGATGTTTGCACCATTTCTTAATTAAACGACAGAACATGTTACCAGACCACAGTATTTATACTTTTGACTATGATCCTCTTCACTCTCACAGTTTTTAAAAACATTTACCTTGTACTTTCTTTTAAATTTCACTAATGAGTCGCTGCATTTTAAACTTTCATCTGGTTCATTCCACAGATCAGCTCCACGTCGAGTCATGAACTTTTCAGGGTCGTACGAATGTTTCTTAAAGATCATTTGACCCTCAGATTATATTATTATCTCTGTTTAGGAACATGCTCTGGAGATTATTTGGAGAAGGTTGTAACGACATTTGTACATAATTTACAGAGTTTTAAATTTAACTATAACATCACATTTCATTATTTTCAGCTTAAAAAACAGTGGATTCGTTTGTTCCTTTTACCAAATGATCCTTAGTGTTTTTTTGGAGGATGGAGATATTATTCATCCACACTTCAGTGCAGCAGTGAAGATAAAGCAGTGTTAATGTTCAATATACAGTATAAAGTGTTTCGTCCAACAAACATTTGGATTTCCTCAAAACTTCTATAGATTTAGGTATTTTATTCTTCACACGAGTAACTGTGGCTTCCAGCAGAGTTAGAATAATCCTGAGGAAATTCTGTTCATCAACACATTCAGTTATTTTATCATTTATGATCACTTCGAATTCAGTGTCAATTTTTTTATTTCCTATAGCCATAAATTTTGTGTTTTTTAAACTTATACTCCAAGTCTGAGTATAAGTCAGACCCTCGGCCAAACTATGAAAAGAAAAAAAGTGACTTATAGAAAAAAATCAGCAGTAGTTTTGTGCTGGTGCCTCTTCGCCTCATTATCTCACATGTATTTTATATTTTTGCTCGTGTTGGGACGTGGCTGGTCGCTGTATAAACACCTCGCTCTCTCGTGTTCTCGCTCTCGTTCTCGCTCTCGCTCTCGTTCTCACTGGCGCCACTGTCCTGTTTTCTCCTGTTTTCTCCTGTTATTTGACGAGTTCGGGGATGTTTTTGGTTTTACGTCGGTGATGTCGGCTCCGTCCTTTGGTTCTGTTTGGCTCATCAGCTTCATCTTTCTGTTGTTTAAGTTGTTTTGGGCACAGGAGGCGGTTTGGGGCATTTTAAAGTCAGTTAAAATGAATAATTTCACTTTTCATGACCTGTTTGACTCCTGTGTTTCTCTTTAATGTGTCTGAACCACCGTTTAATCTGTGGGTTTCTGTTGCATGAAGAACAGGCTCAGACGCACAGGGATCGTTTTTTATCGATTTATATTGTCAATTACAGCAAAACAGTCGAGTTAAAGGCCGTTCAGGGCGAGATTATACCAGGGTTAACAGAGTCTGGGGGTGATATTTGTAAAAAAGTAAGCAATATGTCTCATGTGAAAAGCTAATGATCCTTTCCCTGTGTTTTTTCTGCTTCTAGGTAAGAAATTCACTCGTCACTTCAATCTGTCAGTTCTTGATGTTTTCCCGTCGCCTGAAAGAGCCACGGACGACACAAAAGTAGGTTTAACTGTTAGATGTGACTGTGGTTGGAGTTTTCGTCTCTGCTCGTGAGTAAAAATCCTCTTGATGAACTATTAAGGGCTGGATTTATGCAGAAGATCACTGTGTAAAACGCTTTTTATTCATTATTATTAACACTGGGGTAAAAGTCGCTCGCTCTCACCTCACAAAGTCTTTCGCATTTTGCCTTTTTATTCACAAGCATCAGTTTTAACGTTTTTTCAGGCTTTGTAACAATTAAACAGACTGAAAAATGTGTTTCCATTGATCAGTTCAGTTATAAGTCCAGATGTGCTTCTTGGAAATGTGCAGATTTGGCTGTATTTTCCATTTTTCCCCTCTCAGATTTTATATTAAGGCGAATTTAGACAAAGTAATTCAACGTATTTTAGAGAATAAGAGCTGAAACACATTAAACTCAATACAAACAAATGCAAACATAAATAATCATCATTAAAGTGACATTAAAAGAGCAGGATCCATAAACTCAGAACTATTTTTGAATTATCGACTCGACTTTATGTCCACATTTTCCCACGAGCGCGAGTGAAAAGAAGAGCGACGTTACCTCTCAGTATTTAAAAGTCAGCGGTGAAAGCCTCTGAGACAGAAATCCTTCTCCGTGAGCGACGTTTCAGGTGCTTTTTTCACGATGTGCAGTGTGACTCGGGGCTGATTCTGATAAAAGACGATAAAACTCACAGCAGCTGGAGCGAGAGCGCAGACGAGAACACGACGAGCGGCGAGCGAGGCCTCGTAAAACACGAAACACCGAGACACTGGTCCCTGTCGCTAAGGAGCAAATCCAGTCCGTGCTTTGGTTTTTTCGGTTTTAAAGTAGAAATCAAGTTTTCAGAGCTTTTTTTGGAGCTTTTAACCAGGTTATTGTTGTTTCCTCCCAACATTTACTCACCTGAAGTCAGTTTTTAATCATTCTCAAGACGACACATCAGTCTCACTGCTCCTGGCGCTCGCCCACTGCATTTTATTTTCTTAATTTTGGTACAAATGATAAAATAAAACCTGCAGTGATCCTACGAGAAGCAGAGTCTTTTTTGTGATGATATTTTCTAATGCAGAACTCCACGGATTTGTTTTTTTATTAATTCTGGCCAAATAATCAATCAAACTTTAATCAATCAAACTTTATTTCTATAGCTGGTGATTTTAAAGACTGAATAAAATAATTTGAAGTAATTTAAAATGAACATTATGATTTAAAAAGTGCAAATTATGTCGTCGATTCTAACTGCACAAGCACAACAGTGTTTTTTTTAAAGAATGAGCCAATGACGCAGTGATATTTAGATAATTGTGGAAGTAAAATGAGCAAATACTGTGAGTTTTTGCAGTTCTGGAAAACAGACAAACTCTGGAGCTTCGTTTCCTCATTTATCTGAAAGTGGGTTCAGTGTTTTGTGTTTAATCTCTGGATCAATCCTGTGGTTTTAAGTATCGTTTCCCTCGGTTCACTGTGAATATCTGATACGTCAAACTAAATTGCGTTTTGCCGATATTAATTTACAGGATAAAACGAGTCTCTTACGTCGCTGCGTGGTTTTAAAAGTCGTCGACGTGTTTGTCAGAGTCTGGTGTGAATCCTCAGCAAATGTTTTATGATTTGAGACGAAGTATTTGTAAAGTATCAGCTGTGACCCTTGTCAAGGATTAGGCTCTGTTCACATTTCCAGATTTGAGATTTAAAGTGTTTGCTGCTGTTTTGTGTGAAAAAATCAGTAGTAATGGATAAGTTTAGCACATATCTTCATTATTGTCACACTGCAAACTGTCTATTTTATTCTTAACTTGCCTAAAAAGATAAAATGTCTGGTCTTGGTCTTGGATTTTGTAAAATAAATTTCCCCAAAAATGCAACTTATATATGATTTTTTCTTCATTATTTTGTATTTTTTGCTGGTGCGACTTATCCTCCAGAGCGACGTTTACTGTAGTCCAGAAAATACAGTACTTGCCTTTTCTAAAATCTTAATTTGTCTGTTTGTTAATGCAGTGAAGTGCAGCGTTGTAGAACTTCAAACAAATACAGACGTTATTCCAAAAGCAGATTTTTCTTGACCCATATTTTACTATTTTCTGATCTATTTTCTATTTTCTATGTTGTTTCCTCATGAAAAACAGACCTGGAGTTGTGTTTTTTTATTTAATTCTCACATGTTTAACACGCAAACAAACCTGCAAATTTAGTTTTTCTTTCAAACTGAAACACTCTGTTCCACCTTGTGATGTCATCGTGTGAAAATCCAGGAAGTGCTCCACTGTGTTTTTAAACTCCACCTTCACGAGAATCATTCGGATGATTTCAGACCTGGAAATGTTGATCTGCTCCTGAACTAAAGGTAAAATTTGAAAACTACCACTTCATGACATCACAAGGTGCAACAGAGCATGTGTGAACGAAACGAAACACAAGTCCAGGTCTGTTTTTGAGGAGGAAAATGCATTAGAACATGGTTTACAGTTCAGAAAAGGACTTTTTGGGTAATATTTGACCTTTAAGACCTTGTGTATCTGCGTTTTCTGCATCATTTCAAGCAGGACTGGCCCTTTTTCTTTTAAATCTGTCGCCGAAATGGAATCAGCGGCTAATTTCCTCCAGTAAAAGATGAAGAAACACCACGAGGGAAAATGAGGACATGCAAGGCCAGGACCCAATTATGAGGGAGTTTATCAGCTTTTTGAAAGAGACTCATTACCTCTAAGTCGTGGTGTGTGAAGTTTAAATCCAGCCTCACACTGTATGTTTGTCTTGTTTTAATTTGCATGATTTAACACTTTACACAATGTTCTGATTCATTATTACTCTGCCCCCTGTGGGAGTGTTCAGTTTCACCTGGAGTCGCTCTTTTTGTTCAGTTGGATTAATTGAAAGAGACAATTTGTTTCACCAATCATCTGCGCGCTTAAAGGTCAGAAGAAAAGGCCAACGCTACTAAGGGATTTAAATACTTACAGTGTTTCATATTTCCCAGAGTCGTCTTTGTGTTTTGGCTTTAAACACGATTTTATAACATATTTTTTATTTATTTTTGTGATCTGCTGATACCAGACACCAGTCGGTTCAGTTCAGTTCAATTTGATTTATATAGAATTTAAAAAAAGCTTCAGTGCTGCACATAAAACACAAAAAAGAACAATAAAACACTAAGATATCCTGTGTATTTGGTGTTAAATGCCAGGGAGAAGAGGTGGGTTTAGGTCTAGTCTTAACCCTGGAGTACCCAAAAGGAAAAAAAAAAAAAAAAAAGTCACATTTCAATTCAAAAAGCCCAGAGTGCCATTTCCGACCCCTGCATATAGACACCTAGTGGATGAATATTGAACTAAAATGAGGACGAGTGATAGTGACAAAATCGTCTTCTCAGCAAACCAGCGGGTGGTAAACTTGTCTGTTAATCTTTTTAGTAATAGCTTGCAGAATGTCTAGAAGTACGTTTTATATTATTTTTGGATAAATAAGCGAGCCCAATGGGTCAAATTTGGCCTTGATCCTAAATTAGGGAATAAAGGGTTAAAATTGAGAAGTGGATATTTCAGTGTTGAATTTATAGCAGTGATTTAATGCAAAAACAATTAGTTTTTAAAGCTTCTTGGGTTCTCCAGAGTTAAATTGTGTTCAGGACTGAGAGGATGTGTCAGGCAGGGGGCGCTGTTCCATAGTTTGAGCACTGCTACAGAAAAGCCTCTGTTACCTCTGGTTTTGGGCGCAGCAGCAGGACTTTAAGGGAGTTACTGCAGCTCTGTACTCCACGTAACCCACAGACATATCACACGTGTCACTAAACATCGATTTATTTATCCACGTTTCAGACTTTATTTGAGGCAGTGTGGTGTGAAACGGGGCTGAAGAGCGAGGACGACATTCAGAGACTAGAGTTAATCTCACATTATTGAGTCTAACACAGAACCTGGACCTTGAATTTCTTGGTGTTATCATGAAAAAGTCTGTTTTATTTTCCTAATTCTTCGGACTTCACCTGAACCAACTGATATATCTTAGAACTGATCCAGTTTTCAGCAGAATCGGTGAACTCTATAATTAAAATGGGCATAGAAAATTGAAAGAAATAGCCGACTTATCTTCCAGAAACTCCCTCGTAGCCCACCCCCAGCATAAGCCCATTGTCCGCTGTCTTGTTCTGCCTTTGAAGCGCTGTTTAATTTTTTGCCCCACGGAGCCGACCGGAGCTAATTTGCCCGAGCTCTCGGCCTGGTTTATATCCCACAGAGCTCTCCGGTCCCCAGTGCAGCCCGGCAGTGGAGCCCGGCGCAGATCACAGCCTCTGTTCAGGACACGGAGGCGATAATTACACGAGAAAAGACCCACACAGAGCGGCGCCGCCAGCTGGACCGAAGGGGCAAACCTCGGCGACACCTGCAGCGCAAACACATTAATTTCACACATTTTAGCTTTCTTCTAAACGGTAAAACCTTTGCTTTACTCGAGTGTGTTTCCAGTATTTATAGTTATTCCCAGGAGTAACAGGATTTATTTTTTTCTTCTACTTGTGTCGCACCTGAGGGAGAATATCCTACTTTCAGGTGGTCACATTTTTATATATATTTTTAGCACTTTTCCAGTCTTTCGAGGCACTCAAACCTCTTTACATCGTTCATGCAACAATGTGCACAGACACAGGGGTGAGGTGGGTTTAGTGTCTTGCGCAAGGACACAACAACAGTATTTCTGGGATTTGAGAGCAGGATTTGAACCTCCAAACTTTAAATGATTGGACAGACACTCTACCAATGGAGCTAAGTTCGTATATTTAGTAGGAAAGTACAGAAATAATACGATAAATGGAAACGCAGACACAATGGTCCAGTCTGAAGAGTTTAAGAGCAGCTGATGTAACGAACGACAAAGACAAACTGATGAAAATATGTTAAATATCTGTGGGGACCCTGCAAGAAAAAGGTGAAAATTAAGACTACAGCCCCCTGATTATATAAGCTCTAAGGATGTGGCTGATTGCAACAGAAATGGCGTAAAAATATCCCACTTCTGTCCAACGAAGGGACCTGCCTGCACCTTCCACGCACACTTTGGGTTTCCATGCTTTTTCACGACATTACATTCACTTTTCAACCTGTTTATCTGAACTTTAAACCATGTTGTTAGGATAAAAATGGGCTTATATCATGGAGACCTGGTTTGTGTCCTAATAAGAGACGAGTTATTAATAATACTGAGATGAAGATGGTTCCATTGGTCTAAAAGTGTAAATCTGCAGGAGTTTTTTTGCTGGGTTAAGTCTCCAAAAGCTACAGGCTAAAGTTCCCTTCACGTTCACACATAAACGACTCTTCCACGCTTCGCAAAGATCCCTGAAACTGCAGCCCGAGGACAAACCACCTCTTTTACCTTTTAAGTCCGTACAGTTTGTTTTACGGCTGACTGAGCTCAGATGTTTTGCTCTTTTGTTGTACAGCTGGAGTTTAGCAGAAAAGTGTGAAGAACGGCTTGTTACAGGAAATCCTGGTCTCGATCACATTTCCCCTGTTGTTTGCTCGACTGAAATAGCTCAGCTTCAGGGTGAACCGTGGAGTCGTGCTGCAGTGAAGTGTGTCCAGACTCTGTCTGTCTGTGTCGGCCAACACTGGAAATGCCAAGGTGTTCTGACAAGCCATCAAAACAATTACAACAATTATATTTTCAACAGTTATTATATCAACATGTTCAGAAAAGGTCAGATGAGTCACTCTCTATAATCATGTTTGATGGCAGTGCCTGAAGTTTAAAATGGCGGCGTAAATCTGTGCAAAGATCATCCATTTTCAAAGTCAAGAGTCCGACGGCCTCCTTAAAAATCAGAAACCCTAACGTGGCACTTGTGGAGACAACTTGAACTCTTGAATATTTAAAAATGGATGTGTGAAAATCGTGCAGCTAACCTTGTGCAGAACCTTGTGCAGAAAGATGAATTCTTGTGGTATTTGTGACTTGACAAACTCACAATGATCCAGTTTGGCTCCGAGATGGAGATGAGGATTAATCAGAGGGCGGCATTACGGTTTGGGTGGACGCCAAAGGTGAAGGCGAAACAAACACGGCGACGCCAACAGACGTGCTTAAGCCTGTTAGTGAGAGTGTCCAGTACAGACTTTTAATCATTGTATTTCAGCACAAAAATCATCTGAAGTCTGCTCCACACCAGGGTTTTACTGACGGAGGATGGACTGTGGACCTTTTGATTAAAACGACCCAAAATGATTCCTGAGAAGACTTAATCTGAACACTAAAGAGAGAACAATACTCGTTAGACTGTAATATTCCCGTCACATACATATGCAGGAGGGAAATGGGATTCGGAGCTGGATCAGTGACTTTGAAATGGGCGACTCGACGAATGTCTTTGTGAAACACGTTTTCAAGGAGCAAGAGGACGATTTTTATAAGTTTGACAGTTTTCTATGTATAATTATTAACATTTTTTTGTATCTGACCATTTATAACCTCAGTTTGACCTTTTTTGTTGAAGAGGGGCTATTTTTAATATCATAATTCTTGTTTTGGAAAGTGTGTCTTCTACAATAAAAGCAATTTCAAAGAGTAATTTATAAAGAACATACATACACTGTGGTCCTTTAAGAGCGCACATACAGCCATTTTGAACCCCAACCACAACATTTACAGGCACATTTTGCACATCTATCCATTTTTTCCCGCTTATCCGAGGCTGGGTCGCGGGGGCAGCAGTCTAAGCAGGAACTCCCAGACTTCCCTCACCCCAGACACGTCCTCCAGCTCCTCCGATGGGACCCCAAGGCGTTCCCCGACCAGCCAAGAGACATTTTGCACATTTCTCTCATTAATATTATCATCAGGAATCGGATAAATATTGTAGTTTTGCAATATTCCCCACCTCTTTACCCCTTCGGATTGTTTTATTCAACAGTTTAAGATCTAACTTTAGCAGCTTTGTGTGTTAGCAGTCCCCGTGACCTCGATATGACGTGTTTGGATTGTTTCATTGTTCAGTTAAAACAATGTGACAGTGAGTAATGTCGCCTCAGCCTTACATTTACTGAGTGGATGGCCAGGTTATCCATTGGTGCTAATGTCCCGGTGTTGCTCACGGTAAAGAAGGCCATCGCTCTTCCTGACACGTCTGATCTATGTGAGTTAATGCTGTGATTCTCCTCCCACTGTGACTCTCGGCTCACCCTGATGTACCTGCAGCAGCTCGACACTTACAGCACACACCACAGAGCCGCTCTTTTAGCATCGGCTGCAAACGTTCTCTTAAAGTTGAGCCAAAATCCACTTAACCATCTCAGCCTTTGATCCAAATCACATGGACTTACCCGCGTCCCTCTAGCATGTACCGCATGTGCACGGTTTTTAATCAAGATGAAATTAGATTACATTTCTCGAAGGAAATTGAATATTGATTATCTGTGGTGCAGCTCTTTGCACTGGGGCAGTTTAGCAGAGCCTTGGTCCAGACATACAGAGATATTCAGGGTTGACCGTTCGCTGTTGTGTCACCAACTCTGCCAATTCCAATAGTATAATGATAAGAAATCCCTTTTTTTTTTTGTGAAGTAAAAATATTAGACACATTCCTTCCAGTTCAAATATATCTTTTCCTTTTACACACACTTAAAACAACCATTATTACTCAGAATCCCTTAACCCTGTTTTAGTAATAGCTTGCAGAATGTCTAGAAGCACATTTTATATCCTTTTTGGATAAATTAGCGAGCCCAATGGGTCAAATTTGGCTCTGAACCGAAATTAGGGAATAAAGGGTTAAAATTGATATTGATAAGTGGATATTTCAGTGATTTAATGCAATGTTCACGATTTTCCAAAGAAGAAAATGGTTCTTGGGTTCTCCAGGGTTAAAAGTGCTACACCATGTTACTTGATCTCATCCCATTTTGGTTAAAGTTAAAAACTATTTCCAAGAACAGAGAAAAATGTGTTCAAAAAGTATATATGCAGTGTGCAGTGGTAAATGGTCACATTCTTATATAAGACTTTTCCACCGTCAAGGCTCAAAACACTTTACATGAAGGAGCCACACACTCGTTCAAACACTTGCTGCTTTGAATGTTTATCGTGTAAGTGTCGTAACGTCTGAGGGATGAAAGATACAGACTCGAAGTACGAGGTTTAACCGAGTTTATTACAATCGAGAGGAGGTGAACGCTGGTTGGAGAAGCTTTTAGTCGGAAGCTGGGTCGAGGCGGAGGTGCAAGGTCCAAGAAACGAGATCTGGCGAGAAAAACAAACTAAGTACTTCAAAAAAAAAGAGAAATCCTCAGTCCCTTTGTGCTCCAGAAGTTGTAGCTTGATCACTGATTGGCTGCAGGTGTAGTGGGCGGTGCCAGAATCTCCGCCCAACTCCAGGTACAGACACAGAAGTGAAGGACGAGGCAGCAGAGAAACACAAGAACAGACTGAGATCCTGACAGTAACTTCACGTTTCCATCTTAAATATTTCAGGTCCTATATCAATCCAGACATCCACTGAGGACGGAGCAGGATTTAAACGTTTTTAGTGATGTTCTTTTTTCAGTAGCTTCTTATCACTTCATTCCAGCCCAAACTAGATACAGATTTTCAAAGTTAAACGGCAGGTTCTCGCCAAAAACAAGTGTAATCTTGCATGGATCTCACTCCACTACACTTTTAATTTGGAGCAAGCCAAGAAATACTATTTTTGACAGTACGAAATAAGTTTCTACACACAATAATAACTTCTTAACTCTGTAGTATCGAAAAATAAGGATGGATGTGTAAAATAGCTGAGGTAGCAGACATAAGTACAGGCTGATACTTCCTTTTTTATGGCTTAAAAAAAAAAAGAAAAGTCTAGTTGAGCGATAATGGACTATAATCTGCTCAGAGCCACATTTGAATTTACATTTGCACAATTGGTTGTGGAGTTACGGTAATAGAAAGTCCGCAATCATGAGTCAATCAGCATCCGACGCTGTAGGGTTAAAGTAAACTAATGTGGCCCCTACTTTTGATACAGAAGTCCAGGATTAATTTGATCATATTTGTGTTTTTATGTTTTTATCAAAGGAAAAATAAGGATGGATGTGTAAAATAGAGGCAGCTGTTTGAAAAAAATGTCAGAAGTACAGGCTGATACTTCCTTTAACATGATTTTTATGGCTTAAAAAAAAGAAAAAAAATGTCTAGATGAGCGATAATGGACTATACTGTGCTCAGTCCTTAAAGAGTTTCATCATGCAGCCTCTACTTTTGATACAGAAGACTATAGTGGAACCAGTTTATATTTGTCTTTTTACTGTATCGATACAAATCTTTACATTTTTCTTTTGAATAGTGGTTATTGAATTTAAAAAAAAGCTGTATTCTCCATCACTTTTCAACTAGATGGATGAGGCTTTGTGGTGGTTACAGATTCACTAATAGATTGATTCTTTTTCTCTTGTTTCAGACGAATTGGGTCATTTTATTGTGAAGAATCTGCACATTCTTTCCATATAAGTCGACTCAGCGTTCATTTGGTCAAAGTAGTTTTCGATGTCCTCTCTAAATGTGGTGAGCGTGGTGTTTTCTGCTGCCTGTGCATTATCACGGGTCATTACCCATCTGTAGTCATCATACAGTTTGTACTCTGCAGAACTGCGATGTAACGTCTCATAACTTGAACATAGAACGCTTACAGACTCTGGAATATTGTGTAGATCGAGTAAATACAAGCTGTTGTCTCATGCTTCTCTGCAAAACATCTGCTTCATTAGAGGCTTCAGTTTTATGGCCCTGGGATGAACGAGCAGGTCATTTCTCACTGAGCTGTTTGAAGTTGAACTCGGGGTCAGAAATATGTTGATTTTGAGAAATACTTCAGTTTTAGGGAGTGGAAATATTTAAATCGTTGCATCAATTGTAGGATCCATCCCTGTGACATTGTTACTGACCAGACAGAACCACACAGTCTGATAAAACTTGACAAAAACAGGTGGATCTGGAGCTGGATCCTAAATTCAGATTCTGTCTTCCTGATTTCAGAGGGCGTGATTGACAGGCGGATTAACCAATCAGAGAGGTGCATGATGTTTGAAATGAGTTCTATTCTCTCTAGCACCGTTTTATCTCAGTAAAATGAGTTCTATTCTCTCTCGGACGCTTTTAAATCTAAACTGAGAGGTCTCGAGGCTGACTCCACATCATGCACTTGTTTTTTTATAATGTTTTTTATAATCTTATCCTATTATCTTGTCTCTTTGTAATTATGTAACTGTATTTTTTTATTTGCTGCTGCCGCTTGGCCGGGACTCCCTTGAAAAAGAGGTTTTTAATCTCAATGGGACTTTCCTGCTTAAATATAGGCTAAATAAAATAAAAAAGGACTGTTTATCTCAGTGAAATGAGTTCTATCCTCTCCAGCATCATTTATCTCAGGTCAAATGACTTCTATACTTTCTAACACTGTTTTATCTCTGTAAAATGAGTTCAATATTGTCCTGGATGTTAAAAGTATTTTTGAGAGGAGACGTCTTTTGCATTTGAGAAACACGTGACACAATTTAGCGGCAGGTTGGATGATGACGGAGGATTTTTTGTCAGGATGTAGATGGGACTGGCTGGACCGGTGAGGGGCACTGTGTTATTTTTGTCATTGTTATACTGTGATTCATACTTCTCTATGTGCTGCAGATTTATGTTCAAACACAGATACTTTTCCCTCCCACTTCTCCTTTTGGTGAGTCTCTGAGTGGATGAATCCAGCTGTCACTCCGTCACAGTGTAGTATGAACCCGCAGAAGAATCAGGTGACATTTATTTAGCTCTTGAAGGCAAAAGAAAAATACAAAGTGTACATGATTTGTGATCAGCGGGACCCACGGCTGCTGTTGTGAAAGACTAACCACAGACTTACTACTGTGTTATTAGATCAGTCACTGCGACTTTATCATTACGGAAGCCAAATAACCCAAGGCACGCTTTGTATTAGTCATATTATTTCTCTTTTATACTAGCAGCGTGACATAATTGACCTTTTCTTGGCTGAAGATAAGGATTAAACCGCAGCAGCAGAGGTTAATAAACAGAGTGATATTAGTGTCATACAAAGGAATATTGTGATGTGGTTTTTAATGAGGTAGATACCGATGAGTTTTTGTTTTCTATGCAAAGAAAAATGTTTAAAATGTGCAGCAGTCGTGGAGTTTGCATATTCAACAGGTGCAATAGGGACAGAACTCACCTGAAAAATGATAATAATGACTTCTAGTTGTCTGCGTAGCTGATATCCACCTGAATCGTTACGCCGTGTCTCTATAAATATCATCACATCAAATTTTCCTTGACATATCGTCTGATCTTTAGTTACAAAATGGTCATTATAATCTGTAATCTGTATATCGAGTCTCACTGAATCGTCTTCAGTCTAAATCATCTTAAATCTTTTCTAGTTTGATCCTCTCACTCAAGTGTCATCGTGATTTAATCCACTTGATAAAATATTCATGTAAATCTCCTACAGTAAGCTCAGTAGTGGTGTGTCCCTGATCAGGAGTGACAGGCTAAAGTAAAGCTAACAAAAAGGGGCTTTTAGCTCATTGTGCGTTGGCTCACATTGACAGCGGCTTTCATTTAAAATAATGACACTGCTTAGAAATTTCAATTTCCTCTGAGCTGCCACGAAATATCTCAACAGTGAATACAAACTTCAGAGAAAATGGATAACCTTTCAACTTAAGAAGACTAATACCACTGCAGAGACGGAACAGACTGAATACAGAAGTGGACTAAGTGAACGTGACGTCACCCACAGCGTTCGGCTCCAAATGAAGCTCATCGAGGCTGGAGCAGGTGTAGCGGACAATTTGGAGTCGAGTTCCACATTTGAAATTACGACCGTGAGTGTCATAGCAACCAAAGAGCCAATCAGGAGCGAGGACGTTGAAGATGACACCCTTTTCCAGCCACAGTACTGGTTTAGCAGGATGAGGCCGCTTAGCCATCCATCATTTTCCTCCACTTTATCCAGTAAAACTGTTTTGTGATTGAGATACGTTCTATTCCAGTTTTATTTCAGTTTTCAAAGTGTCATAATGAAACCTCAGGGAGTCGACGTTCAGCGTGTTCTTAACACCTGTGTGACTCAGTGTATTTTATACAAAGAATCAGAAAAGTAACTGTTATATCACCAAATAACATGGAGGATTATCACATTCGCAGCTAAATATATGACTTTGGACCAGATTGTCGTATAGAAATTGACAAGTTTATCCTGCCTCCATCATCCATCATTCAGTCCATCAGGCTCCTGCTCCAGCTACACTTTCACTGAGACAATGCAGTACTTTTCTTCCTCCAACAACTTTTTCTGCTCCTGGAGAAGTTTGTTTCTAAGTGTTTATTTAATATTTCATGATGCGTCACAAAGTGTATGCATGATGGGCCAATTCAGCAGGAGGAGAGAGTCTGAAAGCTTTGGAAAGTGCTGCGCACGTCTGAAAAACATGTGCCAAAAGAAACGGCCTTACAATGGACGAAGAAAGAACGTGTCTGAAGTTTGAGTCCCGCATTGAACAGAATCATATAAATCGATCTTATTTTGAGATCAGAAAACGTCAGAGGTTAAACCCAGTCTGCGTTTTGAGTTGAAAATAAGGAGAATCAAACTTGAGAGTGATTTATAGTTGTTTGTCTAATGCAAACAGTATTTTACATCATAACATTAGATTATGTCTAAAACAAGACGGCGACAGCACAGAAAACCACAGGCCCGAAAACTTCTCAAAACAGATACAAACATTTCCCTCGCCTCAGTTCAACACGTGAGAACAACATGTGTCAATTCACAGGTCACAAGCACAAAACATCTGCAAACCTTTAGCTGAAAACATGGAGAATCAGTCATGAGACTGATTTATAGTTGTTTCTGTCATGCAGGAGTTTAACGCAGTGAGGACAAACAGGGAGAAAGTGACGTGTGAAGGTTTTAAAATCACTAAAACACAGGATCCCAGGCTGAGCAGATGATCGTCACTTGAATGAAATAACAGGGAGGCGTCCAGGAGGCTCCTGAGCAGATGAACAGATGTCTCGACGTGGAGGAGCAGCGGCTCTACTCCGAGCTCCTCACCCTGTCTCTGAGGGAGCGCCCAGACACCCTGCGGAGGAAACTCATTTTGTCCGCAAAAAAATAAATATAATACACATTTTAGCAAAGTTTTCACTGCATTAATATTGTTTTAAGGCTCATGTAAATGACTATTTATCACAAACCTTTTAATGTTTTAATTATTTTCTTTCTTAAAATGAAATCACATTATGACTCACATCTCTGTGTAAGAACAGAGCTTTAGGGTCATATAGATTCAAAGCTTTTATTAAAGTAAAGAAACAATATAAAAATAGATATAAAATAGATTCTAACCCGTCACATGCTCACGATTCCTCACAATCATAAACAATTTGTAAAACCATTTATCTCAAAGAACATCACATCTCGTCTTCAAAAATATGCAGATACATTTTTTTCATTATAAATTGTATAAAAACTTGAACGTACCGTCTCGTAACATAAAGTTGAGTGATCTGCTGTGACCTCCTGCACTTAGTTTATTTACTCATTATTTGACGCCGCTGTGATTAACTCCCCATAAATACAGAAGTACTGCAGTAAAACCGTGTCATTCTGAGGTACTTGGTCCAGTTTTGTCCTTCATCACTTTGTCTCACAGTGAGAGCGCCCCCTGTGAACACCCACTGCATTAAAACACACGACATCTCTGACGTTTGTCTCTGAATCTAAATGTGGAAATATGAAAATGTGTCGTTTTCAGGCTCCCGTTGATGCTGTTTTGTATTTCGGGCGTGATGTCCTGTTATTTCCTCTGTAAAAATAAAGCTGACGTGCAGGTTAATGGCTGATACATCCCAATTTATTCAACATATTCAGTCTTAAAAGCTGCTCTGCTGGATGTACAGTGATGTTCTCATGGTTAAGTTTATTTTTTACTGCTGCATCACTTTAAAACAGCTCAATTTTCTCTTCGTACCAACAATATCGCAAGATTTAATCCCACAAAATCAAGATTATCCTCTCTGCAGAATGATCTTTTCTTTTTTCTTTGTGATGAACTGAAACAATTTATCACAGAAGCAGAGTTTTTATTAAAAATGCATAAGAAAAATGTCATGAAAAGCTCAACAGATGGAAATTTAACCTCAATAAAAAGCTCAACGGGCCCAGTGTTAAGTCCTGGATTTTCTCGTGTGATTAAAGTCTCGTCACGTGTCTAATTATCGCTCGTAGAATCATCAAATCTAAAATCCTGTTGCATATTTAGATTAGATTATGTCGACTCTTTGTTTGTGGTTCAGTTTTGCAGGTCACAGATGTAACTGGTCTGAAATTAATCATTAAAAACAAACAAAAAAACAACAAAACCGTCATGTATCTGAGCAGAAACTCCCCTGTGCAGCGTCCAGAACAGTTAAAGCTAATCATTTGTGAGTTTGAGTCGCCCATTTATTCTAGATGTAAAGTAATCTATTATTAAAGCCCTTGTCCAGTTAATTAATGAGTTATATTTCCTCTGAACATGTACTCAAGAGACTCGGGCTATAAATGGACTCCCCGGGTTTAAAATATAACAACAGTTTCATCTTTTATTTAAAGCTCGGCGTCTTTGTTTTAATATAACCAGGTCTGATGCAAAACCAAGACACGACTGGCAGCTTTACACCGCCCGATTTCACAGGAAAGTCTGAGATTTCGATGGCTCACACCTACAGTCACAGCTCGTTCACACAAAAGGAACCAGTGTAATTAAAAATGTGGTGTTAAGATTATCGCTTAATCCATCATTTTGATTATTTAAGTCATAATTTAATCTGAAGGACTAATAATTGTTTCTATTTTAGGAGCAAAACTTGTCATTCCAGTTCAACCTAATCAAAAAAAGTCCACTCCAGCCTCCCCTCTCTCTGCTCGCTCACTCCCCCTGCAGAGAGCGTGATCACACATCAGCTGCGTTTCGCTAATGAAGCTGCTGCAGCTCACGTCGGGTTTGTCAAACTGCTGTGGAGCTTTTTGAGTCATGTTTTTGTAGATTTATGGAGGTTTTGTGTCGGAGCCTGTGGGCGGAGCTTAGACAGAATCTTACAGCGAGTCGTAAGGAGGGTTCGAACAGGGAACTCATCATCCCAGCTCTGCGAGGGAAAGAGGCAGCAACAAAACTACATGGAAAATCGTAAAACTAAAGTTATAATTTCATTAAAAAGAAATGTTCAAATAAAAAAGAGGATCATAATAAAAAGAGGCTCAATCACAGAGAGACGCAGCAACAAAGGCGGCGTGTTGTTCACCGACAACCAGCAGCCAGGAGGAGCAGGGGGCGGGGGCCAGGACCCCAGGAGGAGCAGGGGGCGGGGCCAGGAGACCCAGGAGGAGCAGGGGGTGGGGCCAGGAGACCAGGGAGGAGCAGGGGGCGGGGCCAGGAGACCCAGGAGGAGCAGGGGGCGGGGCCAGGAGACCCAGGAGGAGCAGGGGGCGGGGCCAGGAGACCCAGGAGGAGCAGGGGGCGGGGCCTTTTAAAGTTGCGACAGCTGCAGGTGAAGACCCAGGAGTGACCAGGCTCTAGGGCAGGGCTCTCCAAACTGTGGCCCTCAGACCAATTTTTGTCGGTCCTCATGCTCCTCCTAAACTGACCCGATTGATCAGGAAGTATTTTTACTACAAACTGAAGAGATTCTACCTCTATAACCTGAATAACACCACACTGCACTGTGACACAGACCTAAAATGAATCTTCTAAGTCTTTTTAAAGGTAAAACGTCTCTGTCAGACCTGTGTGAAATCCACCGTTTGACTCACTGCATCGACACTGATTTGTGGCCCTGTTCAAATATGTTCCAGTATGTGGCCCTCGGTGAAAAAGGTTTGGACACTTCTGCTTTAGGGCGTGGCACCAATCAGCACCAGGACTCGGGAGCCAATCAGATGCCAGCTGGACAGGGAGACGTCTGTGGGTTCGAAGCACAGAAACAAGGATCAGCTGCAGGGACGTGACACATGAGGCTGTGGGAGGAGCTGCAGGTCTGTTAGAAAGAAAAAAAATCCCCCTTTTTAACTTTTATCATTCAGAAAGTAAAGAAATACTTCAGGAATCTGTTGGCAACAAGAAATGGAGATAATCGAGGATGTAAATAATAATAATAATGAAATCTCACATTACATAATCACGGCACTAAAACCTTTGTCTTTATTTGTGTAAAATCTGTAAAAACATCCAGACGAGACTTTACCCACGTGTTTCATCTCCTGAAATGTGCTGTTTGCTGCTTGTCTGTGTTCTGTGGAGATCGTTTTTTCTGTCATTTAAAAACCGTTACACTGTGAAACTGTCAGTCCGTTTCATGACAGGGATGTTTGACTTTTTGGGCTGAACACTGCGGCGTTCTCCTGCTCTGAATATCTGTCAGACGGGTCACATTCTGCCTCAGGAAGCTGGAAGTGAAGCAGCCAAATCGCTCCGTTTTTGCTCATTAGCTGAACACTCGACGCCCACTCGTATCTCCAAACGTACAGGTTGACTTCTCTTCACATTCGATTTCTTTTTGCAGAGTATTTTTTATTTTTTTGGACAAATTTCAGGCGTTTCTTTCTTTACGCGTACGACAAAATGAGTATAATCTAAGCTAACACTTACTATAGGTTGTATCTTTATGTTTCTCTGCATAAACCCAGTGTTTTGTGAACCATTAAAGCTGGATTATTTTATTTTAACGGCATTTTTACATGTCGAATTACAACTTGTTTTGATATAATACAGTTTGTTTCGTCATTAGATCCACTTTAACCCATTGCAGCTGCATCATTTTGAATACATTTTGTCATATAGTCATTTTTATGCATTTATTATGTTAATGCGGTTGATATTTTTCCAATATAAACCCAATTTGAGTGTGCATTCAGCTGTGGGGATGCTCCATGTCTCATTCAGGCAGATGTTACAGGCAATTACCCCGGTGCAGCCTCAGTGAAACATATATGACACGATGTGGATGTGATATTCTGCTCCTGCTGCTCAAATATAACACATTCAGTACAAAAGATCTGAAATGGAGGAATAATATTAAAAAGAGCCGTTGTGCTTGTGTCTGCAGCTTTAATCTTTGACACCCGTGGATCATTATGTTATAATTTGAAAACAGCGGTGCCGGTGGGAGCTGACGTCTCCAGAAATGTCCTCGCAGCGAAGAGAGTCAGCACCTCTGACGGAGAGCTGCACGTCCCACTCACGAGCAGCTCGGTTTTTAACATTTGCACCAAAATGACCCTGTCGAATCATGAGCACATCACGGATTATCTCACAAACTCTTAGTCCAAACGGCTTAAATCATGATCTACTGTTTAATGTGACGTTGGGATGTAGAGTCCTGTTTGTTTGCCTCCCTCTGAACTTATTAGGGCGTCATTTATGTCATTATTTTTGTTTTTTTATGGAATATAACTGCTCCTTTTTCCAAGTTATAATAATCTTTGCATTTTTCTAGCTATTATCCTTGTGTTTCAACTCACTTAAGACGTTTGTAAAGTGAATTCTGCACAATTCTGCAGGTACATCAGGGTCTAATCGTAAATGTTTGTTTTTCACTGTTGTAATTGGTTGATTAAACTGAAGGGGGCGCTCCTTTAACTCATATAAGAGGAGCAGAAGGGGCTGTGCTCAGACCAGAGGAAGGTCAGAAGGACCGAAACGTTGTGATAATAAAACTGAACCAAAAGTGAGACAGTGTGAGGGAGTTTTTTTACCTTTTAGATCAAGAGCTTCTCGTCTGACTCACCTGTCGCCCGTCAGGAGCAGAGTCGACACAGAAACACGTCACCGATTAAGAAAATACAACTGGAGAACAAAGAAAGTACGTCACAGTGGGCGTATGCTGCTGCTGCTGGTGAAAATGTGGATTGGGAGTGAAAATAAGTGATTAAAGACGCACAAATCAAGAGGGGAAATGAGAAGGAAACAACTGTAACACGATGTAAAGCTCTGAAAAGTGGATTTTGCAGAATAGATCCGCTTCTGTGTTCAGTACAAACCCAGTTCGACTCTGTGTTCAGCTGTGGGGATGCTCCATGTCTCATTCAGGCAGATGTTACAGGTAATTACCCCGGTGCAGCCTCAGTGAAACATATATGACACGATGTGGATGTGATAATCTGCAGTGACGATGTACAGTTTGTAAATGAGACGCTCCTGCTGCTCAAATATAAACCATCTGCTGAAAACATACGACATGGACTAAAGACGTGGAGAGTCTGACACGTTTACTCCTCGAGGTTTAGCTTAAAATGCTCCACAGTAAGACTTTAATGCAACTCTCAGCTTTATTTTTTATGATTACAGGTGTTTTTTAGGTTTTTATTGCCCAAACGCAACTTTAAAAATGTTTTCTTACTGAAATTGTGGTGTGGGTTGTGTCTTCACAGATGTATGTTATGAACAAATGTTAAAAGTTCTGCTTAAACACGTTTCTTTCCTCTAAACAAGCCACAGAATAGAGCTGTGACAGAACTTTTTTATTTTTATTTTTTCATATTTTTATTGATGTGCAAAAAATATCAGAACATACTGTCATTTAAAACAACAAATGTATACTTTTTATTTTTTATATATATAACAAGAACTACAACTTAAAATTGAAAAAAAAAAACACAATAATAATATAAAATAATAATAATCAATAATATAAAATAATAATAATCAATATAAAATAATAATAATAATACTAGTACACAGTTAATTAATTAATTAATTAATCACACAAATATAACAGAATAATTTGGTAAAATATTGAAAAAAATACCAACAAAAACGATGCAGCAGCCCATGATATTAATACAGTATCATTAAATTAAACAATCTATCAATATTTCAGAATTTTTGCTCTTTTCTACAAAGCCGTCCTACCTCAGAGGAGACGGATGCAGAGTTTGTATTACACTGAGCAAAGGTCGTCACTATCTGCGTGTTCTCAGGTGATCTGGCGAAACGAGACACGATGTTGGAGTTCGCGGTGAATAGTCTCTGATTGAAACACTCCACCTCTTTGATTCTCGGGCATTTGAAACGTCAGAAAAAACAATGACTGAACCGAACAGGAGCTTTGTCATTCCACTGTGTCTCTGTGTGAAACAAAGAACAGGACTTAAATCTGCGGCAGGGACATTTTTATACTGTAATTTGAATCCGAGGAGATAATGGAGACGCTAAGTATCTCTCGTTTTCACGGTTACGCTAGAAAAAACGAGATGAGTTTTAAAGTTCAAATTCATTGCGCTGTTGGAGTTTCAAAGGGTGAACTCACTATGGAAACCAGCTTAAACAGAAAAACTGATTGCGTTTATTTTAGATCTGGATTTTTTTCCAACAGATTTCTTTCAAGGGCAGCACTTTTTTCATGTTTAAACCAGCGGAGATGTTCATAATGACGACTGTAAGGTCACGGTAAACCTGAATCATGCTGTTTTCTCTGTTCTGTGACTTTTTATTACCTCGTGCGGGTCTTAAAATGATGCATGATCCATTGCCAAAGACGTGTGATTAAGATAATAACGCCAAATCACTGGAGGATGAGCAGCAGTCGGGTTATCACGACCCGTCAGCCGCAGACCGTCTTCACACCTTTGAGTTGTTTCTTTTTGAGGCTGAATAATGTGATATTTTCTGCCAGTGTGAGTCTCTGGTGCTTTCAGGGATTCTGCGAGTGTCCAAATATAGAGCGAGCTGTTACAGGATAGTGCCGACTCAACCCTGATACTTTCTGTTGGATTATTGGAAAATTCAGGAAGCGTTTGTCTTTGTGGAGGCTGGTTATGCACAGGAATGTCAGCTTTTCTGTTGTTTTCTTGTCTTTTACTATTGCATATACATGTAAAATGTTAAAATTCTCTTTGGAAAGTTCTTTGTTTTTCTGTAGCCGAGTCTGACTCTGGCACATCGCTGGTTTTCACGTGTTTAACTTTACTACAGCTTTTTCAGGCAGGAAAGAAAAGCAGCGTGAACCACAAACACACGGCGGCTCAGCTCTCGTCCTCCTCGTCCTCGTCCTCCTCCTCCTCCTCGTTGTCCTCATCCTCCTTGTCCTCCCCGTCCTCCTCGTTCTCACCTTCCTCCTCGTTCTCACCTTCCTCCTCGTCCTCCTCGTCCTCCACATCCTCCTCGTCCTCCTCCTCGTCCTCCTCGTTCTCCTCGTCCTCGTCGTCCTCCTCGTCCTCCTCGTCCTCCTCGTCCTCCTCGTCCTCCTCGTCCTCCTCCTTGTCCTCGTCCTCCTTCTCATTCTCCTCCTCGTCCTCCTCCTTCTCCTCGTCCTCCTCGTCCTCCTCCTCCTCGTCCTCCTCCTCCTCGTTCTCCTCGTCCTCCTCCTCGTCCTCCTCGTCCTCCTCCTCGTCCTCCTCCTCCTCCTCCTCCTCCTCGTGTCATACAGTGATGTACTCCTGCAGTGTAAACGAGGCCTGTTCTGTTGCATTTGCTCGAGTCACTGTCCATCTGTCTGATATATTTCTGAAGCCGAATTGTAGATGAAAGTGTTTCTCTTGTATTATTACACAAAACACATGTTGGCAGCTTTGTTCACGGTGTGTAGTATTTGTGCCTCTGACTGAGCTCAGCTGGAGTCAGATCACAGATAAAACCTACTTTGAGTTTTATAATAGAAACACATGTCAGGTTCCTCTTTATGTTGTAATCACAGACTCATCTGATACATCACAGTTTTCACTTAATGACACGTTTGGAAATGGAAACTCTCCAAACAGGCGTCAGAAGGTTTTTTAGTTCTACTTTTTCCAGTTCCAGTGGTGAACGAGTGAACATCCCCACTGCTCCTCAAAGCTCCGTCTATTTCTAGTGACTTGATCCCAGCGGTTTGTGATTTATCACTGTTTTGTTCTTATTAAACTTGAACTCTCTCTGCTCCAGAGCTGCTCCCAGCCGCTGTGTCAAACCTCAGCAACTTTCCCTAAAGACTGTGAAGCAAACACAGCCTGGAGCACAACTGTCAGGTTTGGACCCGGTTCAAATGGGCTGTTTTGTCAATTAAGGCCTGTAGAGAGATGGGCCTAATTACCTGCACTGGAGCGGGAGGTTCAGGCGTTCTCCAGAGCAGGAGGTTTCAGAGATACACTGGAGCAGGACGGTTCAGACATACACCAAACTAAAACCCTCAATTAAAAGAAGAATCAGCCTTTTCTCGTACGTGATAGAAGGCCGAGAAAAGACAAGATGATGGCTTTGAAAAGTGTAACATGAGTCACAGAGATGCTCCTGTGGAGGTTTTCACGCTGCTCGTGTCCAGACTGAGGAATGTCTCAGAGTTAAAAACATATCTCCACATGAAAGCTGATGTAGCGTCAGAGCTTAGTCGTGATGATGATGTTTATCTGTGACAATAATCCCGACTGAGTGACGTCTGAGGCTCCTGAATAAAACCGTGACTTTAATGAGGACAGTGTCTCAGACTCTGGTCCAGCTCCACCGTGACATTTCTCACAGATCACACGTCCCTCTGCTCTCGTCGGCTGTTTGACTAACGACTTTCATTAAAACAAAATCATGTTGTTGAGCTCCAGCAGGTCGTTTCGTCAGTGAGCAGAGAGTTTTCCAGATGCTCTTGTGGAAAGTTGGGTTGTACTGTGGACATGTTTATTCTTTTTTCAGGTGCATTTATTGAGAGAAAATAGTTTTGGGATTTACTGTAACATATTTAGCTGTTTTCCTGTATGAATAAGTCGTGTTTCTATGTGTAGCTTTATTATACATGTGCTGTGTTCCCATTAATTCCTCATGTACACAGCCCCACTTCTCAAACTCTCCATAATTAATATCCAGCCGTGTTTCTCCCGAGGCGACGAACTTCCTGATCCTGATCTTTATAAACTGATGGCGACACGAAATGATGAAGGTATCTCCCAGCTTCATCCACTTTTGTGCCATATTGACACAGTCTCTGCTCCTTCTGACCTTCAAGTGTCTTCACCAGGAAACATCTGCACTTTTCTGATACCGACCTCGGCTCTGGCCCCGCCCCCAGGACCCTCTAAAGTCTTTAGTTTTACACCGTTTGACCGACTGTGGCCATCGATCCCACAGGAAACGAGTCAAGAGCTGCAACACCTAATCTACGCTGCACATCTGAAATGCACAGAGCAGAAACAGATGCATTGTGGGAGGTAGAGGCCCACAGGAGGAGACTGAACACACGAGGCCAGATGGACTTTCTGCAGAGCGATGTGTCCGTTTGACCGAGGGGCTGGGGGGGTTTTCACGTCGTCCGCTGTATAATCCTGTGTTTTTCTGCCCCATGAGCCTCGTGAGCCGCTGATCTCTCGACTTATTTCCACGACACGACTCTGCAGCAAACGGAGCCACGTTTATACAAAGACGAATATGCAAACTGAGCCGGCGCTGAACGGTAAACTTCTCAGATAGATTTGCTCCTGACTGGAGACATCTGCAAAATGCAACAGAAACAAGGACAAAACACTGAGGCCATAGTTTAAAAGAACAGATCCAAAAAGACTTAAGGACGACTGTTAATGAGAGAAAACTAAATACTTCAACAGAATATTCTTCTCTTAGTTATAAACTTTATGCCTGGTTGGGAAAAAAAAGAACAATAAAAATGACACTTTTCTTCAAACAAATCGTGTTTAAGAAGATTGTGACTCTGTTTAGAGCTGAAGTCCTCGATCAACCAGTCGATGCTTCGTTAGGTAATCAAATAATGGATTAGTGAGTTTATATTATTTAGATAAAGAATTATATACCACAACTACTACTACCACTACTACTACTACTACCACTACTACCACTACTACCACTACTATCACTACTATCACTACTACCACTACTATCACTACTACCACTACTACCACTACTATCACTACCACAAAGCGAGGCAAGTTTATTAGTAGCACAAGTACAAAAAGTACTGCAAAGTACTTTAAAATCACAAAACAACAAATCAAAACATAAATAATCATCAAAAATTAACCAATACTACTACTACTACTACTACTACTACTACTACTACTACTACCACCAGCGCCAACACTACTACTACTACTACTACTACTACTACCACTACCAGCACCAACACTACTACTACTACTTCTACTACCAACACTACTACTACTACAACTTCTACTACCAGCACCAAAACTACTACAACTTCTACTACCAGCACCAAGAGGAGGAGGCACAGAGGGGAAAAGAGAGACTGCAGGAGAGAACAGGAAGGAGGGAGAGAAGGAGAGGGGGAGAAAGAGGAGAGGAAGAGGTACAGAGAGCTGAAGAGAGAGAGAAAAGGAGAGAAGAGGGAGGAGGGAGAGATGGAGAGTGTCAGAGGAGGGAGGGAGGAGGAGATGATGAGGAGGCACAGAGAGAGAGAGAGAGAGAGAAAGAAAGAGAGAGAGAGAGGGAAGAGGGAGAGTGCCAGAGGAGGGAGAGAGGGAGAAGAGAAGGCACAGTGAGCTGAAGAGAGACTGAAGGAGAGAAGAGGGAGGAGGAGGAGACGAGGAGGCACAGAGAGGTGAAGAGAGACTGCAGGAGAGAAGAGGGAGGAGGAAGAGTGTCAGAGGAGGGAGAAAGAGGAGACGAGGAGGCACAGAGAGGTGAAGAGAGAATGGAGAGAAGAGGGAGGAAGAGGAGACGAGGAGGCACAGAGAGGTGAAGAGAGACTGCAGGAGAGGAAGAGTGTCAGAGGAGGGAGGAAGAGGAGGAGGCACAGAGGGGGAGGGAGGGCGAGAGGTGGAACAGCAGACACATCCACATCCACCTGAGCTGAAATCCCACAGAAATCCCCCAGGTGAAGAGACACAGAGCAGACATGGAGCTGCAGAGAGACACTTTACTCCTGAAGTCACCGAGATATAAACCACATCACTGTAAAGTGTCAGAGTCATTATTGAGGTTTATTTTATTCTTTATTTGTCTGGAACTTTTAATCTTACAAAAGAAAAGATGATTTGTACCAGATTTAGCTCCTCAATATAAAAAAACAACAGGTGCAGGTTTTTACAGACAAACAGAACAGCTTAACTAAACTGATTTGAGTATCGAAAATGTGCTTTTCTTTTTCAAATTTCTAGCTAAATTATCCAGATGTACAGACAATTTTAAAGTCTGGAGCTGATTCCAGCGTCTGAGGGTTTGAAAAGAAAAGGCGACTGAGCAAATCCACATTTACAGTGAAGGTGAAGCTGCATTATTCATAACTTTGAGAACATTTCTTAGATTTTGATTTATTTCCGTGTTTCCCTCGTCTCAGCCATCGCTCGGTCAACACAACATGGGACTTTAAGACAAAACCTGCAGGACGAGACAAAGAAAAGTCCATAAACTCATCTGTAGTATCTGTATCTTTAATAACGAAAAGTATAAACTCCTCTCACGTTTTCTGATCGTGTTTTCTCTCGCTGTTCAAATATTAATGCATCGATTCTCGCTCTATCGGACGCTCAGAGACACTTTGCATTATTCATCCCCTCCACACATTTCACATTCTTATCTAAGTTAGGTCAGGGAAGTGTCTTGCTTAAGGACACAACAGCGACATACTCTGTGGTTGTGAAATGATCAAACTGGAGCCAGAGTCGCTGGAGCCGGAAGCGCGAACACGATCACTTCCTGTTCATTTATAAACCGTCTATGATCCTGACACTTTGTTGGATTCTCTCCTCGTTTAACGTCATTTTAAAGTGATTTTACTGTAGAAAAGTGTTGATAAAGTGCCAAAAGAATCCATCAGAAACTATGAGTAATTAGTTTAACGTCGTCTACGCGGCTTTGGGGAGGCCATTTTGTTTTGTTGTTGCCAGCGGGACTAATCCATTTCTAAACTATTCCCAGCTGCACATTTGTTCTTTTTGGCACAATGAGACATTATACAGAGAATTACAGAGTCTCCCATCAGATGTCAGGATTAGAAACACCAACATAATCAGTAACAACAGAACGATAACTCAAACACATCGGAAAAGCACCAGGGAGTCGCAAACAGGACCGTGTGACTGCTTCTTCAGCGAGTTCATCCAAAACTGGCATGAATTAAACTCAAATTATGAGCAAAAGATAAAGAAATGTGTTAAAAAATCGTTATTTCCTTAGTACTAGTGACTGACAAGTGTCAGTGACTTTTGGGCCATGTTATATAATAAGTATAATTTCCTTAGTTCGTGATTCATGAATTTTTGTTGTAGTTTTTGAGTATTTCTGTTTTTTTAATCACATTATTAAACAGTTCCAGTTTGACAGGCCTAATTTCAGTGCATTTTCACGTGGGCTGGACTTGTATTGCGCCGCTCTGTGTGTTGAACATATTCTAACACCTCCGTTTGTCGTAGTTTGTCGTAGTTTGTCGTGTCTCGTGTCCTTTCGTGTGTTACCTCACATACATTGACTCTGATGCCACGTCGCGCCCATAGGCTCCATTAAACATCAAAGTGAGTTGCGTTTCTGTGCTTACTGTTCAATAATAATGTCTAATCCCTGAAGCGGTTTGTCCTTTTGATGAAAAATACATTTGTCCACGGCCTGAGGAGTCTCCCGAGGGGCTACACCCACAGAATTTTTATAATCTTCACCTTTGCAGTTTCCCTTTTGGACAAATATTCCTCCAGAGTTTTGTGTCACGAGGCTCATTTTGGGACTTTTTTTTTTAACTTAAATTTTTGAATACATTATATAGATTCCAGGCTTTTTATTCTGTTTATCCTGAAAAGTTGCGAGACATTTTCCCCTCACATACATGATGCAAACGACTTCGCTCGATCAATAATTAACGATTCACAGATGAAGATGCAGATTTGACGCCTGCTACAATCTGCTGGGTTGTTTTTAAATAATAATTTAAATACAGACTATAAAAGAGGGCATCAGGAGCTCAGTCGGTCGTGTTTGTTCACTGATCTGAAGGTTGGTGGTTCGATTCCAGCTCCCACATATAAATATCATAAATCATTGTGTCCTTGGGCAAGACACTTAAGCCACCTCGCCCTGTTAAAGGTGGAAAAGCATTATATAAAAACTTCATTTACCATTTATAACATGTTGCTATATTTTTATTTTCTTTTTTCAGAAGTGACTGTTACATATGTGAGGATTTTTAAATTATTTTCATTTTTTGTGGCTTTTTTTTCTCCCAAAACATGGACATTAACCCCTCCATCTTCTTCTTTTCGTGGCTGTTTGTTTGAGTGTTTCTCTTGCTTTGTTTAGTGCGAGATCGTGAGGTAAATGACGTTGTTCGGGTGGAGCTGACTCGTTTACAGACCTGCTCAGAGCTCATAATAAAGACTTTTAAACAGATTTTATGTTAGAATACTAATGAGGCCTTCACCAGGGACGTGAAGAAGAGCGATTTCACGTCAGTGGTCGTTACTTTATGTGATGTGTGAGAGTCTTAAAGTGAGTTTCAAGATGCTATTTCTTTGGTATTTTAGTGTAACTGCATAAACAAATCTATACATTCATTTTGTGTAATCTCTGCAAATTGATCAAGACTTTAAAATGAGAAATGTGCTGTTGTACGACGACAGTATTTTGTATTTGCCAAACTGACTAAGTGTTGGCAGATACTCGAGCTTTGGTATCACAGAATTGTCAAGTCCGTCCAAAAAAACAGCTTTCGGTGTCGTTTCAAAGCCAGCGTTGGAATGTCGTCTTATTTTTTGTCTTTTTTCATTTTTTTCTCACACAATCTAAACAGGAACGTGAGACGTGACATTGGATATTGTTCTTTTAATGCAATATTTTGGTTCGCAACAAAAAGGCGCATGATCTGAGGCTAAAGACGCAGGAGCGACAGGAGCGACAGGAGCGGCAGGAGCGAAGGAGCGACAGGAGAGAAGGAGCGAAAGGAGCGACAGGGAGAGAAGGAGCGACTGGAGCGAAGGAGCGACAGGAGCGACAGGAGCGAAGGAGGGACTGCAGCGAAGGAGCGACAGGAATGACAGGAGCGAAGGAGCGACAGGAGAGAGGGAGCGACATGAGCGAAGGAGCGTCAGGAGCGAAGGAGCGACAGGAGAGAGGGAGCGACAGGAGAGAGGGAGCGACAGGAGAGAGAGGGAGCGACAGGAGAGAGGGAGCGACAGGAGAGAAGGAGCGACAGGAGCGAAGGAGCGACAGGAGCGAAGGAGCGACAGGAGCGAAGGAGCGTCAGGAGCGAAGGAGCGACAGAGAGGGAGCGACATGAGCGAAGGATCGACAGGAGAGAGGGAGCGACAGGAGAGAGGGAGCGACAGGAGAGAGGGAGCGACAGGAGAGAAGGAGCGATGGAGCGAAGGAGCGACAGGAGCGACAGGAGCGAAGGAGGGACTGCAGCGAAGGAGCGACAGGAATGACAGGAGCGACAGGAGCGAAGGAGCGAAGGAGCGTCAGGGAGCGAAGGAGCGACAGGAGAGAGGGAGGAGCGACAGGAGAGAGGGAGCGACAGGAGAGAGGGAGCGACAGGAGAGAAGGAGCGACAGGAGCGAAGGAGCGTCAGGAGCGAAGGAGCGACAGGAGAGAGGGAGCGACATGAGCGAAGGAGCGACAGGAGCGAAGGAGCGACAGGAGAGAGGGAGCGACAGGAGAGAGAGGGAGCGACAGGAGAGAGGGAGCGACAGGAGAGAGGGAGCGACAGGAGAGACAGGAGCGAAGGAGCGACTGGAGCGACTGGAGCGAAGGAGCAACAGGAGCGACTGGAGCGAGAGGAATGACTGGAGCGACAGGAATGACAGGAGCGAAGGAGCGACAGGAGCAAAGGAACGTCTAGAGCAACTGGAATAACTGGAGCGACTGGAGCGACAGGAGCGACTGGCCAACGTGGAAACATTAGTGTTTCAAGAGGTGAAAGCAACACTCAATCAGTGTCGGACAATATTAAACAGCGACTCGCCAACAGCAAAACTGCCAAAAGGAAAAAATAGAACAGGCCAAATAATTGAAGAGCTGAAGAGAAGCAGGAGAGGCAAGAATCCAAGATCTTCATAAGTGGTTAAAAACTCGACTGTACGAGCGCCAACAGCAGGACCACGAGGAGAAGAGGGAGAGAGAGGGACAGGGGCATCTTCTGAAACCTCAAGGAGAAAGACGAGCTGTCCAACAAGGAGCAGGAGCTGAAGTCTAAGCTCTGAGAAGGAGCAGGAGCTGAAGTCTAAGCTCTAAGAAGGAGCTGAAGTCTAAGCTCTAAGAAGGAGCAGGAGCTGAAGTCTAAGCTCTAAGAAGGAGCTGAAGTCTAAGCTCTAAGAAGGAGCTGAAGTCTAAGCTCTAAGAAGGAGCTGAAGTATAAGCTCTAAGAAGGAGCTGAAGTATAAGCTCTAAGAAGGAGCAGGAGCTGAAGTCTAAGCTCTAACCGTCTCGGGAGGACGTGGGTTTTGTCACGATCGTTTCTATATCGACTTATCGTTCAATACAACACAGATGGAGCAGTGAAAGTGGAAATTCTGTAAAACAAACGTAGATCCTATAATTAAACTACAGAAAAGAGCAATAAGAATCATTCATAAAGCAGGATTCTGTGACCCGACTAATGAACTTTTTATAAAATCGAATATATTCAAATTTACGACATAGTTGGTTAAAAGTTTTGTCGATTCTGTTTCGTGAACAAGGTTTTTTAGTCCTTCTTTAAATGAAGAAATAGTCGATATAAATTAAGAGGTTTGCTTCAGTTTGAATCTAGTAAAATAAAAACTAATGTGACAAAGATGCTTCTGTTTGAGGAATAAGACTTTGGAAAGATCAATAATGAATTTAAGTCTGTCTAAATAAATAAAAAAAGCTTTAAAAGATGAATTAATGTAAACTTACACACTGCTGTGGTCTGTGTTTAACATAATGATTAAATTAAATGTGGCCCAATCCTTTTTTTGGTTGTAATTAATGAAGAAAAAGTTTTGTTTTGTCTTTTTCAAAAATGCAAACAACTAAAATAAAATTCATTCATTCATATAAACTTTTTCTTTGTACCAGTGAAGAACTTTTTGTCATTTTTCTAAACTCTGATGAGATTTGAGCTGTGGACAGTTGAATATTTATTAAATTTCTTGCAGCTCATGTCCATTAACACTGAACACATAGAATAGTTGTTTTTTTGTTTGCTGTTGTTGTTCACGTCTATATTTTCTGCAGAAATAAGTCGTACTTCAAAATGTTTCGTGGTGACAGTCCTGGGAGTGGGCCGTGTGGTTACAGAGCAGATGGCGAAGAATCAGACTTATGAGACTGAAAAAACCCAAATGTGAAGATGAAACCTCGTCCAACCGACTCAAACTATTCCCACTGCATCTTAAAAATAAAACTCGTGAGTGTCTGTTGTGTTTATGCAGAAATTTGTCCCATTAATCATTTGAAAAGACAAATAAAATCCTCCCAACTGGACAAAACTTTTAACTTAAGCTTCGTTTTGCTGTTTTTCTTTTGCTTTTTTCATTCCTGGACGACACCGACACCATTAATCACTGCAATTATCTACTGTTTTCCTACACAATTTTAATATTTTCCATAACTATTTAATGACGGCAATTTATATTTTACAACCTAGAAGAATGAAACCTATAAAAACAGACGAGCCCGAGGTGAAGTGAGACTGAGGCCGGTGCTTCTGCTGCGACTTTAAACCACACGTGAACCTCGTGAGTAACAGTCTGTGACACTTTAATACAGTTAAAAGCTTTTGGCTGTGGAGATTCAGATCTGCACTTGTACTTCGCCAGGACGTTTCTCAGAGCTGCAGGACGAGAGCTGATCCAACCCGAGATACGATCAGTCAGTCACATATATATTTTAGCAGCAGCACCGTCTGCATTTCTATAAACTGTAATATTTGTGTTATAGTCTGCGCTTTACGACACTTTTACTCGATTTTGTTGTGTTTGTGACCTGATTCTAACACATCATTTCACTGCATGTGCAAATGTTTGGGACACAAAGAGCCGTATTTTCCAGACTACAAGCCGCTACTTTTTTCTACTTTTTCACCGCTGCGGCTTATGGTGCAGTGCGGCTTATACATTTTTTTTCCGTGGTGCCAAAAACATTTTGTTCAGCAACAGTCGACCAATAAAAGTGATGAGTAGTTCACAGAGGAACAATGAAACTGTCTGATCAGTCTAACCACTCTCACAACTATTGTAAATCAGTCATTTGCACTAAACCTCATCCACATATATGTTTTGCTGCAGGTGTATGTCTCAGTTCCTCTGACTCCGCCTCTTCGTCTGGCGCCGCTGTAATGTCTCGTAATGTTCTTTTTCCTGAGTCACTGATCCACAAACTAAAGCAGATCCATCCGCAGGTTACAGCCCTTTTTGCTCCTTGTTCAAAACTTATTCTGCTGTCGTCCTGATGTTATTTTCCTCCTTCTTTATGTTGTTTCACATGTAAAGTCTCTCGTGGACGTCCAGAGCGTCCACAACGCGAGTCGGAGGCGTTTGTCTCAAATACAAAGGTCCAACGCGACTGTTTCAGAGTCACACTGCAGCAGAGAATATTTTGGTAAATTGGCTGAAGCATTCTGTCCTGTACAGGAGACACAGCACCTCCTTTAGCCAATCAGGACGCAGAACACGCACCTCCTTTAGCCAATCAGGACGCAGAACACGCACCTCCTTTAGCCAATCAGGACGCAGAACACGGCACCTCCTTTAACCAATCAGGACGCAGAACACGGCACCTCCTTTAGCCAATCAGGACGCAGAACACGACACCTCCTTTAACCAATCAGGACGCAGAACACGGCACCTCCTTTAGCCAATCAGGACGCAGAACACGACACCTCCTTTAGCCAATCAGGACGCAGAACACGACACCTCCTTTAACCAATCAGGACGCAAAACACGGCACCTCCTTTAGCCAATCAGGACGCAGAACACGACACCTCCTTTAACCAATCAGGACGCAGAACACGGCACCTCCTTTAGCCAATCAGGACGCAGAACATGGCACCTCCTTTAGCCAATCAGGACGCAGAACATGGCACCTCCTTTAGCCAATCAGGACGCAGAACATGGCACCTCCTTTAGCCAATCAGGAAGCAGAACACCTCCTTTAGCCAATCAGGACGCAGAACACGCGCCTGCATACACTGTAAAAAAAAGCATGTAAAACTGCACTAGTCCCTCCAAATGAACGTTTTTGAGCTCATTTTTCATATTACTTCGTGGAAACCTGCGGCTTAAAATCCAGTGCAGCTTGTACAAGTTTTTCTTTCTAAAATTAAAGCATGTGGCTTTTAATCAGGTGCGCTCTGTAGTCCGGAAAATACAGTAAATTAGGGAGATTCTGTTCACAAACATGTAGAGTTTGTCTGTTCTCTCTCTCGTGGTTAATGGATTTTCTCTTTTTTTTTACTGTCTGTCTAAAAAAAATGCACATTATAGAACCATCCTTCGACTTCAGCTTCATATTCTTGACCGAGATCTTGGCTCTGGAGCTGGAGATGAGCCGCAGACAGTGCAGTGTGCTTTAATTACACCCACTCTTTCAGTTTTTAAACCACAATTTTCAACCCTATAATGTAATATTGTATGAACAGTGAATCGATATGAACCCATGACTCCGATCACGCTACGCTCGTCATTACCCGACGCATCAAGAACGTGCGTAGACCTAATGTGTTATTCACTACGCCACAGCGAGACAATTAAAACGACATTCAGGTTAGTAACTAAAATCGATCCTCTGTATGTTTATGAGTTTCTGATGGACTCGGTCGTGAATAAAAATGAGGCGTGTGGTGATAATCGGGCGGTGACAGCTGTAGAATCAGACTGGGTGAAGTAAACAAGCCAATCTAAGCCCGACTCTGCACCATACGGTTTGTTAATTAGCCTCGTACCTGACAGTGAGTGCGTCTAATGGCCATTACAGGGACATTACGATGCGTCCATACGTCCACATGCACAGCGCCGTACTTCTCCTGTCTTTTCACACATGCTGCTCGCACTGTTCACTTTTTCAGACCTGGTAATTGGCTGCCGCACCAGTAGAGTTTCCTGAAATGAATTTTAATGAGGAATTTATTGTGTAGTTAAATTAAACCTGATTCGAGAGCCAGGCCTAACTCCAAGCCCAGATTTCAGATATCACGTCTGAAAACTGATTCAGAAATTGATAATTAAGTGTATTTTATAACTCAAAAGTATTTCCGTGGCTGTGTGTATGAACATTTACTTATAGTCCACATGTTTTATGAGTAGCGTTAAATACAGTAGACAAAGAAGTGGCCCAAAAGTCACTGACACTTTTAAATCTTCAGTAGCTCCTTTAATTCTTAAGTTATACTCACAAAATTTTAGCAGTAGATAAACTGAACCTTCCCAGATTTTTGGCAATATATACGGTTATAATTGTTGAACTTATCACGGCATAACATTTTAAAACATTTCCGGCTTATGGCTCTTATTTGATCCTCGTTTGAAGTGGTTTATTGTCTGAGGTTTATTCACAAACACCTTTTCTTTAAGATAGACCCACAGGAAGAAATCAGGACGAGTCAGGTCTGTGGAGATCACATACTGCCCCCTGTCTGTGAAAAACACTTATTATTCCTTTAATGGCATTTACTCTTGGGGCATCTCTGGTATTAAAATGTGGACGGTAACACTGCTGGGTTTGTGAATTTGACCCATGTGACTCAAAGTCCCACTGTACAATGAGGGTTCGTTCCTCGGTGCTGGATTTGCTCAGATTAATGTGGGAAGAGTCGTTCTAAATGCTCTGAGAAAATAAAAGAGAAATATTTAGAAACAAAAGAGTTACGAGTTTTTTTCAACCGTTAGTGACTTTTGGGTCACGCTGTATTTGTCCATAATGAGCGTTGTTACATTTTGGAGGAAAAAGGGGAAACTTGCAGCCTGAGAACATCGTCCCAACTGTGAAACACGGGGGTGGCTGCATCATGTCGTGGGTTTGTTTTGCTGCAGGAGGGACTGGTGCACTTCACAAAACAGATGCATCATGAGGGAAGAACTTTATGTGGAAATACTGAAGAAACATCTCAACACATCAGGCAGGAAGTTAAAGCTTGGGCACAAATGGTTCTTCAAATGGACAAAGAACGAAGCATATGGTCAAACTGGTGACAAAGAGGCTTAAGGATAACAAAGTCGATGTTTTAGAGAGGCTAAAAAGACATGTGCGAGTGAGACTGACACAAACTCAGCTCAGTCTGTGACTTTTGTGTGTGTGGCTGAGTTAAAGAATATTTCAAACTTGTCCAATATAAAATCAGGGAACATTTATATATCCATGCATGTAAAAGTGTTTCTGCACTTTCCAGAGTTTAGCTTTTACAAACACCGTGGCAGTGTGGAGGAATATGCCGACTAGAATGACATAAAGTGCCTGGAGCGGAGTGGAGGGAGATGGATCTGCCTCAGTCTGAGACGTCAGGATGTGGAGGTGTGAGGCAGAACGTGTGAGCTTCTCAGAACTGTAACAAAAATACCAGCAAACGATGAAGGTTTTTCCTGTAGATACTTGATTAGAGCTTGTATCTGTTATAACACTCTCAGTTGGAATATAAAGTAATCAAACACATCACGACGTCTTCTTGGATTTACAACACAATATAGTCCAGTCATTTACACTTAAACAGCAAAATAAATTGTCGTTACACAATATTATTTGTAGTGTGGATTATAAGATCAGAAGCATTGATTGCAGTGATTACATAACTGTTAAAACGCCTGATTATGCTCATTATTCAGTCCTTCAGGCCACAACAAAAACACAATTAAAACATCATTTGAATCATGTTTTTTGTCTCTGTTGGTGTAATAAATCTGTTGTTTTTCAGACAATTACACTTCACCCTGGTTTTATGTCTATAGAATATTCTGGACCCTCCGACATTAGCACTTTACTTTCACTTTACTAATACTTTCCTCGTGATAAAAGTCTGTGCAGGACATAAACGTGGAGTGTGACTTTGTCATGTTGGACCTCGGACCAGAACAGAAGTTTATATCCTCCACGTCCTGCTCTCTGTGGCGTTTTTCCTCCTTCTCTTCCTCCTTCTCTTCCTCCTTCTCTTCGTCCTTCTCTTCCTCCTTCTCTTCGTCCTTCTCTTCCTCCTTCTCTTCGTCCTTCTCTTCCTCCTCCTCTACGTCCTTCTCTTCCTCCTTCTCTTCGTCCTTCTCTTCCTCCTTCTCTTCCTCCTTCTCTTCCTCCTTTTCTTCCTCCTTCTCTTCGTCCTTCTCTTCGTCCTTCTCTTCGTCCTTCTCTTCGTCCTTCTCTTCGTCCTTCTCTTCGTGCTGCTCTTCCTCCTTCTCTTCCTCCTTCTCTTCGTCCTTCTCTTCGTCCTTCTCTTCATCCTTTTCGTCCTTCTCTTGTTAACCCTGAAACACTCCACTGGCTTCAACATCCGACAGAAAAATTACCGTCAGTTCTTTGATCCAGGGACATTTGTTTTACGCTGAAGTTATTGGAACCAGAGACGGGTTTTTCTTTCGCTCTTGCTCTGAAAATATAGACGACATTTTTAAAATTTCACAGAGACAGAAGAGACTTTATAATAACGACACCTTAATTATACTTAAAAACACAGATAAAGACTGAATTTATACTGAAATAATAGTTTCTTAAAGAGATGTTCCCTCATCAAAAACATGCTTGAATAACTTTTAGATCCATGCATGTTTAAGTAATTTAGCGATCTCTCCAAGGCCTTATTAGACTGAATGGCTGCAAATCACACTACTGGCCATGTTTTTTTTTTTGTTTTTTTTTAATCAAAATGACACGATTCTGCAGATTCCTAAGTATGTCATCGATTAAAAAAATAAAATTGGAGAACAGTGTAAGTACAGCAGGGCAGGGAGGTTGATTTTTTGATATGGCGCCTTAAAAAATGCTCAGAAATGCACAAATCCGTCCAAAAACAACTTAAATAAGAAGGTGAGACATGTGTAAAAGCTCTAAAAAGTTGATTTTGCAGAAGAGGTCTGCTTTAAACATGTTAATATGTTATTTTCTTTGATTATATATCATTTTTAAAACAATATGCTGATCTAAATATACACAATAGTGATTAATAAAGTTGTTACTGAGCCTCGTTCCTGTTTTTATGGCGTTTTAAAGCGTAGTTATTACAAAGTCCATCTTCTCCGCTCCGTGTTGGTGATGTTTTTTTGTTTTTTTGAGTTTTAGCTGTCAGAGCGAGTGGAAGCTGGAGGCACAATGCTCACAACAGGTGCACGAGAGGAACCGCTCTGCTTCAGATTTGATACAGATCATATTCTTAAAGCAGCTGGACCATGGCGAGCTGCACATTTTCTGATCCGCTGAGCGTCTCCACCTTCGCACAGACGACGAGGATAAAGCTTGTCATCTCTGAGCCGTACCATGTTGGGAATCTGTCTCAACCCAAGGCAATTTTGGCTTCTAATGTTTCACAGGATTGCAGTTTTCTATATCGTGTTAATTATTCAATCTTGGTGGTGGTTTTATTGGTTTTGTTCACGTGGCCTGGTGCAGATACTGTGTAAAATTACAGTAACATAGAGCTTAAAGGTTCCATGTTACGCAGAATCGACTCTTGTGAGATTTAAACCCTGCTATAATGTTTTACCTCGTCAAAAACACCACAGCACGAGTTTGAGAGAAGAACTCAGCCTAAATCTGCAGGATCAGTGAGTTCAACATGTGAAAAACAAAATCAGGAAACATTAGAACATACATCAGAAAATACTGCAGTATGAGCCTTTAAAACTGTACATTTATCTCTTCTACATTACATGTGCTTCTCTATCAGAATTTTTCCTTTTCACTACCCACTACCTAGAAATAATAAGAACTGTATTAATAATTATAATAGTAAACAATATTTTAAATAATATAAAGAGTAAAATAATGAAAATAATCCCGTCCTGTTTCCCCCATCCAGAGACATGAGCAGCATTAAACATGTTCATTATGTTCTATATATTAAAGAACTGAGTGAATAAACAGTTTGACAGAAGCATAAAAAAAACCAACTAAACAAAAACGTGATATATTCAGATCTGGATTGTGGAGAGTAAAAATGTTTTTGTCTTTTGTGCATCGAGCAGCAGAAAACTCCAGCTGGATTATTTCTCGTGATGGACAGAAGCCTTTTACAGTCAGAGGTTGGAGTGACTTCCAGCAGCATATTACTGTTTTTTTGCGGCTGTGAGGCTGGAGCACGGCGCTCGGGGATCGTCAAAGTGAGTTTGGAGATTTCATTTAACAGAATAAACCTCTGAGAGCAGAGGACGGTTACACCTGGTCATTTAGGAACTTTTAAAACCCTGAATCTTTGGAACATTGAAATTTTGAGATTGAGAAAACTTTGGAAATTTTGTTAAGCTGGACCTAGAACTGGTGATTTGAGTTTGATCTTTTGTGTTTAATAGTATATTCGTTAGTAAGTTTGTCCTCCTAGAGCCTCCTTTCGTTCGATTTTGTTATAGTTAGCTTAAGTTTTGTTTGTTTTTTGTTTTTGCTTTTCTCCCTCGGTTCGATCCTCACTCACCTTCTTATTAAAAGTCAACTAAGCAACTAAAATATTACTTCCTTTCCTCCCCAGAGAACAGTTCGTAACAGAGTCTTTGAGACATTTCCCCAGAATTGTGCCCCCTCAGGACACTCCCAGTAGTGTTAATAGTTCTGTCTGTGCAGAAATCACAGTGAGGCTTGTGTTTTATCATTTTATTTTCATTTGATGTGATCTTCTAGGGAGCAGAGAGGCTCCATGAATTATTATTTTGCAATGACTCATCTGCTGATTGTGATTCCTTGATGAGAGGGAGATGTTTGACCAGCGTGATCCTCAGTTCACTTTTCCAAAGCTGCTCAATAGATTTTTTTTTCTGTGAGCTCTTGACAAGTAATTTATACAGATCAGAAATCGTACCAGAGCTTTGTGCTTCAGCCAGAACAGTGTGGAGGCGGTTTTTCCAGCATCACCCCCAAGGAACACCACGAGAACTGCTCTGCGCAACTGTAGGTAGAAGAAAAAAAGATGCAGGTGGTAAGTTATAACATTTTTGTGGATTGAGAAACTCTTAGTCCATTCTGACCCATGATGTCACTAAAATCACAGACCACTGAAACTCTTTTTGTTTTACTTTAGCCTTATCCATATCTTATTATAAACTTTCACTAACAAATCTAAGTATTTAAAGCTTGAATTATGTTCGTCAGGAGCTCGTTTCCTTGTTGTTTCTCCTTGTGCTTTAATTTCTCTGCATCTTTCGTTGTAAATGTCATGTTTGAGAAGGGCTTCTGTCACTTGTTATTAACAGAAGTGAATTCAA
Source organism: Periophthalmus modestus (assembly GCA_019594935.1). Taxonomy (NCBI): domain Eukaryota; kingdom Metazoa; phylum Chordata; class Actinopteri; order Gobiiformes; family Gobiidae; genus Periophthalmus; species Periophthalmus modestus. The sequence continues at coordinate 116,959 of JAIEZT010000183.1, read as the reverse complement.
ACCGTATTATTTGGGCCCTGGAGTCGTTCCTCCTCACAGTATTTCACACAGGGACAGATATAGGGCCCCACGTCGGCCCCTGGAGACTCTGCACCACTGGGACGTTTGTGAAGAACTACATGAGTCAGATGGAGTGTGGCTTTGAAAGTGTAAACCCTGCGGATTTCTACCGGATCAAAAGCATAGATTTTATTTAGAGCGACCAACTTACCAAGTGGGTTTGAGTCAGTTTTTTGTGGAAGTACAAGATTAAAGGAATAAAGGAGCCAGAATTTAAAGAAATAAGAATGTGTCTGTGTCTAAGAAAAGAGACTGTAACAAAAGTGAAAGGTACATGCAGCGTCTTAAAGTACAACTGGTAATACCTCTCTACATACTTCTCTTCCACTCAGACTGAACCTGCTCCAGCTGCGACTCCAGTGTCGGGTTTTGTTCTGGTGCGACTCTCACATGAGGATTGAAGCTTTGCTGCAGCGCGGCCTTTCGAGCTGCCTGTGTGAGCCTGGTTTTGTTATAATTATTCATTTCTTAAGACAAAAGGCTTCCACTGAGCTCCGACATCCGACAAAAATAGATACTAGAATAGAGAGAGAAGTAGCTGAAATATTCTGATAAATGATCTTTTCTCTTATTTGAACTTAAACACGGTTTGTATAATGTCCTTATCTATGATTTCTGGATCAAATATTAACAAATTTACTTATTTAGCTGCACTAACTGTAACTTTTCTCATGGTTGGTTCGTCTCTTCTGTCTCAATTTACATATTCACATTAAACTTACCCATGTTGCTTTAGTGATTTTATTACTGAACAAAGATACATTCATACTGTGAGCAGGGCCACCTCTCCACAGATCTGACTGCTCTGTCTCTGTGGAGATACATTTAAAGCCATAGTGTGTAACTTTCCATGCAGACTCATGTCACACTGGGGGCTCATGTGTGGCTCTTTTTTCGCCTGTGAGTTCATGTTTGTGAACAGAACATCTCGTCTGCTCCTCTGGGTTTGGCTGCAGACTGTGACTCCTCCAGTGGGACATAAATCCCGTCTGAACATCGTCCCGTGGAGCCGAGTCCTTCTGCTCGACCCGTGTTTCTGGGTTAGAGGATTCTACAGGGACGTCTGCGAGCAAATCTCTTTACCTGTAAGACAATAGAACACGGCTAAAATACAAGCTTTAGGATTTAAAACTGTTTTTTGGTAACTAAAGTCATTGTCTGCGTTTTAAAGTTCACTCTACATGATTCATATTTATTTTTCCAAGCAACATTACAAAACAGTGTTCAAGTTTTTTTCCCAACTTAACGTGTACTTCCTCAGAGTCGTCCTGATGGTCAGACGGTGCTTTAAATGATGTCCTGGGCTTCATGGAGTAATTAGACATAATGAGCTGATGAGGGCTTCATCCCAAACAGTTTATACTCACCTGGTCCAGGAGGAAAAGCCGGGACACTTTACTGTGACTCGTTAAATCCATCTGTCACTTAAGAGCACGATGGAGACCAATGATCAATAGAAGTAGGTGAGGAAAAATAACAAAAGACGAAGTTTAAATCTGTCAACTGGACAAACTGTTGTAGGAGTGAAGACGTTTGGCTGCTCGTCCAAGAAACTTCTTCAGTTCTGGTCAGATCACTGCTGGACACGGACTTATATCTGTCTGAAGGAGGAGCTAACCATCTGAAACTGTAAACATCTATTGACTAAAATATCTTCTTTAACTCCCCTTTCAAACCATTTCTTTTCTCTGGCTCAGAACTGAACCTCAGTCTCTTCAGAGGAGTGTTTAGTGTGTTTGAGATGCAGATGTACAGCAGACTGTGGTCCTGAGCTGCTCTCTCTTGTGTTGGTTCATTCACTTAGTTTCTCACTGCTCTGAATGGAGTAGACACATTACTTTGTTTTTGGCTCAAGGTTTTGTCCTTTGGGTGAAACAGTTTTTGTCTTGTGTGTTTCTAATAGTAAAAACCTTAAAAATACAAAATAGAGAAGTAGTTTTGAATCAAAGAGCCAATTAGCCAATCAGGACGGAGAACACGACACCTCCTTTAGCCAATCAGGACGCAGAACACGCGCCTGCATACACCGTAAAAAAAAAAAATGTAAAACTGCACTAGTCCCTCCAAATGAACGTTTTTGAGCTCATTTTTCTTATTACTTCGTGGGAACCTGCGGCTTAAAATCCGGTGCGGCTTGTACAAGTTTTTCTTCCTAAAATTAAAGCATGTGGCTTTTAATCAGGTGCGCTCTGTAGTCCAGAAAATGCGATACTCTTGGCTGGTCGCGGGACGAAAGACCATCACGACAAACCAACCACAGAGGTCATGGAAAGGAATAAATATTTCGTACTTAGCTGGAAAACATTCATAAACTGTAAAAGAACAAGATGTGATTAGCAGCACCAGCGTAAATTCTTGGCAAGTGACAGATCACATTTAATGAAACACTTTTTTCACACTTTTCAACCACCTGGAAATGTCAAACTATGTCCTTAAAAACAGTGATATATCAACTTGTTTCCATGGCGACACGAGTTCGCCGCGACGACTCAACAGTTTGGTGAAGGAATTTAAACCAGTGCTTCATCAGTGAGTTTATTTCTTTTTTTTTTCCAGCTGGCAGGAAACTAGATTGCTTTGTGCTTTCTACTGTAATTACCATTCTCATTGGTTTCTTTGACACGCGTCCAATAATTATTCATGAAGTGTTGGTAGCTCAAAGCAACCACGCAAAATAAGAAGGCAGATATCTAACGGGGACGCGACTCGGGGCTCCATGTTATTTTAATTGGCAGCGTTTGAATGAGTCAATGACAAAACCGTGGATTTGTTCAAATGATTCGCTGCCAACAGGAAATTAAGACCTGGAGGTATGTTTTATTTTACCTCTTTTGTTGGTAATTGGCACAACAACAATCGTAGAATTTGCGTGTGAATGATAGAAGTCGAGACACTGATATCAGCTTTTGTCTTAAAGATGTTGCACCATATTTTTAGTGTCTTACTTCTGTTTTTTTCACATTTTTAGTTTATTTAAACATTTTTCACAGGTCAAAGTTGTTCATCACTTACCGTTTGCTTTATGAGTGTGATATTTATTCATGGTAATTGGTTTATTAGCACTTTTCACAACTTCCAGAGGCTAGAACGAAGATTTGTCGTCACGGTAATGCTAATAACAACTACCATGCTAACACAAACTTCCTGATTATTGGACAGTGAAATGTGTAGATGTAGAGAGCCAGGAGCAGGCTGACTCTGACCTCAAGAACTGCTCATAAAATGTCAAATTTATATATGAAATCGGTTCAAATGGGGAAAGAAATTGGGCTTTTACATGACAGACCTTATTAAAGCCGCTGCAAACTTTAATAAGGTCTGTTTTCAAAGGCGTTTCAGCTGTTACTCGGTGCTTTCTTGCAAAATTGTTGACATTTAGAAGCCTGAGATTGCTTTAGATGTATTTAATCTGTGGAAGGTCTTAAACATGTGCCCTCTTCAAGTTTTATGTTACTTTTTTTGAATCATTATACGTATTTCCCTGGAGAAAAGCCGACTACCTTCTTCCCCAGAAAAGTGCAAATGAAAGTAGGTCTTTCTGTGCCGCAGGCAGTGCCAGGCGTACAGTATGTGACAGAGGCAGGGGCTCTGACGAAAACTGTCCTCTCGGGAGACAATTTGCCCCATATGTCCCAGTACAGACCACAATGTGTGAATATACTGACCAGTTTTGCACCGTAAGCATCGATTCCACTGGGACCAGTTATCATCCCTGTACAGAAAGAGCCGTTTGAGGCGTGTCAGCAGCAAAATAAACACAATCGCACTGTTTCTTCCACTAATTTTTGCATTTTTAATTATTAATCCTTGGTTCTGTCCAATCCTCTGCCTCAAATGTTCTCTTCAACAAACTAAAATATGTATATAACTATGAATAAATGAACAAACAGGAGGAATGTTGACCCTAAATAATCATTTCATATCGACCCAAACCAAATAAAATCGAGTTTAACATGAACCGTTTAGCACATATACGTCTTTTTTTCCCCTTTTTTCTTTATAATTTTGTAGTTTTCCATTCGATTTCTTCCTCACTCTGCTGATTTCACTTGTAATCTCCCTTAAGCCCGTCGCTTCCCGTCGATATGTCGTATAGACCGTCCCGTCATTGTTATTCCTTTGTCCTCTGATACAGGTGCAGACCTTGAGCGAGTCTCCAGGTTTAAGGAGGTACTTACTTTTTATTCAGAGAGTGTGCTGCAGTTACGCCTGTCACACTCCATTTCCCTCTAGGATAGAAAATTCCGATGACACTGGCGGCATTAACTCTGATGTGTGGTGATGCTTCTTTGCTATGGACTCTGCATTTCCCAGAATTCCCACGAGCTTGTTCCTCTAGACTAGGGCTAAAAAGCTGCCCACACGTCTCATATATGTAGAGACTGTGTGTGATAATGAATAATAACGGGACATTTATAATAGATTTGAGGTTTTCTCCTTCTCAGAACCTACTGCTCATACAGTAACAACCATTATTTTATTGGATTCATCTGTTGTAAATACTAGTTTCATCTCTCCATGTGCCGTTTTGGATCATAATGCTGATCTTTCTGGTCTTGATTATGTTGAATCAGTCACATTTTCTCTCACATGGAGGTGTTAAAACGCTCTCCGCTCCACAGATCTAAACAGGAGCTGACGACCTTCATCCCAAACTTGTATTACCCACTGCCCCATGTTTAATTCAACCATGTTTCAATTCAAATGTTACAGCAGAATTATGGAAAACGGCTCATGTGAAGGCGACAAAATAAAAGTATGAATCATTCTGTTCAGTGTCTGAATGACCAAAAGTTTTAGAAAAGTTAGTTGCAAATGAAGTTACAGTTAATTTAAATAAAAGCTCCATTTTGAATCTTATCAGTCGAGTTTCAGAAAAGACCCGAGTCCTGTCACTGCAAAGACAAACGTTTTAAATGACATTTCACAGCTCTTGATGATAAATAAGATTGTGTATCTCATGGAGTCGTCTCGAAGCGTCTGAATCGTACTGGATTTGATAATGTGACTGATTAATTAATTAATTAATTCCATTGGTTGCAATTTAAGAGAAAGTCTGATTCATTTTTGTGCCGGTGATGCTGGTTTTTTGCATGTTCTTCCTCTGCTGATCAGGTGATTTTTAAACTGCAAACTTACTGAAATCCAAAATGCAAACTACAAAACTTTAGCTTCACTAACTGAAAGAGGCTCCACCTGTGAAGATCTTTAGGTTTTGGCTCATCTGGAAAGAATGGAGAATAAACACACAGACTTCAGCCTCGACTTTGACTCCCTCAGACTCTTTCACTCAGGCCTTTTGTTTCGTAACAGATGAATTTAAAACCCGTCACTGTGATTTATTTATAAGAAACATCTCACTCGTTTGTGAAGGAAACTTTTCAAACACGATCTCATGATTGTCTGTGTCTGAAAACTGGAAATTAGAAAAGAAATGAAAAAGAAAAAAAAAAGCTTTTGGTTCTTTTGCTTCCCAAAAATGGAAATATTTCAAGGACATATTAAACTGGACTCACTGGTGCCACTAATGCACTTTAATAATGTGGTGATAAACTTTTATAATCACATCTGCTCCTGTTTTTCATGTTTGTGTAGTTCTGTATTTGACGCTCATGAAAGAGTCCGATTAGGTTCTTCATGTATAAATAAAGACATATGAAAACAGATGAAAATATGGAATAAGACGTTTAAAATGACATGTAAACGGCAAAATCATTTTTTTCAGCTCATAGTCTGATCACTCACATCTGATTTTGCAGTTTATTTGTCATTTAAATAATGTTAAAGTTCAGAAATCAGATTATGATCAGATTTGTGAACAAGGCCAGTGCAAATCGGAGAAATCCTGCACTGTCCTGCTCTGGAAAACAGCTTCTATCAGTTGTTTTAAACAGAATCAATGAACCTTTTTTAAGCTGTTTTGTAGCAATATTAGAAACAAAATGTAAAATCATGATCTGCACATGTTAAATACCTCGGGAAAAGCTCATCTTTATTCCAGTTATGTCGTCTTTAACCCATTTCTGTCTAATTTTGTTGTGAATTCATGACGAAAGACGATTGATTTCTTTCAGATTGAATTTTCCTAGTATATATTTATCTATAAGAGGGCTGCTGTTTGCTCTGGACTTTTGGGAATGATCTGTGTCTCTCTGCACTCTGCACGACGATCCTCTAAACCCCTAATGTCCATATAATCCACACAAACAAAAGGTTTAAAGACCTTGGAGACGTGTGGAGCCCCTGGGACGTGGCTGAGGTGTAATGGGACACTGTGATCACCTTCTGTGGTTCAAAACACAGGCACAAACTCTGAATCTTTACACTTTTGTAGATGCTGCATAATTTAGTACCTGCTTAGCTCAGGTTGGATTCTCAGAGTGGATCATCCTCATGTGGTTTCCATCTGCAGAGCAATATCTGTAACGTTAGAAGTGAAATTTAATGGGATATTTAAGAAGAACAAACACAGGGTCATTGAGTTACAGCAGCTTCGAGAGGCAGATGCTCCTGTTTCGTGTTTGCATCGTAGCATTTAGCTCCAAATGAAACTAATCGAGGCTAGAGCAGATAATCCGACGCATTTGGAGCAGAGTTTCACATTTAAGTCTGACCTTGAGCGTCACAGCAACCAAAGAGCCAATCCAGAGCGAGGTTGTTGAAGGTAACGCCCCTCTACGTCCGCACCTCTGGTTTAGCAACGCTGTCAATCAAACCTGTTGCTAACACTAGCAGGAGCGACCTCGGGGAAAGAAGGCGCCTGATTTGTCTCGTATTGATGTTTATGTGTTGAATCGAAAAATAAAAGAGCGGACTTTTTAAGACAAAATGACGAGTCTGGAGCCGATTGAGCATATTTGAAGCAGGGCAGCTAGCAGGTTAGCTATGTCCTTTTATATAAGTCTATGGTTTGCTAGCATGACAGCTAACAGACACAAATCCAAATGCTCGTATCTCAAACGCACACGGACTCTCCTCTGGAATATTACTCAACTATTCAAACAGAAATCACTTTGACCACAGCTTTATGTCGTTTTTTGTTTCGTTTGCGCTGTTTTTGCTGTTTTACTTGTAGCTGACATGCTCGTTTGACATGAACACTCTTTTCAGTGACTGTTTAATCTGCTTGTTCATCAGGATTTGTGGAGACTGGACCCGGTTCCAGACTCTTTATAAACTATATGAAGTGTGCAGCGGACCAGGCTGGATTATAGCGAAGCTTTACTTTCAGTCTGTGTCATCTGGGTCGTCTAAAAGTTTAAGTATCGCTCTTTCCCGTTAGCGATCCTGCATTATTTATCATCAGCTATTGTCAGTTCTAATGTGGAATAATCCCAGGACAAGAAGAAGTCAAACGCTAAAGTGATATTTATGTTTCTTTTATCTCTCCCTGAAGAGGATATCTCTTACACTCAGATATCTGCAACATTTTCATAATATTGCTATCAGTCCGATGCAATCTTTTGAGCCTAAAGCATAGTTATTCAAATTCATGTTCTAAAGCAAGATTTATTATTAAACCAATCTCTGTGGGTTTTTCTGTTGAACACCAAACATATAGAGATTATGGAGACTTTAAACAGCGTCTGATGGAGAAATCCTGTGTGTCTGAGGCCTTCATAGATTTGTCTGCAGAGAATAGACTGGATCTTTTGGAGATTGGATTCAGAGGAAACAGTTGCTTTGTGGAGCGGGCTGATTAATATGCCAGACGCTCGGCTCACTCAGAGCTTTCCTTTAAGTGATGGAGATAAGAACAGATGAGCGCTATACCATCCATCCACACGGCACAGCTCGGGGCTCTAAAAGTACGACTGCGGAGCTGCTGTTTCAGATGAAGAGGTGATGGTTTCAGACGAGGGGCAAGCGCCACTTTTTCCTGTGGATCATATTTTGTTTTCATAAGGAATATACAAAAAAAGTTGCGCCTGACACGTCTTTTGTGATTTTTATAACTTGTAAATTACAGCATCTCACTTATACAAAACACAACATTCATTTAGCAGGTTTAGGCTTTTAAAGTACATGAAAAAGTACCATCGATTTCACCTGGAAATATTTGTCATGGTTCTTCATTAAAACTAAATAAAACGTGTTACCTTCAGTCTAGTTTTTCCATTTACACAAAATGTCAAAAAATCCACCTCCACCTGAAAACACCGTGGCCCGATTATGTAATAAACTTTGATCTGAAATTGGTTTTGAAATTCTTCTTTGTGAATAGTCTTTCCATAGATCAAACTATTACACTATTGTGAGCCTTATTCCATGTTTTATAAAAGTAAATCTTTATAATCTGATCCTCGTCCGAGCAGAGGCAGGTGAAACTCTGTTCAGTGTGATCTTCTCTTTCTCTCATTGCATTTGAAACTTACTGTTTCTCTATGAAAAAGTGGGTTTTCCGTCACTGTCCAGAAGAGAACAGCTCTGAGTGAAGTTTATCTATAAGGGACGACTTCAAAAACTGCCAGAACCTCACCTGTTTGTGGGACATTTAACACCAGATCACACGACTGTAAGAGGCTTTTAGCAGTTTTGCTTCAGAAAAATGGAAAACACTCCAAGGAAAAGCAAAATTGGACATGTTGGTGACTCAGTTACAGTTTGATGATCTGATAACAGACTTTTATACACACACCTGCTCTTGTTATTGAAGTTTTTTATATGGATTTACTTGTTTTGATTGTTTTTCAGTTTGTGTTGTAGTTTAAACAAGGCGCCTATGAAAAAGAGAGACCAAGTGCTTCCATTGGGTCCCCCTGTATAAATAAAGATAAATAAATAAGTGTGTGAGTCACAGACGGTGTAGCTCTGTCTCTAAGGCTCCGCCCACTCTCCCCAATCGAACCGCCCCAGCACAGAAAGCCCCTAAAGCGCGGCCCGTTTGTCCAGTTTGGGCGCGGCCCGTTTGTCCAGTTTGGGCGCGGCCCGTTTGTCCAGTTTGGGCGCGGCCCGTTTGTCCAGTTTGAGCTCGGCCCGTTTGTCCAGTTTGAGCGCGGCCCATTTGTCCAGTTTGAGCGCGGCCCGTTTGTCCAGTTTGAGCGCGGCCCGTTTGTCCAGTTTGAGCTCGGCCCGTTTGTCCAGTTTGAGTGCGGCCCGTTTGTCCAGGTTTGGCGCGGCCCGTTTGTCCAGTTTGGGTGCGGCCCGTTTGTCCAGTTTGAGCGCGGCCCGTTTGTCCCAGTTTGAGCTCGGCCCGTTTGTCCAGTTTTGAGTGCGGCCCGTTTGTCCAGGTTTGGCGCGGCCCGTTTGTCCAGTTTGGGTGCGGCCCGTTTGTCCAGTTTGAGCTCGGCCCGTTGTCCAGTTTGGTCGCGGCCCGTTTGTCCAGTTTGAGCTCGGCCCGTTTGTCCAGTCTGAGCGCGGCCCGTTTGTCCAGTTTGAGCTCGGCCCGTTTGTCCAGTCTGAGCGCGGCCCGTTTGTCCAGTTTGGGCGTGGCCCGTTTGCAGACCTCTCGGTGAGAGGAGGTGACCTGAAGAACACTGCGCCGTGCTGTTCCTCCATGTACATGTTCTGCACTTTACTGTACGAGCTCGGTCAGGGGCTGATGTTCCTCACACAGGACACTGAATAAACTCTTAAACACATGGGGAATCTGCACGTAGCTTCAGTAAAGATGTGGACAGACAGACGTCCTCACTGTTAGATATAATATTATGATATCCATGAAGTCACAGAGGAGTTTCACAGCCGGACTCATATCTGCTTCACTATTTAACAGATATTTCCTGCCTCTGGACTTATTTTCTCCTCTTTTCTGCGATCGTTCTGCTGTGGCTCATACAAACACAGGGTGATGAGGTCACGGCCTGTGGCTCGAGCTGTGCAGGTGTAAGTTCGGACCATAGAATGTTCTGGAATCGAGCACGACACGGTTCAAAAGGCCCAGTGTTAGAGCGACCTGAGATCATCTGCCCTTCAGCCCAGCAGGATCCACTCTGTCTGAGCCCGCACTCTTCTCCTCTTTCTTCTCTTTTCTCTCCCTCCTCTGCTCTTCTCCAGCATCTCTCTCCTTTCATATTTACCTCCACTTGTCCTTCTCTCTCTGCTTTTTGCTCTCTTCTTGGTCTTTTCTTCCTCCCTCCTCTTTCCCTCGTCTCTCTTTCTCTTCTCTCTCGTCTGTGTTTGTCTTTCTCCACATAAACGGTGAAAGGTCGTGGACAGTGCGTCTGCAGTGACCCGACACGTCTCGTATTTGTTTGCCAAAAGCTCTCGGCTCAAGAGTTGTAGATGAAGAAATGACTTTACTGAATTTATTAAAGTAAAGTCGTAAATTCAGAAAGTTTAAACATAAAGTGGATGCTCAAAAGTAGAGCTGAAGAAGTAAAAATACATTTGCACACTTGTTTTCAGCTTCCTGTCTGTCGGCACCATTTTGAGTCTTTTTAAACATGCAAAAGATAAATATTTAGCTTTGAATTGTTAAAGTTTACATTTACAAAATAGAAACTGGGATGATGTGTTTTTTTAAAGGTCCTACATGACACAAACTTGACTCTTGCAGCTTTTATCCATGTTCTAACACTGTTCCCTCCTCAAAAACAGACCTGGAGCTGCGTTTTGCTCTTTTGACGGTGTGTGGAGTTTTAAAAACACAGTGGAGCACTTCCTGTATCACCACATGATGACATCACAAGGTGGAACAGAGTGTTTTCAGTTTGTGAAAAGTGAAAACTCAGCCTAAATGTGCAGAGTTTGTGTGTTAAACATGTGAGAATGACACAAAACACAGCTCCAGGTCTGTTTTTGAGGAGTAAACCACATTATAGATCAGAAAATATCGTAATATGAACTTTTTTAAAGCGTTGGATCATGCACTAACCTTTTAAAATGACTAAAATAACACTGTCTTTTTTTGAGAGTGGTCTGTCTTGCTTCGAACACGACTGGAATGTTGCAATTAAATTTGTATTCAGAGCAAATAAAGGCCGTCGTTTTAACGCCTCGACTGTCTGTTTTAAAGGCGTTTCAAAGGTAAGGACGTGGACAGGACAAGGTCGCAGCATCACAGGCGAAGCAATTAAAATCCCCCCGCTCCGTGCAGTAATGACTCAAGCCCAGTCAGAGGCTTATTTACATAATATTACTCCGCAGCGCTCTCGTGACAATGGGCCTTTTATTGCTACAGTAACTCAGCAGATAGCTTTGTCATGTGGAGTAGGATTATGCCACTAAATATTCTTAAATGTCCTTTCAATGGGCCCTACTTAAAAATCCAATTAGAGCTCGTTATTGGCTCTTCAGATGAGTGTCGTTATGAGGCTTAAGTGATTAATGCTCGAGCTCCGGGTCCAAACTTGTGTCTGTCTGCGAGATTTCTGCGAATCAAAAAAACCCGAAATGTTAACTTTAAATAAACACTAAACACGCCTTATTATAATGATTTTGGCACATTTCCTTCCCATTTAATAATTTAAAATAGATCATCATGAAAGTACATTTACAAGCTTTGAATTAACACATTTTAAGTTGGTTTATATGACACAAAATTGACTTTTGTGAGCTTTAAATCATGTTTGCTCTCAAAAACAGAGCTGGAGCTGTGTTTTGTTTCATTCTCACATGATTTAGGCTGAGTTCTCTGCCTTTTACATTTTTTTTTTAGCAAAGATTAACATTTCCAGGACTGAAATGACCCAAATAATTCTAGAAATAAAGGTGTGTGGAGCTTAAAAACACAGTGGAGCACTTCCTGTATCACCACATGATGACATCACAAGGTGGAGCAGAGTGTTTTCAGCCTAAATCTGCAGGTTTGTGTGAGAATGAAACAAAAACACATCTCCAGGTCTGTTTGAGACGAGGAAACGACATTATAAGATCAGAAAATAACAAAATACATTTAAAATAGTCATAAAAATAGGTTCTGATGTGTTAATATGTTGTTTTATTGCAGAAAATGGCTCTTTTAGTGTCTGTTTCTGTCTTTTTTCATACATGCGTCTACATATTAATCATTAAATGTCCAAGTAAAGTCTTTAAATGAACAAAAATGACCAAAATGACACTGCTTCGTTCATTTTCATTCCAAAATAAAGAGTAGACTGCGTTCAAACCAGATCATTTCCCTATCGTACGAATCAAGAGTTTGTCCCTGATTCGATTACAAAGCGTCTGATGTGAACGCCGATAAATCAAAAACTCAACAGCGGTGTTTGGTTTTCTTCGCTGAAATGTAATCTAAATGGTAAACATCTGAAAGTCGATACAAAGTGCAGTGTTTTGTCTTGTCTATAGGTAAAGTACATCTCTGGAGAAATGTGGAGACGCTTCATTGATCTGAGCCACACGGCAGTAATCCGGAGTTTAACACACTCATTTTCATGTTGCTCTGTTCAAACCACTGAACTTTACCACTGTGTCAGACTCCAGGGACGAGTCCGCTCCACGAGTCCGCCCCACGAGTCCGCTCTACGAGTCCGCCCACACGTCCGCTGCACGACTCCGCCCCACGACCCCGCTCTACGAGTCCGCCCCACGAGTCCGCTGCACGACTCCGCCCCACGACCCCGCTCTACGAGTCCGCCCCACGAGTCCGCTCTACGAGTCCGCCCCACGAGTCCGCCGCACGACTCCGCCCCACGACGACTCCGCCCCACCACGACCCCGCTCTACGAGTCCGCCCCACGAGTCCGCTCCACGAGTCCGCTCCACGAGTCAGCCCCACGAGTCCGCCGCACGACTCCGCCCCACGACCCCGCTCTACGAGTCCGCCCCCACGAGTCCGCTCCACGAGTCCGCTCCACGAGTCCGCCCCACGAGTCCGCTCTATGAGTCCGCTCCACGACTCCGCCCCACGAGTCCGCTCTATGAGTCCGCTCCACGACTCCGCCCCACGAGTCCGCTCCACGACTCCGCCGCTCTACGAGTCCGCTGCACGACTCCGCTCCACGAGTCCGCTGCACGACTCCGCTCTATGAGTCCGCTCCGCTCTACGAGTCCGCCCCACGAGTCCGCTGCACGACTCCGCTCCACGAGTCCGCTCCACGAGTCCGCTGCACGACTCCGCCCCACGACCCCGCTCTACGAGTCCGCTCTACGAGTCCGCTCTACGAGTCCGCTCTACGAGTCCGCCCCACGAGTCCGCCGCACGACTCCGCCCCACGACCCCGCTCTACGAGTCCGCTCTACGAGTCCGCTCTACGAGTCCGCTCTACGAGTCCGCTCTACGAGTCCGCGCTCTACGAGTCCGCTCTACGAGTCCGCTCTACGAGTCCGCCCCACGAGTCCGCCGCACGACTCCGCCCCACGACCCCGCTCTACGAGTCCGCCCCACGAGTCCGCTCTATGAGTCCGCTCCACGACTCCGCCCCACGAGTCCGCTCTATGAGTCCGCTCCACGACTCCGCCCCACGAGTCCGCTCCACGACTCTGCTGCATGAGTCCGCTCCACGAGTCCGCTCCATGACTCCGCTCTACGAGTCCGCTGCACGACTCCGCTCCACGAGTCCGCTGCACGACTCCGCGCTATGAGTCCGCTCCACGAGTCCGCTGCACGACTCCGCTCCACGAGTCCGCTGCACGACTCCGCGCTATGAGTCCGCTCTACGAGTCCGCCCCACGAGTCCGCTGCACGACTCCGCTCCACGAGTCCGCTGCACGACTCCGCGCTATGAGTCCGCTCTACGAGTCCGCTGCACGAGTCCGCTCCACGAGTCCGCTGCACGACTCCGCTCTACGAGTCCGCTGCACGAGTCCGCTCCACGACTCCGCTCCACGAGTCCGCTGCACGACTCCGCTCCACGAGTCCGCTGCACGACTCCGCGCTATGAGTCCGCTCTACGAGTCCGCCGCACGAGTCTGCCGCATGAGTCCGCTCCACGACTCCGCTCTATGAGTCCGCTGCACGAGTCCGCTGGACGAGTCCGCTCCACGACGTCACTACGTCAGGGCATCTGGCTTAAAACTCTACATAAAACCTCCTCGATCTGACTATCTGCTGTAATTAGTCACATCCATCGGACTTAATTTGGCCGACTTAACTGTCCTGTGATGGAGACATTTTGGATATATTTTCAAATTGATGAACTAAAAAGGAGCACATCTGCCAACAGTATATTTTAGGAAATACTACAAAGCCCCTCTATAATAACACATTAATCATGGTTTAATGTTGGACAAATGATCTTTATAACAATGTCAATGATGTCAAAACAGCCATTTGCAACAGTGATGGATGCAGCTCGGCCCGAGTCCTGGCATCTTCGTCCTAATGGCTTTATTGTGTCTCTTAAAGCAGAGCGATTATGCAAAATTGACTTTTCAGAGCTTTAACCGTGTTTTTAGTTGTTTCTCCTTCTCATTTACCCTCCAGAAGTTGTATTTGGAGCGATTCGTGCACATTTGAGCAAACTGTAATCGCCGTGTGGTTGATCAATCCCTGTTTTCACTGCTCTGTACAAACTTCGTTCTCTAATTTTCATTTCTTTACTGATGATATGAGTAAGATTCGCACGTGTCGCTTAGTCATTTTGGTACAAATTTACTTAAAAATCTGCTTTTTTTTCCAAAGGAGGAGATTTTCTAACACAGAAGTCAGTGGAATTGTTTCTTTTATTAAGTTTATATGAATATCGTGATGTAAAATGTGCAAATTATAACAAAATGATCCAGAATGTGTCAGACACATTTACATAAATGTTGGATCAGTGTGACTCTGAAGTGCTGTATGTTTGTATACTTTTGGATTGTTAGTGGATATTTTTGGATTTTTTGTGGATATTTTTGCATTCTTAGGGGGTATTTTGGATTATTAGTGGATATTTTTTGATTCTTAGTGGATATTTTATGATTATTAGTGGATATTTTTTGATTATTAGTGGATATTTTTTGATTCTTAGTGGATATTTTGGATTCTTAGTGTATATTTTGGATTATTAGTGGATATTTTGGATTCTTAGTGGATATTTTTGGATTCTTAGTGGATATTTTGGATTATCAGTGGATATTTTTTGATTCTTAGTGGATATTTTTGGATTCTTAGTGGATATTTTATGATTATTAGTGGATATTTTTTGATTCTTAGTGGATATTTTGGATTCTTAGTGTATATTTTGGATTATTAGTGGATATTTTGGATTCTTAGTGGATATTTTTGGATTCTTAGTGGATATTTTGGATTATCAGTGGATATTTTTGGATTCTTAATGGATATTTTTGGATTCTTAGTGGATATTGTTTGATTCTTAGTGGATATTTTGGATTCTTAGTGGATATTTTGGATTCTTAGTGGATATTTTTAGATTCTTAGTGGATATTTTTGGATTCTTAGTGGATATTTTTGGATTCTTAGTGGATATTTTTGGATTCTTAGTGGATATTTTGGATTCTTGGTGGATATTTTTGATTCTTAGTGGATATTTTTGGATTCTTAGTGGATATTTTTTAGATTTTTAGTGGATATTTTTTAGATTTTTAGTGGATATTTTTTAGATTTTTAGTGGATATTTTTTAGATTTTTAGTGGATATTTTGGATTCTTAGTGGATATTTTTGGATTCTTAGTGGATATTTTTGGATTCTTAGTGGATATTTTTGAATTCTTAGTGGATATTTTGGATTCTTAGTGGGTATTTTTTTTGATTCTTAGTGGATATTTTTGGATTCTTAGTGGGTATTTTTCCATTCTTAGTGGATATTTTTTAGATTTTTAGTGGATATTTTGGATTCTTAGTGGATATTTTTTTGATTTTTAGTGGATATTTTTGCATTCTTAGGGGATATTTTGGATTATTAGTAGATATTTTTTGGATTCTTAGTGGATTTTTTTTTATTCTTAGTGGATATTTTTGGATTCTTAGTGGATATTTTTGGATTCTTAGTGGATATTTTTGGATTCTTAGTGGATATTTTGGATTCTAAGTGGATATTTTGGATTCTAAGTGGATATTTTGGATTCTTAGTGGATATTTTTTGATTCTTACTGGATATTTTTGCATTCTTAGGGGTATTTTGGATTATTAGTGGATATTTTTTTGATTCTTAGTGGATATTTTGGATTCTTAGTGGATATTTTTTTGATTCTTAGTGGATATTTTGGATTCTTAGTGGATATTTTTTTGATTTTTAGTGGATATTTTTGGATTCTTAGTGGATATTTTTGCATTCTTAGGGGATATTTTGGATTATTAGTAGATATTTTTTGGATTCTTAGTGGATTTTTTTTTATTCTTAGTGGATATTTTTGGATTCTTAGTGGATATTTTTGGATTCTTAGTGGATATTTTTGGATTCTTAGTGGATATTTTTGGATTCTTAGTGGATATTTTTGGATTCTTAGTGGATATTTTGGATTCTTAGTGGATATTTTTGGATTCTTAGTGGATATTTTGGATTCTAAGTGGATATTTTGGATTCTTAGTGGATATTTTTGGATTCTTAGTGGATATTTTGGATTCTTAGTGGATATTTTTGGATTCTTAGTGGATATTTTGGATTCTTAGTGGATATTTTTTTGATTCTTAGTGGATATTTTGGATTATTAGTGGATATTTTTTTGATTCTTAGTGGATATTTTGGATTCTTGGTGGATATTTTTGGATTCTTAAGGGGTATTTTTCATCTTCCTGGAGCACACCTCAGGACAAAGTCTATTTTGTGTCTGATTTGAGTGGTCCTGACAAAAACAAGAGCGACCTCTGATGGGTGCGTTGTAAAACTCTTGAACCAGCTGTTGTTCAAATATTGAACTACATAAAACAAAATGCCACGTCCTCTCAGTATTCAGAGCACACTTTGACCTTTATTCTCCTGCCACATACACACGGCTCCACAGTTTATATGAACCGACTGAACCTTCTGTTAGCGTTAGCATTACAGTCTCATATTAGAAAACCATCGTCCAGATTCATCCACAAGAATCAGCCAAAACCTTGATGTTTTTTTGTTTTTTTTACTGTTTTTGCCCAAAGTGAGCTCGTTTTTGCTTTGATAAAGTTGGTCGCCTTTTGGTTCATTTTTTTAAAGGACGGGCATGAAGCAGGTGCAAAAATAATCATTCTGGTATTTGGAAACCCTCCAGAGCTCTGGCCCACCAACACAAAAAGGAGAAAAACAATAACAGTTGGTCAGACTAACCCCCCGTGAGCTCAGATTTTAACTTGATGAAACTTGGAGAACGTCCACTCTCCTGCCCCCAATTTATTCAGGTTACTTTGTTTGAATAGTGATTTTTTTTTTCACATAACCAGGAGACGCCTTAAAACTTCACGAACAAACAGTGACTCGTTTCTCAGTTACATTTTAAGCCTTTGTTTGGTCATGTTTTATACTTTTCCACCTTCGAGACACTTAAATCACGTTATGTAAATATATTTTTGTGAAGAACTACAGTGTGACGTCTTTTTCTTCTCATTATCTTTGTTCACTGACAGATACAAACCAAAAACAACAAATGTACCTCCTCGTAACAAACCATTACACCCAAACAGACAGATATGTGCTTTTATAGTTTGTTATTTCATTGGAAGTAATGCCGCACTGTGGACTTTGTTAATCATTGATTCATCACATGATGCATAAGTCTAAGGACGATCTGCACCAAAACTGAGACGAGAAACAGGATTTTAGCTGTTTGGCTTCACAAAAATGGAATAAACTCCAAGGAGAAACAAAACTGGAGACTTTGGTGACACAATCGCCATTTAATGATGTTTTATCCACTCACCTGCTGTGGTTTTTAATGTTTTATATGGACTTATACGTGTTTGTTTTGTTAGTTTTTCTGTTCTCTATTGTATTTTAAACAGGGCGGCCATGAAAAAGAGTCTGAGTGCTCTCTTTGGATTCTCCCGTCTAAATAAGGATAAAAACTGTAAGGAAACGCCTTTAATTCACTAGGTTTCAGTCTTTGCACACGGGTCGTTCCAGTTAATGTCGATACAGCTCGGCCTGTCACGATAATCACCACATCGACGTATCGTTTAGCAGGTGAAAGCTGGAACGACGTGTTTTTAGCTCAGTATCGTATCGTGGGGCGACAGTGGCTCAGTGGTCTTTTCGTGTGTAGTTTCTCTTTGCACTAATGGGAAGTTTTTGGTTATTTTAAAGCTACATGATCAAATTTTAGCCGTAAAAGTTTGAATAAATAACGTGTCTGACTCATTACTGCTGCAAACTAACGACTAAAGTGTTTCATTCTGCTGTTTATTTCTTACAGCTTATGATTTTTAACACTATTGTAGATTTAGAATAGTTTTTTGTGGTTTAAATCTGCTGCGTTTTTGTTTCAGTTGCATAAATGAGTCTCAATCTTATCGTTTATTGTCTATATTTACTTCAGCGACATGTCAGACTTTAAAATGTTATCGTGTCCGACCTAAATGAAGGAAACCAAACATTTTATCAGTGCGAATCATAATCTGTTCTCATTATATGTTTGTGCTGCGTGTGCGACTTCATTATATGTAAAATGAACAAACCCTAATTACGATCATGATTTTAGTCCCTCTTAATCGGCTCTAAAATCTCTCCTGAAAAGGTTCTGCCAGTCGCACCCAGCTTGTTAGAGCCTCCCTGTCCCCCGCACACACCCCGATCGCTCTTTGATTTGATTTCAGCTTCATCTGTGCCATTCCAGGCTGTTCAGTTTGATTGGGATTGTTAATTAAATCAGCAGAATGTGAGGCAAACGAGCACGACTGGTTTTGGAGAAGCCCCCGTGATTCTGAGGAGGGTCGGCGACTCGGAGACGGCACAGCCTCATGGAGCAGATTATGATTCGATTTCTGATGGCACATTGTCTCGGCCGTAAAGGTTATGTTCAAAATGACACGATTTTTAACTGATCCTGTTTAATTGACAGATAAAATAACACTTAAAGGCACAGTGTAACATGTCTGCTCGTCTCCAGGGAGATATTAATGCTTTTCCTGGAATCTTCCTCAGTTTTAAACACCTACCGTCATGCATTTATTCAAATACATGTGGTTTTATAGCAAAAAAACAGCAATAAAACCTGCATTCTCACACAGAAGTTTAATACCATATAGTGGAACATTCTGGACAAAGCCATAACATCCTGAAGGACTGAAGGATTTCACAGACGTCCTGAAGGAGACAAGCAGGTGGCGGACCCTGAAAGTTACATAGTGCACAGTCGTCTGTCACTTTATTCACGGCGTCGCTGTTTCGCAGCATTTTTTTTTAGCAATTTTTCATGAATTTTTCTACAGTATATGAAAGTGCAACATGTCCTGCGTCCTGATTGGCTGAGGGACTGTAGACCATTGTGTTCTGCGTCCTGATTGGCTGAGAGACTGTAGACCATTGTGTTCTGCGTCCTGATTGGCTGAAGGACTGTAGACCATTGTGTTCTGCGTCCTGATTGGCTGAGGGACTGTAGACCATTGTGTTCTGCGTCCTGATTGGCTGAGGGACTGTAGGCCATCGTGTTCTGCGTCCTGATTGGCTGAGAGACTGTAGACCATTGTGTTCTGCGTCCTGATTGGCTGAGAGAGACTATAGACCATTGTGTTCTGCGTCCTGATTGGCTGAGGGACTGTAGGCCATCGTGTTCTGCGTCCTGATTGGCTGAGAGACTGTAGACCATTGTGTTCTGCGTCCTGATTGGCTGAGAGACTATAGACCATTGTGTTCTGCGTCCTGATTGGCTGAGGGACTGTAGACCATTGTGTTCTGCGTCCTGATTGGCTGAGGGACTGTAGACCATTGTGTTCTGCGTCCTGATTGGCTGAGGGACTGTAGACCATTGTCTCCTCCGTGTCTCCTGTACAGTACAGAATGTGTCAGACAGATTTACATAAATGTTGGATCAGTGTGACTCTGAAGTGCTGTATGTTTGCAAGTTTTCTCCCCGACAAAACCCACAATGTCGATGAAACGTTCTGCACCGACAAAGGCACCGACGAAGGTTTGAACTTTGTGTTTAAACAAGAGAGAAATGTGAGAAAATGTTAATGTCTGTGTGAGAAAAGTGTATAAAGTGTGTGGTGAGGGGTTTTACAGACAAGAAACAGAGAGAATAATGTAAAAAATAAAGCTGATACTTCGCAGATTTCGTGTATTGCGTTTTATTTTTTAGAAAGTGACCCCTGAGATAAACCAGTGTATCTTTAAGAAGCTTTACTCAATCAAAAAGGAGGCGTGTGCGACGGTCACGTTCACACAGATGAAGCTTATATGACTCGAAAATGTGCATATTTAATATTTAAATTTGTCTGGCTCTAAAGTTTTCCATGTTCTTGAGGATTGTGTGAAAGTCCCTCAGTTCAGGTCACTCGTGGTTTGAATAAAAAGTCCACACTTTTGTACATGTAAAGTTGAGCCCCGGCCTTTTGTTGTCTCTTTTTAGTGTTTTTCTGCTCGTTCGGGGGCTGTGTTGTTGTTTTTTTCTCCCGCTGGGTTCTGTGGATACCACCTCTCACCAAAAAGCTGCTTGAAGTTTGTCAGAACATTGTTGTTGCTGCTCGTGTGGGCTCCCTGCGAGGCACTTCTGAAACGGACAGAGCCGAGCCAAACGCAGGAATCCTGCCATTTGGACCACAGGGTTTGCCGTACCCCAAGCTGTTTTGTAAAAATGAAAAGTCTAGTTTGATACTCTTTCATTTTACATAAATATATTCCAGGGACAGTTTGGTGTTGAGAAATGGGAGGTATAAGGTTGAAAAATACAGTTTTGTTTCCATTTTCATATGTTCTACTTCATTCAAACTCTTGTTCATTTCAAATATGAACATTTGGATAAAAAACTAAAGCTCTGGCATCTGAAACTCAGGACTGTGGATGTTAATTCAAAGTCGTACTGTCTGAAAGTGTTTTTATAATTTGACTGAGGAACATTCATACAACAGTCCAAACATCTGGTTGTTGTTAGTGGCTCTTCTGTGGTTAGATCTATATATTTATATATATATTTATTTAAGTCCTTTCATGTAACGTGGGCCCCGGGTGACTCATGTTCTCTCTGTTTTTCCTCTGTACTTAGACTTGAATATGTCCACGAGCTTCACTCTGATTAATAAAAGTGAATATGAGTGATTCTTGTGTCTGGTCTGAACATCTGAGGTGGATCATGATCGTTCCAGAATCCACTTGGGGTCAATAAAAATCAAACTGGGATTTCACCTCTGTGACAATAACTTTTTATAAATGAACCTTTCTGAAGTTGGAGCTGGAGGTGAGTCAGGACGAGAGGATCACACGACGTGAGACCAGACGGTGATTTTAAAGATGATTTAATGTTGAAAATGACATGACATTTGTCTAATCGAGATGATCATTCTTAAAATCGAAATAGACTCCGGATCAAATCTGGGGTCTAGACCCAGAGCGTCCAAACTGTGGCCCGGGGGCCAAATGTGGCCCTCAGACCAGTTTTTATTGGCTGTGGGGAAGCTGGCCCGAGCGATCAAAACAGGAGGCAGACTCCGAATTGTCCCGTTTAAATCCATTTATTTAGGCACCGTGGAAACGTGCACAAATTATACATATTTACAAAACTTAACTGTGCTCAAAATAATCTAAGCAACAGAAATAAACAAACTGAGGAAACAAAAAAAAAAAACACGGGTAGCCTTCCAACACAGGTCTCCCAAACGTCTAATTAGGGCTCCTTAAACAGCCCTCTGCTCAGACGCCCCTCCCCTGGTGCACACCACCTTTACCCCAGGTGCTGTGGGGGGGACTTTAGCTTTAGCTGTTAGTATTTTTCTCTGGGCACAAGTCCCATAACTGAAATATAGTGTTAAAAATAAACTAAACACTTACAACATTAAAACTAAACACCTAAGACCTTAAACACAAGAAACAAAATGAACTCAAACCCAGTTCTCCACATGGTCCAGCCCACAGCCCCACCCAAGTCTATACAAATGGCCGACACTGGACACGCCCCCTCTGTGTCTGGATCATGTGGAGCTTCAGGTCAGTAAATGCAAAATGAACCAATTAACTAACTCTAACCAAATAAAATGACTTTAAAGTAAAAAAATGTTTGTGTGGTGATTAAATGAATGAAAACTAAACAAAACAAACCCGGGACAGCTCGATTTAGTTTGATATGGACAATTATGGAAAATTAACAAACAAAATGAAATACCTAAAAGGGACAAAGGCTCCACTTTGTCACATTGGCCCTCGGGCTCCTGCTGAACCGACCCGATTGATCATAAGCAGAACTTTTAAAAGCAAATCAAACTATTTCTACGACTATATCCTCAACATCACAGTGTGACACAGATTTAATATTAATGTGTTTGAAGAACTCACAGCGGCTCAGTCAAAGCTGAGTTTAAAAACTGATAAAATGTATTTATTTATTTTTATTTTTTTATTTATTTGAATTAGAACAGTGGATATTAATCAATGTTTCAGCTGCTACAACATAAATACGCCGGAGTTACACAGGAGCTACATTTCATCCATTGTCCTGAGGCAGAATAAAACACTCAACAATTAACTTTACAAAAAAAAAAAGTTTGTGCACCTCTGGTTTAGACAGATGCATTTTTGCCGTGTTTCTGCTCTTGCAACATTCATAGTTAAACTTTGGATTTATGCAGCGCTTTTTAAGACACTCACACACAGTATTACTGCAGTCACAGCTGTCCTGGGGCAGACTGACGGAAGCGACGCTGCCAGTCTGTGCCATCAGCCCCTCAGACCACCCCCAGCAGCTCTCTCACACAAACAGTCACTCTGGACCATGTGGATGAAGTCTCCCATCGTAGAAACGGCTGAAATCGAGACATTTTACCATAGAATTCGTCCGTCGTGCCTTTGTCTGTCGGTTTTACTATTCTTCGAAAAGGTTGAGTCTGTACAGAATGACATTCAGAAACAAGGACGATAATGTTCACTTACAGAAACACTCTGAGATGGCAGCTCATTCCAGTGGGGTCATCCTCAGACGAACGCCTCATCTTCTGCTCCATCTTCCCCAAATTTCAGCTTTGATTTCGCAGAGTGCCATTTATCTCGTGTTGCTGTATAATCCATTCTGAGCTGCAGCTAAGATGAGACCAAGCCTGTTATCATCCGAATCTGAAGCAAAAGTGAAATTATACCCCCCGAAAATGTCAGAGTTGAGCTATTTGATAACTTTAAATGGGTTTTACTTTGAATAATGTGCCTGAGTTCACTCCATTATCTCTGTGAAATACATCAACACGACGGTGAGGAGCGTGAGCCCGAAGCAGATGTGCAGCTGCGACTTTCTCTGCAGCTCAGGGAGACGAGTCCAGCAGTTTTTTTTCTGCCTCGTGGTTTGGAAATCGTAAAATATCTTAAAATGAGTCTTAGATTTTTGGTCTAGGTTTATGAGTTTTTATGCCAAACTGTTGGATGTGAGAGAAATTGAGCCTTTTCAAGCACTTCCTTTATTATATTATGAGAAGCTTTGGATTTGTGGGATCAGTAATTGAACGATGTCGAGTTTTTGGGGCTGTTTGAAAGACACTTCGAGGGCTGCACAGTTAGGATGAGACACTGGCAAAGTTATGTCTTCATATTTACAAAAAAAGTCTTACGATTTGTAAGATCTTCGGCCGGTGTTGCTCTTTGCTGAAGAATTTTCCATCTCAGCCTTAAACATTATCAGTGTTTGGAGCCAAAAAACGGAGTCATTGTCTTCAGAAATTGCATGAAACAGCATTAGTTTGCAGAAAAATGAGTTTATTTGGAAGCACAAAAGAAAAAAGGGCAGTGGCACCACTAATTTTAAATAAATGGATAAAAAAAACTCAAGGCCCAGGGGCCAAATGTGGCCCGGCGTGTCACTTTATGTGGCCGCGACAAAGTAAATTAAAGTGTATGACTGTCTTAACCTCCCAGGACCTGAGCTCTTTCACGATTTTATTCATTTCTCTTTGTTATTTGGAATATTTGGGACCTGATGAGTAAAACCAAAGAAGAAAAGTGATGTCCACATATGAGGACATCCGCTCTACGTTTTAATCATTTTGATGGAACATTTGAATAATAATTTGCAAAAACTATTTATTAAGAACAAAACAACATTTGTCCTGAGTAAAAACGATTCTTCCTCTTGGAACAATGTGGATCATGTGAAGAGCTGCTCAGACATAAACCTTTACAAAAAATATTCTAAACTCATTGAACATTTTTGCATTGTTGCTGTTCTTCTTTTTCTTCTTCTAAAACTTTGCATTGTGGCCTAGACAACCCAAAAACCTCTGCAAACATCTCTGCAGATTTGAGGAGCACCATTCTGCTGATGTGGCCTGGTGTGAGATTGAGTTTTACACTAAAATTCATGATAAGAATAAACTTCTCCTGCTCAAAACTGGTCTGCACGTTTGTGTCTTGATGCATATTCCAAAAACATGCTTTTAGTTTCGTTTCCGGCTCCTATTTTAGTTCAAACAAAGCATTTCCTTTTTTGAAATCGTTGATATTCGTCATGCACTCGCCTCTAAATCAGTGTTTGAATATTCAGACGTACTAAACAGACCCGGACAAGCCTCGTGTCTTTGTCCCCGTGAGGCGGAGAGGCCTTTCAATGACGTTCAAGTGTCTTGTTTTCACTGTAATAAGCCCTCACACATGCATCATTACATCCCAACACGAGATGAAGTGTTTGGAGGGCCGACGTTCAAGAGGGACACAGTTTATGCGCCGCTACTGCTCGGCTGATTCTTCGTCTCTATAGATCAAACTGTTGAAATAATGTGCACAACCCTCCGACCTCATGTCTGAACGTTTCACAGGTGCAGAGTCTTTCAGACGTGAAGAGCTCTACAACTGTCTGTTTATCTCCTTTTAATTGTAGATTTCTGAGGTTTATTTAAAGAACGCACCGAGATCGTGTTTTAATTCAGTGTCAGAACTAAACCTGCTGTTAGATTCAAGTGAGAAAGTGCATAAAACAACTATACTTTTTAAATAAAGACTTAATTTCCAATGAACAAATGGTTTATTACTGTTTTTTTTTTTTTTTATTATTTATTTCAAGCAAATGTCAGATACATAAAAAAGTACATTTCACAAATTAATCCTTATATAAGCTCAAAAAGGAGTGGGAAGAAGAAAACCCTGTCTTCATTTAACACATCAGTTCAACGCTTTGTTTAAGCTTCATATTCTCTCTTTTTTTCCGGGTAATACATGACTTATACTCAGATGTGGAATATACGTGAAATATATGTTTTTTTCTTCATTATTGTGCATTTTTTTGACTTAAACTCGACTTAAACTCCAGAAAATGTGGTAAATAAGAGCTGCTGTGCTTGTGTCGGCTCTGTACTCATCATTATGTTTTCATTTGCACATTTTAAATCACAATATTCATCTAAAATTACTTAATAAAAGGAACAAGTTCACTGATTTCTGTTAGAAACTGCAGAGTCGAATGGGAGATGAATCGACCTGCAGCTGCATGGAGAGATGAAGTTTTATTTTCGCAGTTTTATTTTATTTTGAAGCATCTTTTTTGACTATATTCATGCTCTTATTTGTGCTTATTCAGTGTTTTATCACCTCGTTTGTGAGCTGTGTTCACTGACGAGGGCAATGAAAGTCTTTTGATTCTGATTCTGATTCTGAGTAACCAGTGCTGTCAGTGTCGCTGCTGAATCTTCTGCGTATCATCGATTAAGAAAATAAAATGGAAGAATGACGCAGGTGCAGAGAGGGGCGTGGGCCGGTGGAGGCGAAAACAGGGATTTCTGTGTAAAATGTGTAAAATCTTGAAATTAAGCAGTTAAAGATCAATCAAACATGCACAAATACAACTTTAAGATGGAAAATGAGACGTGGAAACAACTAAAACGAGGTTAAAATCTATGAAAAGTAAATTTTGCTGAATAATTTTGGTGTTTTTTGAATTTTTGAGGCTTGATTAGGCCTATTTAGTTAATACTCAGATAAACTATTTGTTCATGATTAACTCTTTTTTATGTTTATTAAGATTAAATAAGGTGTAGTTATTATAAAGTTCATTATCTGCACACGGTTCAAATCTCTCTTTCGTTTCCTTCACTTTGTGCCGGGTTTTATTCCGATGTGACACTTACATTTTGATGCTTT
This sequence comes from Periophthalmus modestus, assembly GCA_019594935.1. Lineage (NCBI taxonomy): Eukaryota > Metazoa > Chordata > Actinopteri > Gobiiformes > Gobiidae > Periophthalmus > Periophthalmus modestus. The sequence goes on along the minus strand of JAIEZT010000183.1, from coordinate 90,902 downwards.
CGAACAATCACCATAATTATGAAAAGTGACTTTCAAGTGACATTTAATATGTGGTGATGAAAGTGGAGCGTTTGAGCGTCTGACAGCAGCAGATTAGGACTGACGGATGAAGCCAAACACGTTTCTAAACATCGAGCTTTATTAAAACACAAACTTTCTGATGGATTTGTTGCAGAGGTTGTGAGTTTGTGGTGATGAGGAGCAGTGAAAGTGAAAACTCAGCGTGATTCTGCTCAGAGATTATCTGATAAAGTCCGAGTCGTTCTGCAGAGGCGACTCCTGCAAACTTTCGTCCTGATGTTTGTCGAGGACTTTTTGAAGGACGTTTGGTGGGAGATTCGTGCCGTTTTGTGTCTTTGGAGACGTTTTTACATTTTCTGGAGAGTCGCTCTTACATCAGTGAGATAATCCATCTTAATCTGGTTTATTTAGAGTTGAATTTATTGTTAAAATACCATGATCTGAGCTGTAACTTCATGGAGACGAGTTTGATGTTCAGTAGCTTTTCCATTTTGATTTTGGACTTTTACAAAAGTTACATAGAGCAGAGTCTGGAGTTGTAAATTAGGATTAACTTTGCCGTTTTGATGCTGACGTCAGTGAAAAACATTTAGATCAAGGAAATACAAACACAATCGAATGTTTTCTCTAATATTTTGTTGTAAATGTGCAACTTTTCTTATGTTGAGCATCATTTTTTGGACATAACTGCAGCGAGATTTTAATGAAATTCCCTCAAAAATCTGAAATTATCACTGAAAGCAAATAAAACTATTACCTAAAAACACATTTGACTCATGTTCAAGCTACAAATCTTCATACATTAAATGATTTTGCTTGAAATATATTTTTTGCGATAAATATCTGGGGTTTTGGCTCGATCATTTAAAATACAAATGTTGGATTTTAAACTGGAACAATTTAAAATCAAAATGATCTTTTTTATTATAGAAACATCTTGTATCTTTGTATTTTTATTATATCTCCATAATCCAGTTAATCCAGATTGAGGCTCGACTTTGACTCCTTCAGACTCTTTCATAAACGGTTGAAATTTAAAACCCGTCACTGTTCATTTATGATGAAGTTCACGGAGACACTGTATAATCCTGTTTTTATAAGAGACAACGACGATAAACTGTCTGAACATCTCTTGAACTTTTAATCCCAGATCTCATGATTGTCTGTGTCTGAAAAGTGGCAGCTCTAGAACTGAAAAGGGGAAAGTTTGGTTATTTGGAAAGACATGTTAAAGTGGAGACACTGGTGCTGCTGACGCACTTTAATAATGAGATAATAAACATTTATAATCACACCTGCTCCTGTTTTAATGTTTGAAATGGACTTATGTAGATATTTGTTGTGTTTGCTTGTGTTTGTCTTGTTTTATATTTGAACATCATGAAAGACAGTCTAGTCCTCTCTTTGTATAAATAAAGATAAATAAAAAAATAAACCTCCACAGCTCCGAGTTCCTGTTACTGACAAACAGCCGAGCGCTAAACCGAGAGAGACGGCACCAAGCGTCACCAAGAGTCTTGTAACATTTACTCTCAACTACTTTGTGTCTGGTTGTTTCCGAAACACTAAACGAGGACGTCCAGACGAGTTCCACGGATCTGCTGACAGAGTTTGTGCTCTGTGCAGATAAAGACGAGGGGAGGATAGAGGACACGTCAAAGGCACTTAATATTGGACTTAGACACAGAAACAAACCCCGGAGAGCGACGAGATAAGCTCCACACAGCAGGAGAGAAGTCACAGTGTGCGCCCAGACAGAGGGGAGCAGACTCTGAATCACACTGTTAGATCTCTCACAGGGAACGTGACCTTTGACCTCGCTCCGGTTGGTGGTAGAAGATATTTATTGTGTTTGTGCTCTGAGGTTAGGACTTGCATTAATAAAACATCTGCCTGCGCCTGGGATGGACTTTTCTGCACCTCTTCTCTGGATTAGTGGGTCATTTCGCCTTTTCCACGTTTCCTAATCATGGATTTGATTTGGATTTTCATTTCTGTTGTTGATTTTTGTCCGATTAGCAGTTTCTTCTTGGACTTGTGGAGTTGTATCGTGGAAAGTTCAGGCGTCACATGTTTCTCCTTCAGTTTTCAGAGTTAAACGGCAATTTTTGAAGCTTTTAACATGTTACAAAACTCTTCCCTGATTAAAAAACACACCTGGACTTGTGTTTTACTTCCTTGACACTTGTTTGAATTTGAATTTTCCCAGGATTGTTGCGTCACAGGTAAAAACCCAGCGCAGCTTTAAAGTCCACACAACATCAACAGACTCTAAGATTTTCCACCTTAATCCGAGTTTAAATTAACACTGGGCATGTTTCTTAATTGGATAACGTCAATTTTCCCCCATGTTAATTACCTCTGTTGCCAGCAGGTGGCGCCTTACACCAGATTCAAGTATGAGGATCACCCAAACTGGAAAATAACGTCTGATTTCAAATATGCAAGGAGGCAATATTTAAATGTTGTGTCGAGATTATCATGACCAAAATAATTGTGATTAACATTTTCGTCACAATAACCATTAAAAACGTGATTAATTATTATTTTAATGTTACGAATAAGCTCCAGGTTTAAACAACTTTGACGTTTTTATCGGTGAAAACTACAAGATCTAGGGGAAAACCTTAGATAAGCAGGACAAACGACAGAAATTTGGGGCCCGGGTCAAAAAGTCTCACGATTCTGGGCCCCCTAAGATCCTGGGGCCGGGACAACAGACCTCTTTGTCGCCCCCTGTTGACTCCCCTGTGGTTAAGTCGATTTTTTTCTGCACTTTCTGATGAGACATTGCCCATTATCTCTGTTGGCGATTATCACGATTATGTAAAATGTCCCATGAAGCATCATCGTCGACCCTTTTTATCTCGATAAATGTTTTAATTGTTTATCCTAGTTTCAAAATGGTCGTGATTTCACTTTATAAAACATGGGACGACAAAGAAAAGGTCTTTAATGTTACTCTAAAGATCTTCTCGATGCAGACTGTCCGACCTGATCTTGTTACACCAGCTTCTTTTCTGTTCTATACTTCACTTTTCTCTCCAGCTGAAAGTCACTCTTCATCTCCAGACTCTTCATCTTCAGAGTTTGTTGTTTGTTTTTCATTCTTTTTCTCAAAAACTCTACATGTTGTGACGTCTAAACCCTCCGTCCTGTGCAGTCCTCAGCTGGTCCTCACTTCTCCAGACTTGTTTTTTCTACAGGACCAATCTAATAAGAACTGAACTGAAGGGACAGGGGCTCTCGTACAAATAGAACTGAGTCACATCTATAACCCCAGCCCGGCCACGATGACACTTTTTGAAGATGTTGGGGAGGAAAATATAGATGTGCAATATTACAATTTTGTTGATGAGCTGCAAATGAAACACTTAGAGTCATAGACGTGTGTAATGTGTCAAATTCATTCAAAGAACTTTACAGAATAACAAAGACATTAAAATCACAATACGACAAATAATCATCAAAAATGAACATTAAAACAGAAAAGAGCAGAATAAAACTGTTTCTGTCACAAGCAGCAGAACCGAGAACAGAACAGAACCGAGTCTGGACTTAAACAAAGTCGAGTCTGTCTCATCTTCAGAAGTGAGACAGATTTAACCTGAACAAAACTAAACATTGATTCACCTGGTTTAGTCCTGGCTTAGTCCTGGCTTAATCCTGGTTTAGTTCCGGTTTAGCCCCGGTTCAGCCTTCGTTTAGTCCATGTTTAGTCCCGGGTTAGTCCTGGTTTAATCCTGGTTTAGTCCCGGTTTAGTCGTGTCATAGAAGAGACTGATTCAAACCTTGTGCAGGTCAAATCTTCGGAAAAGTACAAAAATAACTCAAAGTTCTGCAGTAGTACAAAGATAAATTTTCGGTGATAAATCCTGAAGGATAAACTGATGTAGTATTTACTGTTTTGGATGGAATCACACTGTATTAATGTTTTTTTATTAACTATCTGCCTCTCTCTCTCTCTTTTTCTCTGTGCCGTCTGTGGACCTGATCTCCTCATCATCTCAACGTCACCTTCACATTTCAGGTAGGTCATTCTTTTATTTCTCTCTCAAAATGTGTTTTAAGTTGACGTGAACGAGCTTTGGGCTTTTAAACCACTGAAGGACATCACTGTTCTGAGCTAAAGGGACTTTTTTCTCATGTATTTGAGCAAAAATGAGTCTTTCCTCCCTCCAGACGTAGTGTATCAGCAGCTCTTGACGTCCTGGTCACCGTCTGCATCGAATTCCAAAGGTTTTTATTGTTGTAGTTTGTCTTAGCTGCTCTGGCCTCTGAAAAACCAACTGTTTGTCTGTTTTTCAAGTCTCTAAAACGGTAAAAATCAGGTAAAGTGCTGTTATTTTTGTTCAAGATCACAGCTTTTTATCAATAACTCGGCCTGAACTGAGAGAAATGTCTTGCTTTGGTTCGGTCTAAAAGCATATTTCCCCTCGAGTATTTTTCATAGTCCAATTAATCTGAGTTAAACATAATGTGACAACAGGAAATCACACTGGCTTCTCTTCCAGCCTGTGCCTCCAGTAGATCCGTGTGCCCACCCCTCGCAGAGAGCGCCATATGCCCAGACGCGCTGTGATAAACCAGAGTTCATCATTTTTCTCCTTTAAACCTGTTTTAAATGTGGCCGTCGCTGCCATTATTCACACGTGACGTCTCGTATCTTGTAACGTGAAAAATGTCCCGCAGCAGGTCTCGTCGTCGTCTGATTTCAGTGATCGTGTGTCTTCTACTTCCTCCTGCGTCCAATCAATACGCTTCGAAAAACAGTATTTATGTTGCTTTAACGCGATGATGAGATAAAGTGTCGAGATCAACAAGAAATCAGAAAAACTGCAGTTAGGCTCAGCTCTAAATCCAACACTTTTGAAATCGATGCAGGAGCATTAGCGGCGTTCGCTGTTATTGGGCGGCACACGGCGGTTTGTTGATTTAGGAAAAAGGAGGATGAAAAATGAATCACGGTGGAGGTGGAGCCACGTGGAGGTTGAGTTCTGTCTTTAAAACAGGGAAATTTACTTGGATTAGACGATCAGATTATCCAAATTACTGTCGTTTTGCTCAGAAAAAATGTCTCTTATTGTGTTGGTGTGTGGTTCTTTGTGCGAATGGGAGCGTTTATCGTTCAGACTGGATTAAGGAGCCTTTGGAGAACTGTACGAGCAAATCCTCCTTAAACCTCTGTCGATTTATGAATATTTGTACGACTAGTTAAGTTCGTTCAGATTGGCCCGAGCGCAGAGGCGTCAAACACATTTTCACCCAGGGCCACATCAGCAAAGTGGCTCCTCTCAAAGGGCTGGAAAATAAATCTAACTACTTTTTTAACTTGTTAACTAACTGTTTCTGTATTTATTACTTATTCAAGTTACAAATATCACACGTGCATTTACCTAAATATAAGTGTAACTGTGTATCTCCTGATAAAATGACATTTAAAACCATCAGACCTGTTGATTTACCGGGTCGGAGCCACATAAAATGATGATCTTCCTCTTATCACGTGGGCGTCAGTCTAAGCAGAGACTCCCAGACTTCCCTCACCCCAGACATGTCCTCCAGCTCCTCCACCCCGAGGCGTTCCCAGTCCAGTCGAGAGACACAGTCCCTCCAGTGTGTCCTGGGTCTTCCCCGGGGCCTCCTCCCGGTGGGACATGGCTGAAACATCTCCCCAGGGAGGAGTCCAGGAGGCATCCTGCTGCTCCTCGACATGAAGGAGCAGCGACTCTACTCCGAGCTCCTCACACTGTCTCTAAGGGAGCGCCCAGCCACCCTGCGGAGTAGACTCAGTTCTTCCTCTTGTATCTGTGACCTTGTCCTTTTCGCCGATTCGTGTTTCTCTCTTTTGTTCAAATCACAGTTAGTGACTTTTTGTGAGACACTTCGTCGTCAGAACTGACTCTGTTTGTTTGTTCGTGAGATTTTATTGTTGTGTTTTAGTTACTTTACCTTTGTTTTAACCTTTTGTTCATGTGAGTTTTTGTCCCGTTCACCCTTAACCTCCCCGTACATTGAATTACTTCTCACTTTATCGCTGTTTTTTGTTCCGAGCTGTAACAAAAGTGACATAAAAATGGCGTCTCCAGTCACAGATTTGGACAGTCCAGGCGATAAAAACCTGATCAAAACTTCAGCTTTTGCGAAGTTGAGCAAAAAACGAGACATCCTCCAGCTGTGACTCCTGAACTCAGTGATGGAAATAAAACTAAATTAATTCAATTTTCACTTGTGCGATGGAGAAAAGGAGGATGAGGAAAGATATTTGTCTGTGAGGAGGAATTAGAGACGTCTGAAGATGACAGAAGATAAACTCCGAGGATCCGGCTCATGAGCAGAAACACATTTAGTGACTTTGATTCAGCCGGATGTGTTTCACCAAACGATTCTTTTTCTAAATGGAAATTAATTAAGTGATTTATTCAGGGATTAGCTTTTGTTTAGAAAGGGAATAATGAACAACGTCTGAGGAAAAGTCTCAACAGATGTTTCTTAGTTACAGCTCGAAGAAGAACGAGCTCGTCAGGCAGGTGTTTGAGGAGAGGCTTCCTGCGGAGAGGGGGAAGAGAGGGAGGGAGGAGAGAGGGAAGAGAGGGAAGAAGGAGAAGGAAGAGAGAGGGAAGAAAGAGGAAAGAGAGGGAAGAGAGGGAGGAAGAAAGAGAGGGAAGAGGGGGAAAGAGGGAGGGAGGAAGAAAGAGAGGGAAGAGAGAGGGAAAGAGAGGGAGGAAGGAGAAGGAAGAGAGGGGGAAAGAGAGAGGAAGGAAGAGAAGGAAGAGAGGGGGAAAGAGAGAGGAAGGAAGAGAAGGAAGAGAGGGGGAAAGAGAGGGAGGAGAGGGAAGAGAGAGGGGGAAAGAGAGGGGGAGGAGAGGGAAGGAAGAGGGAGGAAAGAGAAGGAAGAGAGGGGGAAGAGAGGGAGGAGAGGGAAGAGAGGGGGAAGAAAGAGAGAGAGGAAGGAGAGGGAAGAGAGAGGGAAAGAGAGGGAGGAAGGAGAGGGAGGGAAGAGAGAGGGAAGATAGAGAGAGGAAAGAGGAAAGAGAGGGAAGGAAGAGAAGGAAGAGAGGGGAAAGAGAGGGAAGAAAGAGAGAGAGGAAGGAGAAGGAGGGAAAAGAGAGGGGGAAGAGAGGGAGGGAAGAAGAGAGAGGGAAGAGAGAGGGGGAAAAGAGGAGGAGGAGAAAGAGGGAAGAGAGGGAAGGAAGAGAAGGAGGGAAGAGAGAGATGGGGAAGGAGAGGGAGGAAGGAGGGAAGAGAGAGGGGAAAGAGAGGGAGGGAGGAAAGAGGAAGAGAGGGAAGAAAGGAGAGGGAAGAGAGGGGGAAGAGAGGGGGAAAAGAGAGAGGAAGGAAAGAGGAAAGAGGGGGAAGGAAGAGAGGAAGAGAGGGGGAAAGAGAGGGTAGAAAGAGAAGGAAGAGAGGGGGGAAAGAGAGAGAGGAAAGAGAGAGAAGGGAAAGAGAAGGGGGGAAAGAGAGGATCGAAGAGAGAGGGAAGAAGAGAGGAAAGAGGGAAAAAGAAGAGAAGGAAGAGAGGGGGAAAGAGAGGGAAGAAAGAGAGAAGAAAGAGAGGGGAAGGGAGAGAGAGAAGAGAGGAAGGAGGGAAGAGAGAGGGAAGAGGGAAAGGAGGAAAGAGAGAGGGAAAAGGGGGGGAAGAGAGGGAAGAGGGAGAGAGGAAAGAGAGAGGGAATAGGGGGAAGAGGGGAGAGAGGGAAAAGCGAAAGAGAAGACGGGAAGGAGGGAAGAGAGGAGGGAGGAGAGAGGGAAGAGAGGGGGAAGGAGGGAAGGAGGGAAGACAGGGGAAGAGGGGAGAGAGAGGAAGGAGAGAGGGAAGAGAGGAAGGAGGAAAGAGGGAAGAGGAGAAGGAGAGGGAAGAGAAAGAAATCATCTGCCATAAAGACTCTTAATCAGACATGATCTGATCACGTCTGTCACGTTTGTCCTGATGTTTCTGATCTTCTCTGAGCTGTTTGTCTGACACAGACGTGAACTTTGTAAATCCTGTACCAAAAGCAAATTCCACCAATTTACTTGTGTGGCCATTAATAAAGATTGATTGATTGATTGATTGATTGATTGAAAGAGGGGAAGAGAGAGGAGAGGAGAGAGAGAGGGAAGAGGGGAAGGAGGGAAGAGCGAAGTTGTCTCATTGCATCTTTTTTTTTTTTTTAATTTAAAAATTAAATTGTCCCAAAGAAAACAGATCTTATGAACACTCTTGCTAAATAATTCTTTATTCCTTTGCTCATTTTTTGGATTTATTTTTTTGAAAATACTGGAGAAAGATGCTCTGAAGTCCAGTCCCTCATAAAGTCAGTTTCCTCGTGTTTAATCATTAGATCTTCCTTCAGCTGGTTCAGATTTAAATAAAACCTCTGTTCTGCTGCAGTTTTCTAATCGCTTCATTTTAATTCACTGCTGTTGGATTTTGCTGTGATAAATCAGACTTTATTTTGTTGTAAGGCCACGAGCCGTTTCTCCTTAAACTCTGAACGTTCTGAGGATGGAGCGAAGTGAAATGAAGGAGTCGAGTTGTGGTTGATTCGTTTCAGATCCAGCGTCTTTGCGTCTTTTCATGAACGTTTTTGACGCCTGATTTAAGACGTGGACCAACATTTGAAAAGAAACAAAACTCTTTCTGCTCTTTAACCTCTTTAAAAGTTGTTCATTTCTGCTTTTTTTGCAACCTTTCAGTTCAAAAGATAATAGTAAAAATGTTATTAAATGTGCAGTATGTAGCTTTTCTCAATGTAGATGCTTCGGCTGGAATATTCCACAGTGTAACATTAGACTTTATTCAATTGCAGCTGTTTTACTGTGAAAAAAACCCCCAAAAATCACATTTAAATCCATTCATGACTGAGTGGGGCTGCTACGTTAATGCCAGACTGCGAAACATTCCTAACAAAGTGATTTAACATCTCAAAACACAGAGTCAGCACCAGATAAGTCACACAGAAATAATATTAGTGAGTGGATAAAGATAAAAGTGACATGATTTTCAAGCTGGAGACTCTAAACTCTATGGAACATTTGTCTTTCCGTGGGTCCGAGTCGCTCCTTCGTTCGCTGGACTCTCGGTTTGACCACGGGGTTCGTGAAATAAAGCTGGACCAGATAAGCAGACGCTGTTATTTATATGGTAATTCTGCAACCAAAGACATCAGGCATTAGGACTGGACGAGTTAAGGAGAATGAAATGAGATATTTCTGTGTGGGCGGCTGGACTCTTAAAGTTTTTGTAAATGGTTTGTTCCTGTTTGACCTTGTGGTGACGTTTCTCGTGACCAAGAAGTTTAAATATATTTGTTGACATGGTTTTTCTAGTGTAAGATTATGTAGACGGGATGAATAAGAGGATGTGCTTCAAATCCAGTGCAGTTACTCGTTCTATGGTGTGTGTCAGAGGCTATAATACTCCCTACAATGGAAGCAGCGGGTCAAATGATGGAAAACCAACTTCTAAATCTCTGCCTCTCCTTAAAACTCTCTGTTCAGTGTAATACAGTGGTTATTCTACATGTTTCGTGTCTGTAAAACCCCTCACCACACACTTTATACACTTTTCTCACACAGGCATTAACATTTTCTCACATTTCTCTCAAAGTTCAAACCTTCGTCGGTGCCTTTGTCGGTGCAGAACGTTTCATCGACATTGTGGGTTTTGTCGAGGAGAAAACTTGCAAACATACAGCACTTCAGAGTCACACTGATCCAACATTTATGTAAATTTGTCTGACACATTCTGTACTGTACAGGAGACACGGAGGAGACTGATGGACAATGGTCTACAGTCCCTCAGCCAATCAGGACGCAGAACACAATGGTCTACAGTCCCTCAGCCAATCAGGACGCAGAACACAATGGTCTACAGTCTCTCAGCCAATCAGGACGCAGAACACAATGGTCTACAGTCCCTAACCAATCAGGACGCAGAACACAATGGTCTACAGTCCCTCAGCCAATCAGGACGCAGAACACAAACACAATGGTCTACAGTCTCTCAGCCAATCAGGACGCAGAACACAATGGTCTACAGTCCCTCAGCCAATCAGGACGCAGGACACAAAGCGCATTCCTACTCTGTAAAAATAAACATGCAAAATCGCACTAAAAACATCAGTGAAACCGCGATATAGTGAGAGAAAACTGTACAGTTGAATGTTCCTTGTGTTCTGCATCCTGATTGGCTGAGGGACCGTAGACCATTATCCATCAGTCTCCTCCTCCAAGACATGGACAAGTTCTTTTCACGCAGTAAAAAGTCCATTTAATGCCACCAAGGGCCAGTTTGACACATTTCAGAAACTCTTTGGACTGAAAAGTGTTTCTGTGCAGAGAGGCGCCTCTGTGGTCACCGCTGGAGCAGAAACACAAGAACATTTAAAACATCAGCGCGGAAAATGGATTTAATATACGAAGGTTTGAACTTTGAGAGAGTTTAAACAAGAGAGAAATGTGAGAAAATGTTAATGCCTGTGTGAGAAAAGTGTATAAAGTGTGTGGTGAGGGGTTTTACAGACAAGAAACATGTAGAATAATTGTAAAAAATGAAGCTGTAACGTTTCATTGTTTCATTGTGTGGTTTCCCGGGTCCTGGATGTGTTGTTTGCTTCTTGTGTAACAGCCACAGCCATTTTCTCACATTTTGTTCGCTCTGCATTGTGGTTTTCTGACAAAAGAACATAGGATCAGACCAAAGCCCGAAGTAAAACGCAGATTTAACACAAAAACCTTTTTCAGAGACACAGACGGAGCGACGAGCCGAGGAGCCACTCAACAGGTCACACCATCTCTGCTTAAAGTTTGGAAGAAACTTTTCTGTAGCTCTGGAGAAAACTAAAACGACCTTCTGTGGGTTAAAGGTGACGACCTGTCCTGCGTTTGATGTCCTGCCCTTTATTAAGAGAACGCCCCACTTTTTCATTGCCGTGAATTATATAAAAAAGAGATTTACAAAGAAAAATCTCGATATAGTCGAACTTCTAAAGCCTCTGACTCTATACTGCACCTTTAATGTCACAGATGGAGACAGATTTGATGATTATTTATGATATTTGATGATAGATAATGATTAATTATCACCTCTCGTCTCCTCTTTTCACATTTTTTTTCGTACCTGAGGTGAAACCCTGAAAGGAGGAGAATAAAATGATATTTAGGCTATTTATTTAAGTTGAGGAGTCGTTTACAAAGTTGTTCTCTGGAGTGAAAAGTGCGCTGCTTTTGCTCCTCGAAGTCCGTCCAATCTTCTTCTCTTTCTCAAATCTTCTGGACCAAATTCTTCTCCTCCCTCTGCTCGACCTGTGACCCGACATCAGTTCTTCATGTGTCTAACAGTTCTGACCAGTTCTAGCTGATTTAACCTGTCGTTCACCCTTTGTCGTAATGTTCAGGCGAGAGGGACCAAGAGCGAGGAGCGAGGAGGGAGGAAAGAGGAGTGAGGAGAGAGGAGCAAGGAAAGAGGAGAGAGGAGCGAGGAGCGAGGAGTGAGGAGTGAGGAAAGAGGAGAGAGGAGCGAGGAGTGAGGAGTGAGGAGTGAGGAAAGAGGAGAGAGGAGCGAGGAGCGAGGAGTGAGGAGCGAGGAGGGAGGAGTGAGCAAGGAGTGAGGAGGGTGATCACAGACGGGTGAAGATGGGGCTGAACTGGTCAGAATAATGAAAAAAAAAAGTGAAAACCTAAACTAGGAACAAAAGAAAACAATTTAAAACAACACAGATAATATGGATAAAATGAGTCTTTTTAACATGAACGATTATTCTTGATTTCATTTTGCAGTTTGTGAATTCTGTTCCCTGATTCTGATTAGAGACACTTTAGTCGGAGAAAAGCCTGTTTTCTTATTTTCTGCTTCTGTGAAACGCTGAGAATTGTTAAGATTTCACAAAGTCTTCTGTTGGAGCGAAATCGTGCCAGAGACGGGCTTGATCTCATCATCGAGCTTCTGTTCTTTGGAAAATTACGAATTAATTTGCAAATTTCTCAGTCGTGTTTCTTTGGATGGACATTGTTTTTTTAATAGTGCCTCGTTTTTAGTGCTGAAGTTCAACCTCCACTTCTGAGGGACGCTCTCTGGAGACTTGTGCTTTATATTTTACTGTTGCATTTGGGAAATTAATGCTAAAAGAAGAAGGCAGCGGTCGTAAATCACAGACTCAGAGTAGCACAGATGATCATGTTCTCTGTGACGGAGGAGAACGTCAGTCTGTGTAGGAGGAGCTCAGGACTTAGGCAAACACGTTCTCCCTGTGTTCACCTGAAAACTGTCCTCCAACGGGAACCAATTACCTCACTTCAAATATGTGAGGACGGGTTTTTCTTTTCATTCTTAGTCCTGGATGCAGGCGATTCTCGAGGGTCCGTCTCAAAACTTTGGATAATAGGAAAACATTTGAGAAAGCACAGTCTGAAATCTGAAAAAGATGTCATATTTAGGGACTGTCGTGGTCTAAACACGGCACAGTTGAGGAATAAACACTTTTTAAAGTACGATATATAGTTTGTGCAAATAAAAATGACAATATTGAAACTACTTTTACCACTGATGCAGAAATCCTAAAGCATAAACTGTTTTTGTGAAGTGGAAAACTGTGCAGCACAATTAAACAGTTTGGTTTAGTTTTAGTGTCGACCCAAAAGAATCAAACAGATTTATGAAGGACACAGGAAAAAAGGGTTCAAGCAGGTTTTATTTTTATGGCTTTGTTTTTTGGCAAAACTGAAAAGCAGGTAAAAAAAAAAACAAAACAAACCCTGTGCCCGATCCAAAAAAACAAAGTAACAAAGAAAAAAGACCAATGTAAAATAAGGACGAGGTGCTGGACGGGACGACCCAGCACAGAGCCACTGTCCCGACCCGAACGAAAAAACAACCTGGAGACTTTCCCTACACAAAATAAAGAATGAAGCAGGACCGGTGAAAAGCGGCGAAAAGCGGCGAAAAGCGACGAAAAGCGGCGAAAAGCGGCGAAAAGCGGCGAAAAGCGGTGAAAAGCGGCGAAAAGCGGAGCAAAGTGGGGCATGAAATATGTCTAATAGTATGAAATAAGAAGCTGGTTTTGTATTGTTTTTTTTTTTTATCCTTATTCTGTTTCCCAGTTTTCAGTGGATTGAATCATTACATTTCTTCCCACTGTGTTTGAAAAAGTCGAGTCTTTGTCCCGTTGTCTGGAGCAAACCCTTTAGCTCCTTTAGCTCCTTTAGCGTTGGTCCTTTAATTCTACCTCCTGCTTCGACAAAGTCCAGTTTAGAAAACTGAGCTTTAATATGTATCTTCCTCCATTTAAAAGTAGGGCCTGTATATTGAATAAGTCAGTGTGATCATTGTGTTGTTACTGGTTTGTGATAAAGTCTCAATTGTAAAGTAATAACAGCCAAATGATGTTTTTTCTTCTACTGTGATGCAGCGACGGCTTTGTCATAATTCAGTCCCATTTTCAGCTTTAAATGTAAAAGTTCTGTACACGTCCTGCGCTGGTCGTCAGAGTTCAGAGCCGTAAATCAGTCCTAAAGCTCTCCGCCCGTCGCAGGGTCGTCATTTACGCTGGATGCCCTTCCTTTTACTACCAGCCCTGGATGTATTGTGCCGTTGAAGTGTCTTGGGACAAGGTTATGGACAAGGTTTGAACTGCCTCTTCATTGGGAGGACGCTCGCAGAATAAGTAAGTTAAATTTGAATGAGGACATTGATTGTATCATATTCTTTGAGTCTCGGGTCAGTGCTGAAAGTTTAATTGGGCAGAGCTGTCCTCACAACAGCCTGTGTGTCTGCTCCAGCTTTGCCCTGACATTAAAGTGTGCAGAAGGGATACAAAGTGGATTTTGATGTTCGTGTCAGAAGCCGTGTGAATGTAGTTTAATCTCTGCATGTTTTTGTGTGCAGCGACCCTCTCTCTCCGCTTCTTTCGCTCCTCTTGGGTTTGCAGATGCAGTTTTAATGGAGACTCCAGTGTATGATTCATCCACACTCGTCCTCTGTGTGGAGTAATTGGTCCCACAGAAATGGGAAAATCTTAATCTTAAATAAATCATGAATTGTCACGATCCGCACGGTGTTTTCTTCGGCCCGGTCCGTGGTGTAAATCTCACAGTTAACATGTCTGGCCGTGGCTAATTGGAAACACAAGATAGAACAAAACAGTGTGATATTTTCGGGAGTGAAACCTGTGAGATCATCGTCTCATGAACACGTCTGAGTTTTCCCCTGTGTCCATCAACATGATCGTAACGAGTTCTTCAAACTTTCTTTATTGGTGTTTATTTAAAGCAACATTACGTAACGTTTCGCTTGCATCTCCACAGGCCTGGGTCTTATTCGACCTGGAGTAAGGCATCGTTCATGAAAATGTTGTTCCTTTGGCTCTAATCTTACACTGTACAGCAGAAAATGTATGTATCTCCACGTGGAATGATTTGACGTGTGTGTTTAACTTTCTATTTCCACGGAATTCTGTTGACAGTCAGATTATCGAAGACGTCGCCCATTGAAAGCAGAGCAGAAGGGCAGTGTGAGCGTGTTTGAACAGCTCAGAGGTTTGCATAGACGTGTAAAGACATGAATCCTGGAGGTTAAAGTATTTTTAATCACCTGACTCTGACGACAGTGTCATGAATCATGTATAAAACGTCACAGTGACAAACAAATAAAACTGAGCCTGAAACATCTGTGATCAGACCTGACACGAGCTCAAAACTCTCCCAGTAAAGAGATTTGGATGAGTCTGGAGCACGATGCATTTTTTCTGGTTTAACTCTTGAAAGCATGATTTTTATTTTACTCTCAAATTGTGTGTTGAATACTTTGTGTCTTAAACATTGGGCTAAACTTGTTTCTCTGTAAGAACGCAAGACAAGCTTATTTTCAGATGTCTTCACCAGAACCAGTTGTTTTTGTCACCTGATACTAGTATCTTGTTTGAAGTTAACAATAGGGTCTTCTTTTTTAGTGACTGTGAGCATCTGTCAGCGTCATATATTACCTCTCTGTGAACAGCTAATGGTACATCCATTTATGACCTTATATAGACAGTATGTAAAAAGAGTTAAGTCCTTATAAGACCTGTCTTCTATAGATAGTACTTGTTCTGGGGGCTTTAAATACTGGAAAAGTCCTTTGAAACACAACGCATGTGCCTGCTGTATGTAGCTTCATTCATCTGATCAGATAAACTTCTTTCAACTCTCTACTTGGTCTTCGATCTCTTCCTTCACGATTACAACTCTTCTGTGTTACATCCTGTTAGTGAGCTTCCTCTCCACAGATCTGACTTGTGACTTGTCCTGGTGGCTGCTCAGTTTCATGGAGATATGTTTAACGCTGTGAAACCAGGCAGTATTTCCACATCTTCATGGAGATAAACAAGTTGCAGACATCGTTGACAGAAAATGTCTCTAGTGCACCTTTAATACGAACCATAGACTGTGTAAAGAAGTGACTGAGTGAGTGTGACGCCACCTAATGCATTATAGGGGAACTGCAGCTATACTATACTCCACTATATCACAAATCTGGAGCCATGTTGAGTATCATATTAATGTTCATATGTTGATCTACAGACACAATAGCGAAATAAAAACCTCAGGATCATGTAGAGCGAGTTAACACGAACATTTAAGACCAAAAAGTAAAGTAAAGCGAATTGGAGCCAGAGTCGATGGAGCTTGGATGGAGTTTTGAGTCACCTGGATCAGGTTTTGACTAAAGTGATGTGTCATTTACCCATTTAATATAAAACTATGGACTGTGTTTTAGATAATGTTTGATTGTTGTGTCGTAAAATTCAATTCTAGACAAAAAAGTTGCGGTTGTTGTACTTTGTGTCGTCCACGTGGAGGTTACTGTTAGTACAACTCGACCCCCGTGTGCCCTGTGGAGTATTTTTGTTAGTATGCAGTAAAATAATGTGTAAAAAATGTTGTTATATCGATACAAGAAGATTAATTTGAGTGTGAATTGATGCCTCTGTCTCTAAACGGCTCCGTCTGCTCACACTTACCACAGATTTACATTGTCCTATTACACTCCGACAGTGTTTTGCATCATGTGAGGAGTCCGCTGTGGTGAAGGCTGCTATTATAATATCTGAGCAGTGCATCCAGTCACATTTTATCGTCCTCTATCAGCCCCGTTGAGTGGGTTCCAGTCCAGGCTTATGCAGAGCGGGGCTGGAGCTGCTGCAGTGAAGATAACGCTCGTGTTGATCAGGTCAGGATCTGAAGCACAGGAAGCTGCTCAGAGGTGCACAAATCTGTCCAAGCCAATCAAACCACATGTGGTTTGGTTTTGGTTTTGTGGATGTAACCTCACTGCAGCGTGGACCTTTTATACAGAAAATTAGTAATGTTGTCTGTGATCCGAGGCCATGGGTCTCAACCGGAAAAAGGTGGCGCCCTCTACGGGTGGGTGGTGCGTCCTTGTCTTTCTTTCTTTCTTTCTTTATTCTTTATTTGTCAGGGACCATATACAAATTCATTAATCTTACAAGGAAAAGATGATTTGTATCAGATTTAGCTACTGCTATTTTCCATCTGCAGTCCCTGGGCAGGTGAACACACATTAAAAACACATGTCAATAAACAATTACAATATATGATTACCAATTTGCCATACAACAATATAATAACACAAATTACCCCATGTCCACCCAGTGGCTAGGTGACTATATAAAAATCTATAAAGTGCAGGTATATACAGTGACAGGGCAGCACCAACTAATTAGACCGATGTGGACCACATTTGATTATTTAAAATGTACTTTTTCAAATTCCTAGTAAAACGGGAAAATCCACAGACAATTTCAGACTGTTTGGAAGCTGATTCCACTGCCTAATGGTTTGACAGGAAAAAGCTGATTGAGCAAAGGCCGAGGATCTTTTTGGGACAATGCAATCTGAAGTGGAGGAGTTCAAGTATCTCGGGGTTTTGTTCATGAGTGAGGGAAGGAGGGAGCGTGAGATTGACAGTTGGATCAGCGTCTAAAGTGATGCTGTATCGTCTGTCGTGGTGAAGAAGGAGCTGAGTCTAAAGGCAAAGCTCTGGATTTACCTCAATCTATGATCCTCACCTGTGGTCATGAACTTTAGGGAATCACCGAAAGGACCTCCTCAGGGTGGCTAGGTGCTCCTTTAGAGATAGTGTGAGGAGCTCAGTCACACGGGAGGAGCTCGGAGTGGAGCCGCTGGTCCTACACGTCGAGAGGAGCAGCTGAGGAGGCTGGGGAGGTGTTCTGGGCATGTCCCACCAGGAGGAGGCCCCAGGGAAGACACACAGGAGGGACTATGTCTCTCTCTGGCCTGGGAACGCCTTGGGGTCCCACCGGAGGAGCTGGAGGACGTGTCTGGGGTGAGGGAAGTCTGGGAGTCCCTGGTTAGACTGATGCCCCCGCGACCCGACCCCGGATAAGAGGAAGAACATGGATGGATTAATAGATGGATGGTCTGTCCTGATTTATTACATGGCTCATATTATCTTTCTGGAGATTCAACAGTTCATTGTCTGAAGTGAGTAAAACGACTCCAGCATCGGCGTGTTTTCTGTTAAAGACTCGTCCATTTTTGGAGCGGCAAGAACAGGCGCAACAGAGACTTAACATTTTTTAACTCTCTCACAACCTGTGGACCACTCAAATCGTGCATTGCTTTTTAACAAATTTGTGAGTGGAGCAACTACGGTGGAGAAATTGGAACAAAAAAGCACATTAGCTCCTTTTTGATCACCCTTAAAAAACGTAAAATAACGACTAAGAGCTAACATCTAAATAAGGCATGATGCATTAGCTAAAGATCAACTAAGCGACAGAATCCTGCTCTGATTTCCCAGCAGCCTCGGGGCCTCAGTTTGGTATTGTTTTATCGACAAACAGACATGAGATTTGGGGATTTAGATTGTGAAGATCCAAAAAGCTCTTAAAGACTTGCAGAATAGTTTGGCTTCATAATTCAAAGTACTGGCATTTGATACTAAACTTCCTCCTCTGGACCGTACCTCGGAAATATTACACTGAAGATTGAGCTGGTGGATAAAAGAGCATGGGAAATCTGTGCTTTGGACTTTGTGTCAGCCTTTCATAGACTTGCATCACGTCTGGTTAATGTATGGAGTAACACCTTGAAATGCTAAAGATAGAATAAGAATGACAACACAACTTTGTTCATATCAGAAGAACCGAATGTCCCATCACTGCGGGATTTTACTCTTAAATCTTGAATGATGATGAAAATATCAGGAAATTTGAAAGTCTTGTGTGTGATTGGACAAAATGCATCGTAATCCTCTTACAAAACAGTGTCTATCCTGGACTAAGGTCTAAGGCAGGTCAGGAACCAAAGAGAAAAAACGCTTTTTTAAACTTCTTTTCTTTTGCTTCCTTGTGTCAACTTTAAATGTAGTTTATTAAAGAAATATACTGTAAATTTGAGACTATAAGCTGCTACTTTGAACCTATACAATGGTGCAGGTAATTTATAGATTTTTACTGGCAAACGGCCACCGGGGGGCGCTCTCGAGCAGTAAATGCAAAAGTGAAACAGACGTGGGGAAAGATGCGCTGAAGAATACACTAGTTTTGATTTTGAACTGTCATTTTGCGCATCACGCACAACTCAGCAGGGAAAACACACGAAGAAATGAGTCAAAGAAGGAAATAGAGCCACTGCACGAACGTTTAGCATCGATGAACTGATGGTGCGACGTTGGTGGGGGCAGCGGGAAGAACTTAGTCAATGTAAAAAGACGACAAAAGCTTCAGAGGAAATAAAAGCAGATGGCCCATGTTACAACATATTTATAACATCTATCCCTCCATGTTCTTCCTCTTATCCGGGGCGGGGTTGCGGGGTCAGCAGTCTGAGCTCGGACTCCCAGACTTCCCTCACCCCAGACACGTCCTCCAGCTCCTCTGGTGGGACCCCAAGGCGTTCCCAGGCCAGAGACATAGTCCCTCCAGTGTCTTCCCATTTGTAACAGCTTTAATTTAAGTACAGCCTGTATAGCTACTGTACAAAATGTATTTTCTTTTAATATTTAGCAGGCGTGGGTTATTTTTAGGTGCGTTCTATAGTCTGAAATTTACTGAAAGTGTTTCCTGCTTGAATGTTAATAATGTGCAGGGAGTTCCAGGCAGTCGAGAGGGTCCTGTGCTCCAGGTTTTCTGTTTGGTCCTGATGGGGGGAGACAGGAGGTTGGCATCAGCTGATTGGAGAACACGGGTGGGTGGTTTGGTGGAGGTGGAGGAGCTCAGAGAGGGACATGGAGGCCAGGTTGTGGAGGGACTTGTGCAGAATGAAGAGGAGCTTGTGGGATGAGGAGCCAGTGGGGCGCTCTGAGGACAGGGTGGATGTTGATTAGCTGGTTTATTGAATATATCTGGATCAGCGTAATGCCAGTGATGTGTTTCTGCCTCTGTATTTTTGTTCATTCGTAGCTGGATCTGGACAGAGTCATTTCCTGTTTGCCTCGGACGAAAAATAACTCTAACAACAGTGTTTTCATGTAGAGAAAATTGCCGCAGAAATGATGTATCTCAGTGTTCTGAACCATTACTTCGTGTTTTTACCTGGATATATTCACCCATTTGTTCAGTGTTGCGTTTTTGGCACATGTGCTTGAGCGTGAATCAGGGTCACACTGTTGAATAGTGGGATTTAGCATGTTGTACTCTAGTATTTATGGCATTAAAGACAATACAGAGTGAGGTGGTGTATTTCTCCATGTAGCTGTTCACATCTTTGACTCATTTTGTGGTAGTATTTGGAGCAACCTGTCAAAAGCACTGGGTGAGCGCAGTACAGTGCTACACAGAGATAATTTCAGGTTCAAGTTGGAGCTAGTGGCGACCACAGTGTTTAGGTTGAGCGGGAAGAGCCCCCCCTGCAGGTACACAAAGTACATCAACACTACACACAAATACTCTGTGTAGTACTTGTATCTTATGAGGACGACATGCTAAAATCGTGCAGAATGTGTCACAAGTTACAAGCGAAACTGTCTTTTAAGAACGTACTTTCTGCACTGGTTGTTAACGGAGCTTTTAACGTGGTATTTTCTAGTGTATAAAACAAAACTTCCTTTGTTTCCAGAAGTTTTCGCTGACTCCAGACCGTCCCGTTGCATTTAAAACTCTGACAGTTGCAAAAACTTGGAGCCATTTCTTTTCCATAACTTATGCAGTTTTTTGCTGACTGTGAATATATTTGCAAAAAGTGCAATATTTAGAGCTGAACTGTCTCATACTGCGAAGTCCATTGACTTCCATTACCCACTGCATTATACTTTCTCATGGACCATTGGGCTGTAATAACCAGAGCTGGAGGCATCAGACCAATGTCCTGGTCAGACGTACAGAGCTGAAAATAGTCTCTAATATTCTAACCTCGTCCTCAGAGACTCGGAGACTCTGTATAACGGTGGTTTCATCTCGAATGTGCCACTATCACACACGCTTTTCAATTGATACCATGATAATCTCATAATAACGATATATAATAGATTCATTCTAATACGCCCGGACAGAACTGGAGGCAGTGAGTCTGATGTATTGAAGCTCGTCTGTAAAGTAAAGTAGGACAAACCCGACTTACACATCCTCTATTACTCTTGAAATAATTGCCACAACAGCGCACAACTTACTAATTACACCCAGCAATATTCATGATTACACAAAATAAATAACGACTCTGCCTTTGCCTTGACAACTGTGGGTGAAAAATAAATCCTGTACTGTACCTGTGATGAGGATCTGGCATCATAGAGTCATTTAGATACATATACTCTCAGCAGACAGTCCATAACTAACAGAAAACTCCACACGGGCTGAAACACGGAGGTTTTAAATGTGCAGGTCGGAGCGGTGCCTTTTCTGTGGATTTATGACGGTCCATATTTAGTCCTGTGCTTTTCTCTGGAGACAAAATGATGGATGAGTCCAACACAGCGACGTCACACACATCATCCGAGCTGTTTCCGCAAAGAATTGGTCCCTGAGCTTATATAATTAATAATATATCGGGATGTATGGAGTAACTTTAGAAGATGAACAACGTGGCCGAGCTTTAACATTTATCGTGGTGTAACTGTTGTGATATAAATCTCCAGCTCTGTGTCGTTTCATTGCTCATATAGAAAACCATTACAGTCCAAATAGTTTCGTACTATTGATTTTATTCGTTACACGACTCCGACATGTCAAGGAAATACACGACCAGGGACCAGGGACATGTCTCTTTTTACTTTTACGTCGTTTTAAAGTCTGAAATTGGACCCTGTGTGGCTTTATTGTCGCCACTGCAGGGCACAGAGTGATTGGTTTGTTTGCAACTCTTTATTTGCTGTAATTTACCCTCTGATTTCTGAATGTCGACGTAATGGCGGTTGTGATTTCGGGAGAGTAATGCTAATTTCATCAGTCGTGTTGGATCTCGAGACAATCAAATCAAATAGCTTAAATTTGCCGGCTCCACTGATGCTTGCGGTTTTCATTGCAGGATAGTGTTTTGTTCTGTGCTTATTTCAGCCTTATGAATATTTTAGACATCAGCAGACAGTTTGCAGTAGAGTATATCATTACTGTTATTATATTACCCACTGTTATCCAAAATGAAAGCTTCAGATTGTTTCCAGGGCTGTTCCTACATTTTCATTGCGTATAAATGTATTGCTTCAATAAATGCATCCAGAGATTTTACATTTTGTGTTGTATTAAATGCGTATAAGCGTATTTTTTTTGTTGCTATGAGACTGTACAATGAACTTTTGTGTACTCCGCTAGCACAGATCTACACATACACTTCTGAGCAGGAAATGCAGAGAAAATCAACATAAATGTGTAGAAGTAGTGAGTCAGAAGGACATTCAGCCTGTTCTTCTCTGTTTTTTAATTCTTATTATTATAACTTGACTTTAAAGATACAATGTTTGTTCTTGGTCTTGGATTTTGTAAGATAAATTCCCCAAAAATGCAACTTATATATGTTTTTTCTTCATTATTTTTGCATCTTTTGGCTGGTGCGACTCCAGGAAAATACAGTAGATGCCACATTTGTGCTATATTTTGTGAGTATCAATTATAATGGTCTTTTCTGTCCATCCAACACAACTTTGAGTATCAGTGTTTCCTTTTTAGATTCAAAATAGCGTCTAACAAAAGGATTAACTTAACTCGCCTCCACAGCATCACAACGACTTTGGGATTTGTCGGGTCCCTGTAGATCAGCGAGTCTCAAAAAGAGGAAACATTTACGTCGTGGCTGATCCGGGTTTAGACCTCGACATCATGAATCATGAAGTCCACTTTTACTTTCATAAACATCCTGTCAGTGTCTCAACATGAGGTTAACATGTTCAAATCAAACGTGGCTTTTACTGGAAACAGTTGTAATGCTGACGTCTCCTTAATGAAAAAAAAAAACAACAAAATAAAACATTGTACATAAATGTCTGCGCTGTAATTTGTCTCTCAAAACGATGATCCTCCTGAGACCCGAGCTCTGGTGTGACAGGCTTTATTCATTTATCTTTATTATTTTATAAAGAATTCTTTCTTCATTTCTGAGAAAACCTGATGTAAAAAATGTCTCCAATGTGAATATAATCTTTGATAAAACATTTTCTGAGAAAAGTGAAATGTAAAAAAACAGTGTCCTGAGTAAAAACATTTTATATATATATATATATATATGGATATATTTAATATATTATATATATATATATATATATATTATAAAAAAAAACTGAAACCTGATTCCAAAATAGGAACTATTTTGTAATATATATTGCATTGTTATTGGTCTTGTTTGCTCTTATTCTTCTAAAAAATTTGCATGTATTCTTGGCCTAGACTTCCTAAAAAATGTGTTGTGGACTAGGCAAAATCAGGAGGATCCACTGACTCAGAAAACAGGAATGAGCCTAAAACCTAAAGTGCCTCTCTGATCTGAACCGTCGCTCCCTAAACCCCAGGCACCGTGTCGGGGTTCGATCACGTGCTACACATAAACCGTGAAGAATATCCCCAAAACCTTGATGATTCTTGATAATCAACATCTGCACACGTGGTCTGTGGAGTTTGAGCTCATTTGGATGAAAAACGTAGGATTAGATAAGTTTCATATGCACCAATGTCAAAGTAGTGTGGGTATTTCAATCCAATATGGCCGACTTCCTGTCCGTGTTGAACGAAAGCACCTGTCAATCATGCCTCTGCAGCTCAGTGAGTGACCACTAGAGGGCCTGAGCGTTCACAGGAGGCGTGGTCTGTATTAGACCCTCTGAAACTCTGCAAGATTTGTATTTTCATCCTCAAAATGCAGAATATGACGGGGCATCTGAGGTTCTGTTGCTCTTTTTTAAGCACAGACTTCACTCTTTACGCAGTTTGTGGAGCGGAGCGTGGAAGTGTAGTGCAGAGTACAGGATACGTCCACCTTGGGTCTCATGTGACCACTAAACTTATTACCTGAGAAGACTTTATTACAGTTTGTTTGCTCTTTATTATTGCTTCTGTGCCTGGTTGTTGTTTTAATCTGATGTTTTGAGAGGCGTTTACCTTCAGAGGAGTAGATTTGTTTGTGGTTTCTCTCAGGGCTCAGAGTTTCTATTGTCGTATTAATATTATGTTAAGAAATGGAAAAATGCCAGCGTTATCCATAGAGTGAGTAATTGGCAGAAACACAATGCAACTCTGAAAATAAGTGGTCAAATAGATTTAGTGGTAGGACTTTTTAGTGTGATTCTTGCTTGGAGTCTAATGTTTAGAAGCTTTTTCCCCGTTTTTGAGGAGCCAGACTAAACCTTTGTCTGATATAAGTTTGTATAATCAGTTCTAAGTCACGCACGCTTTACTTTTGACCCTGATCCATCGTGTAAGAAAAGCCCACACCTAAACACAACATGATTTGTATCTATAATGGCGACTGGGACTAATTTTACAAAAGAAAACCTGACTTTTTTGGTTTTCTCTTGTGCTTGTTCTTTGGTGGAAGTGTGGGAGTCCATTATACTTCATTTTTTCTATGATACTGACTGTAACGCAACAGTTTGGCAGAATGCGGAGGATCCCTCTGTCACCACTTCAGTTTTAAGCTCGTCACACACTACAGGATCATTTGCCCAGTTTCAGGTTTGTTTCTCCCTGATTTCTGGAAGGCGTGACACGATTTAGGATTCTCGTGTGTGATTTTCAAGCGCAGGGCCAGAAGACGGAGCGATGGACACAGAGGCAAGACGCAAACTCAGGAAATGGCAGAAATAATTTAAAGACGACTTGTTAAACTGCAGTATTCTCACCAAAATGGCTGCCATCAAGGGCCAGGTGTAACTGTGAGGCAGAATAAATGTCACTAAATGAAACCAAATGTCATGTGAAATAAATGTAACTTCTGTTTCTTATTTATTCCATGTCAGTGTGACGCGTATCCCCTCATAAACATTTTTAAAAGTGTGTATCTGGACAGCTGCTCATAGACCTTCAGCACTGCTTCAAAAACTTTTAATTATTGGACAATTTGTTGTTTTTCTTGAAGTTTTGCATATTTAGCTCCGTGTTTGGTGTCAAAATGCCGACGTAGGTTGTACTTTTTCACAACCGACCCGCCTCAAAACACAAAAAACACACAGGTTTTTCTCTTGAAGCACAAACTTGTCTTCACTTTTCTTGAAACTGCCTCCATGCCGATAATTTTCCTTTTCCTGAACATTTTGGGATCATTATTTGCAAATATTTCTCAGTTCCACTTGTCTCATTAGTTTATGGTCGATGCAAACATTAAAACAGCACAGAATTATTTTAAAATGACAGTCAGGCCTTTAAATTTACCTTCTCGCGGCCACATAAGATGATGTCCCGGGCCACATTTGGCCCCTGGGCCTTGAGTTTAACACATTAGAACATCCCTCTGCAAGTAATAACACCAGCAAAACAGCACAATTATCCATTTTGAAGCGTCGTTTAAAAGGTAAAAAGGTGAGATGTCGTGTCTGTTTGCCTCCACACAGCGAGGATCAGGGTGAAGCTGCTGCAGATCAGTGACAGCAGCTCTACTTCTTGTGCAGTTTATCCTCAGCGTTCTGTGCATTAAAGCATTTCTCTGAACACTTTAGAGCCTCAGAGCGAGTCGTTTTATTCTAGACAGGACCATTGACACGAGATGTGCTCACGACCTCAGCCAAAAGTCATCGGAACAAAAGACCCTCCACCAGAGTCACATAGTTCACTTTTGTTACATCCTCACAACTCGTTTCCAAACCTCTCTCCACTTCTTCTACATCGTATTGCGGTGGACAAGCCCAGTGTACCCGGCCCGTGTCCTGTGTGTAATGTCTTGTTTCATGTAGCTGGAGGCAGTTGAGTCTCTGGAGTTAATTTGCTCCCCGGTGCCGCCCTGGCAGTGGGAGCTCAGCCTGGTGCAGATCACAGCCTCTGTTTTGTGGAAGGAGCCGATAATTACACGAGAAAAGACTCACACAGAGGCACTGCTGCAGCTGGAGTCTGGTCACATTAAGCAACAGTTGAGTTCTGAAAGCACTTTGAGTATTTATAGTTTTATTTCACTTTTAATGCCCAGATCATGGTGTTTTCGTATGTTTAGTTGTCAATAGTTCTGCTGATAAAGCCCTTTGTCAGTATCCAGTGTGTTAATGATTATTTTTAGCCAAACAGAACATTATTAGTGGGACTTGATGTTGCACTTTTGAGTGTTTTAGGGTTTGAAAAGCAGAAAAAAAGGTTTAGCAAATGTCATTATGAGGCAGCCGCAACTGCAAAATTAAAATTATTTCACACAATATTTACACAGCCATGAAATCTACAGCTGAATTAGATCTTAACTGATATCTCAACTTCCGCACACGAGATTCCACTTACTGTATTTTCCGGACTACAAGCCGTTACTTTTTTCTACGTTTTAACCTCTGCGGCTTATGGTGCAGTGCGGCTCCTTTAGCCAATCAGGACGCAGAACACGCACCTCCTTTAGCCAATCAGGAAGCAGAACACCTCCTTTAGCCAATCAGGACGCAGAACACCTCCTTTAGCCAATCAGGACGCAGAACACCTCCTTTAGCCAATCAGGACACAGAACACGACACCTCCTTTAGCCAATCAGGACGCAGAACACGCACCTCCTTTAGCCAATCAGGACACAGAACACGACACGGCACCTTTAGCCAATCAGGACGCAGAACACGGCACCTCCTTTAGCCAATCAGGACGCAGAACACGCACCTCCTTTAGCCAATCAGGACGCAGAACACACACCTCCTTTAGCCAATCAGGACGCAGAACACACACCTCCTTTAGCCAATCAGGACGCAGAACACGGCACCTCCTTTAGCCAATCAGGACGCAGAACACACACCTCCTTTAGCCAATCAGGACGCAGAACACGCACCTGCATACACTGTAAAAAAAAAAGCATGTAAAACTGCACTAGTCCCTCCAAATGAACGTTTTTGACTCATTTTTCTTATTACTTCGTGGGAACCTGCGGCTTAAAATCCGATGCGGCTTGTACAAGTTTTTCTTTCTAAAATTAAAGCATGTGGCTTTTAATCAGGTGCGCTCTGTAGTCTGGAAAATACAGTAAACTACTCCAAACTCGAGGTGTATGACTTTCACTAAGCCGCCTCCGTGCAGACTATGCATGTCCCTGATTGGCTGTTTCACCTGTCAATCACACCCATCTGAAAGCAGTATCGGAGAAGTGTTTATTCTCAATCCGAGGAAACATTTCACCCACTGCTGAGCTCAGTTTCTCCGTTTTAAAGAGCCATGGGGCCATATTACAAAAAACCACCACGTCAGGGAGTAAAAGTGCCCTGACGTCTAACCACAATATATAATTTTCATTCATCGAAGCGTAAACGAACTGAGATGTCACTGAGAGCTTTTACGCAGCGGATTGCTCAAAGCGACCTGCTCAAAGTTTGTAATAAATGTGTCGTTTTGTCAGTTTGTTAGAGAAATCTGCAGTAAACCTGGAGGTGAAGGTGACCACTGCTCTGGAGGATTGAAAATAACCTTTTGAAATGGTTTTGTCTTGCATCTTTTTCATTTTTACTTTATTTTTAAACCTTTCCCACAACAACTACAGATCTTTAATGTAAAAGTTCACGATACGTTGGCATGTGTGTAACGATATTCACTTTTATTTCATTGTTATATATATTTTCCCACCCAGATCTGTCCTGACAGAATGTATTTTTGTGTTTGTTGTGCCCACTCCACGCTTGTCATCTCTCTCATCTGTGGAATCGATCATTTGCAGACACCTCTATTGCTCTTCCATCCCATCAAGATCTAAATCCACCATTTATAAAACACCTACTGTCAGCTGCCAGGAAATATAAAACATAATCGTCGGCTTTAGCTTCATCTGTCTCTCTTGTGTCTCTGAGTTCTGTCATGAAGACGGTGGGTCTAAAGTAATATCACAAAACTCAGATCTAATGATGGTTTGGTGTAAAACAAAAGCGTAAAAACTGCAAAATTAGGCATCATTTCCATATAATTACCCGGCTCAGTTTTAGTCAGATGCTAATTATATATTTTTGGCTCAGACTTTGCTTAGTTATTAGCATTTTGTCCTTTTGACATGATTTTCTTATTCAAACTGTGAAGTGAAACTGAACTCGAAAATCTGTGAAAATAAAAAGATCTGGCACAAATTTCTTGTGTAAGTTACTTGGTTTTATGAATATACTACATAATATACAATAGTAGTTTACCTTCACATTTAAAAACAATCAATAACACTTTGAATTTCACCCGAAAAGCAACAGGGAGCTGCTTTTGTACACTGTTGCTAGCCCCCCACCTTTGGCGGTAGCCCGAGGAGAGTTAAGGTAAAAAGTGTCAGGTGATAAAAGTTCTGAGACTGGGGCAGACTCACCAGCTTGAAGCCACGTCTCCGTAAGAAACAGAAAATCCAGTTTCTGCGAAGTGAAAAGATCATTCAGCAGGAATGTTTAGTTAGCCACTGACGTAGCATTCAACAGGCCCAAACGTAAGGTTACATCCTCGTCACCCCGTGGGGAGTCGCGGCACAACGACCGGAGCCATCCGAGATCCACACCGCAGCGGGGGGCGAAGCGTTTGCGAAGCGTTTGCGAAGCGTTTGCGAAGCATTTATGAAGCGCGGCTAACAGCAGATGACGCAGGCCGGTCTGTCGGCGCCCAGGCACCACGGGCTGGATCCACCGTAATCCCTGCGATCCTTGAGGTGCTGGTCCAGAACTGGAAATAAGTGCTACAATCCCACGCTTAGCTTTCGAAAAAGCCCGGACTCTCACTAAGACGCCTCCATGTTTCCCTCGCTTTCTCGGCCGCTTCTTCTGAATGGAGACAGGTGAGCGCAGCAGGTAAACCGGGACTGACGCCAAGTGAGGAGGGAGTCTGGAAGTTGCATCTTCATGATTGTGTTGCAGGTGCAGCTCATGAGGTTGTTTAAAATCAAAGAAGTGTCTGTCAGTCACACACTAATAACCCAGAGATAACAGCAAGTAGCAATTTAAGCAGAGCTGACAGACGGCTGCCGGGACACGCTGGCGCCATCTTTGACGCTTTCTTAATTAATAACTCCCACTCGGTGACATCACAAGGTGGAACAGAGCATTTTGAGCTTTGGAGATGTTACAGACTAATAATAAAGTGTTACTCAAACATGTCACACATCCTAGATCTGTTTTTGAGGCGCTAATAACGTTCAATATGGATTTCATGTAAGGATTTTTAAAAAAAATGTTGAAATAAACCAAAAAAAATGTCGTTCTGTTGACGTAATAAAATCCCTACATGAACTGAGCCATAAACATCCGGGTTTAGATTCTCAGATGTGGATGTTAACAGTTAATTAAGACAGTCTAGTTACAGAGTTAGTTTAGAGTGTTTTTTATAATTAAACGCATCAGCTCGTCCTTTACTCGACCATTTTCACATCTTAAATCCTCCCTTCTCTCACAGCCGAGTCCGATCTCATGCCGCTCATGTTCTCTTCTCTCTGCAGCTGTGCCTGTGGTGTATTCACATTTAATTAAAGAATACAGCAGGCCTCTGGACGCACAGCAGGGTTCATTTTCATTCATTTTGCATTTTTTTTTACCTCCGGACAAAGTGTTTTCTAAAGATTATCCCAAACCGCTTCCCCGTAGATCGTACAGACGCTGAAATAAATCTACAAGTATGTGAAGTACGACTCGACCACATATTCCCCGAGTGTTTCTCCTGTTGCTCATGCAGAACACGCACATTATGGCTGCATTGTTTGTGCTGAGGTAATTTCACTCAGTCCTGTATCTATTATCAGTAATCCCAAGGCCATACATCTGTGCACGAACTGTTAATTAAGAGCCTCCACATGTCACGCATCGGTTTTGTTTTGCAGAGAAAGAATCACTTTAATTAAGCACGGCTAAATTGATCTAGAAATCCCTCTGTTGACCTCAGATATAGAACGACACAGAACATATTGTTTTTCATAATAGATTAACAACATTGGAGCATGCTTTGCAAATTAGTCACTGTGTTGGTTTATTTGTTTGTGTTGTTCCTCTTTTAGCCACAGCTTATGTCTGTCTATATGGTACTTCCACAGATTTAATTGAACGACTGTGTATAATCCAGCTTTTTCTCTAATACTGAGTGAAATTATAAAAAAATAATGTTATACACTTGAAACCAGAAGTTTACAAGGATTATATAAAAAGAAAAAGAAGTATACACTTTTTTTTTTCGCTGTCTGACATGAAATCAGACTAAACTTTTCCTGTTTTAGATCAATTAGGATTAACAAAATTATTTCTATTTGTTAAATGTCAAAATAATGAGAGAAGGTTTTTTTTTTTTTGTGACAATTTTCATGATTTTCTTTACATAGATTTTGTTAGTATTTGTCTTTAAACTGTGTGACTTGGGTGAAATGTTTTGGATTTTCTTCCACAAGCTTCTCACAACAGGAGTTTTGTCCCATTTTCTCCCAACTGAGCCGAGTTTGTGTCCGTCTCACTCGCACATGCCTTTTTAGCCTCTCTAAAACATCGACTTTGTTATCCTTAAGCCTCTTTGTCACCAGTTTGACCATATGCTTCGTTCTTTGTCCATTTGAAGAACCATTTGTGCCCAAGCTTTAACTTCCTGGCTGATGTGTTGAGATGTTTCTTCAGTATTTCCACATAAAGTTCTTTCCTCATGATGCATCTGTTTTGTGAAGTGCACCAGTCCCTCCTGCAGCAAAACAAACCCACAACATGATGCAGACACCCCCGTGTTTCACAGTTGGGATGATGTTCTCAGGCAAGTTTCCTCCTTTTTCCTCCAAAACGTAACAACGCTCATTATGGACAAATACAGCGTCCAAAAGTCACTGACGGTTGAAAAAAACTCATAACTCTTTTGTTTCTAAATATTTCTCTTTTATTTTTTCAGAACATTTAGAACGACTCTTCCCACATTAATCTGAGCAAATCCAGCACCGAGGATCGAACCCTCATTGTACAGTGGTACTTTGAGTCACATGGGTCAAATTCACAAACCCAGCGGTGTTACCGTCCACATTTTAATACCAGAGATGCCCCAAGAGTAAATGCCATTAAAGGAATAATAAGTGTTTTTCACAGACAGGGGGCAGTATGTGATCTCCACAGACCTGACTCGTCCTGATTTCTTCCTGTGGGTCTATCTTAAAGAAAAGGTGTTTGGGAATAAACCTCAGACAATAAACCACTTCAAACATAATCAGGATCAAATAAGAGCCAGATTAGGTCATTTTTACTTCCTCTAGTTTAAGTCGTGATAAGTTCAAGTGTAAGTGAACAATTATAACCGTTTATATTGCCAAAAATGTGGGAAGATTCAGTTTATCTACTGCTAAAATTTGGTGAGTAAAACTTAAGAATTATAGGAGCTACTGAAGATTTAAAAGTGTCAGTGACTTTTGGGCCACCCTGTAGATCAGATTTTAGTTTAGATCTTTGTCCCTGAGCATTTACAAACTTATAATCTGTGTTTTTTTTGTTTCTTTTGGAGTCTTCTTCCTGCAGAGCGTTCTTTCCGTCGTCGTTTCACTGTGGATAATGACTCACTCTCACAGCTTCAGCAGCATCTTCACAAGGTCTTTGGCTTTTGTTTTTGGGTTGATCTGCACATTTTGGACCAAAGCTCGTTCATCTCGGGGACACAGAGCCGTCAGTGTGTTTTAAGTGTCTCTAATTAACTCAAATGTGTCCAATAAACCAATCAGAAGCTTTCGATCACATGAAACGATCATCTGAGTTTTCTCAAATCGTTTAAAGTCATAGTAAAGTTAATGTATGAAAACTTCTGAGTTGATTTTGGTCGTGCTAACTGACCTAAGACAAAAAAAGAAGTTTAGTGAGAGTTCATGTCAAACAAAGAAAAAAGAAGAGAAAAGCGCATGTCTTTTGATGTAGTGTGTGGAAACTTCAGAGGTTATATGCTAAATCCGAAGCTCTACATCACGTTTAATTAAATAAAAGATTCAGTTGATGGGTCAGAATAGGATTTTCTCCATGTGCAGTGACATTATCTCAAGCTTTACACATATTAACACATTTATACTGATGATTTTAGCTTCCAGTCTCAGTAAATAAGCTCCGTTTCTTCTCTTTTCCTGATCTCATGCTTCAGTAATGTGTACTTTTAGTTTCTGCAGTATTATACATATCTCATAAGTACGAGCTGTTTGGCCGTCGCTGTCTCACGGCCGTCAGACCAAAACATCTGCTTCATTAGCTGATGTAGTGTAATGACATTGGCCGAGTTGCAGTTTTTGACACTGCGTTTTCTCATGGAGCTGAGTTTGCAGATGAACCAAGGTCAAGCCCAAAAGTTTCTTGTATTAATTTGGTTTTCATTATCAACATTAAAAAAAGAAAAACTAAATCCATCTCCGAACTCACTTGAGCGTAATTTTCAGAGTTACACATCCATCGGGACAAATGTTCTGAAGCAGTTTTTTAGATTTCAGGACGTGATCTTCTGTCACACGACACCTGCTCCTCAAAGCTCAGTGTCTCTGATCTTATTTATTTATGTAGGAAAGATTCATGAATGAAGATTGTGTGTTCTGCCCCCAGTGGAGAAAGATTTGATTTTGTTTTTCAGTTTTGAGTTCATGTGTTTTGTCCACTCAGAGCCACCGTAGCTGCCATGTTGTTGCAGACTTTTAACACTTCAGTCATTTTTCTCTGTGTTTAAGCCTTTTAAAGTGTCGTTTGACCCCAAGTAAATATCTGTCTGTAGAAATTGTAACGTTATAAGATGTTAACTCGCTCTATAAACTCATCTGAGGCACATTCATTTGATTTACAGCGTATATTTGCTCTAAAATAGAAGATGCTAATAGAGCTAGCATGTCTATGGGATTTTCCATTCATGTTAGCATGATGCTAATCAACAGTTTTACACAGGTTTTCATTAGCTGTAGCTGCTTTAAGCTAATGTTGTGCTTATATTACATTATAATAAGCTGCTATATGTTGTTTTATGTAGCTCTGCATAATCTCTGTTCATAGGAAAATAAAAACATTGTAATATGCAGATATGTCCTGTGTATGTTATAGTTTATCTGCTCTTCAGAAATGTCTAAAACAGCGAGAAACTTCCTGGTTTTTATCGGAGAAATGATTCTGTCTGTAAAGCTGGTTCCCAAACACGAGTGGAGGCAGAATATTTAGACAAATGTAAAAACCTGTGGACCCCCTGGCAGGTTGGTGTTACAAAAAATAAAACCCAAACACCCAATATTTACACAGAATATCTGCAGAGCTGAACAAAGACAAGAACAGTGATTAAAGTGTCGTTTTAGTGCTGATATTTAACAGGAACATGTTAAATACACATTTAGAAATCCTTTATTGTACAAACCAGACTTTTTATGTCATGTTATGGTCTAATCTGCTCATTTTTGTTGCATCTATCATTTATTTAAGCATGTGAATAAATATAAAATCAACCCAAATATTTCACTTTAAGTCCTGAAGTTAGAGTTCAGTGAAAATACTGCGTGTACTTTGATGTGAGTACTGCTTTGCCATTTGAAGGATTCCCCCGGGTATTTGATCTAGTCGCGTCTAATCCATCTTCTGAGCAGGTGATCCACTCATTCAAGTCTCATTATTATTCAATGTGAAGCATAAAATATTCATTTGAGCTCACTGGAAAAGCACCGGGGCTTATCTGAGGAAAATTCAGAAATAACTTTGACAGTTTAGGATCGGTTAAAAAGAAGAGACAAGCTTTTTTTTATACATACGGCTGGATTATTAACAGATCAACCTTATAGTTTCCTTCAAAGTTTAAACACATCACACAACAGTCCTACGACGCCTCTGTCTGCTCCATAATGTGACAGTTTTCACACAGATTACACAGAAGTTTACACTTTTCAAAAGGCAAAAGTGTGTTTCCTCTGCTGTTTCTATCGCAGAGCAGAGGTGAAAAAGAACTTACACTGTTCTTTATTTTAACAAAACAAGTGTTAAGTTATGAGACGTAAACCCCGGAAAGTGCCATGTCCTTGAGCGTGGAATTATACATAAGTAAATCGAGCGACGACTGTTTTATTTGGTTAAAACCGCTTGATTTTTTTGTCTGGAACCATCTCGTTTCCCCAGTTCCAATGGGCAGATGGAGCGACTGGTGAGAGAAATGCACGGCCCATCTTTTCTAAATAAACATGGTGGATAACGAGTAAAAAAGAAAGAAAAAACTAAACAAAAAGCTCAGATTTCTGCAGAATTAACCAGTGAAGTACAATGTTCCCTCGTTTAGTGGAGGAGACTGATGGACAATGGTCTACAGTCCCTCAGCCAATCAGGACGCAGAACACAAAATGGTCTACAGTCCGTCAGCCAATCAGGACGCAGAGACACACATGGTCTACAGTCTCTTAGCCAATCAGGACGCAGAACACAATGGTCTACAGTCCCTCAGCCAATCAGAACACGCAGAACGCAGAACACAATGGTCTACAGTCCCACAGCCAATCAGGACGCAGAACACAATGGTCTACAGTCCGTCAGCCAATCAGGACGCAGAACACAATGGTCTACAGTCTCTTAGCCAATCAGGACGCAGAACACAATGGTCTACAGTCCCTCAGCCAATCAGGACGCAGAACACAATGGTCTACAGTCCCTCAGCCAATCAGGACGCAGAAGACAATGGTCTACAGTCCCTCAGCCAATCAGGACGCAGAACACAATGGTCTGCAGTCCCTCAGCCAATCAGGACGCAGAACACAATGGTCTACAGTCCCTCAGCCAATCAGGACGCAGAACACAATGCTCGCAGTAAAAAAAACATGAAAAATTACACTAAAACTTCTGCGAAACAGCGACAGGTGAACCGTGATGTATCGAGGGACAACTGTCCTAAACATTTATGTGTGTCAAAGTAAAAGTTGTTGTATATTTAGTTCTGATATGAATAATGACGTTTGTGGTTGTCCTAAGTTCGTGCGGTTGTTTAAAAGCAGAAGAGTCGGGAAACACCACAGAACATCACAAACAGAATTATGAAATTTAAGTTTATAATGAAGCATAAACGATACAAAATAATAAACTGAAACGCAGGAGGTTCCGCTCATACAGAGGGGTGTGCTGCTGAAGTTGGCCTGACTGCTTTACTTTTTCACTTTCCCCGTCTGTCCGGGGCTCTTAAGTAAAGCCTGATAAACACTGACAGTTATTTATATGGTAATTCACCAAACACTCTCGTCCAATTCAGGAGGAGGACATTTGTGGATTTATGTTGTGTCTGTTTCTGTCTGTGCATTCACGGCTGCACCACTTTTTAGAATAACTATTTGAAGTCAGTGCAGGTTCTGTCTGGTTTGTCTTTTCTGTGCAAATAAAATGACAAAAGCGACGGGTGATTTATAATGTGACTGTCTAATCAAGTCGGGTAAGAGCTTTTCTGACGTTTGAAGCTAGATCTTAGTCAAATTTCGGAAGATGTCCAAGTTAAAAAGGTTTAAAATGAACTGAACTTCCTAAAATGTGCTGAAGCAGCTTAAGGAGCGACTTGAATGAGGATGAAATGTGTTCACACGAGGAGAACCTGAGAGCACCAAGCTGCTGCAAATACACAGTGAAAAGTAAGAAGAGAAACCATTTAACCTGTTCTGTCTTTTCTTTACATCTACATGTGCATGAACGTCTGTCACCCACAAAAACAAACACATCCAATGAAACTACAGCCTCGTCTTTCAGAAAATCCAAACCCTTTTCACCTGCAGACACCACAGCGCTGACAGGAAAGACATTTTTACACAAAAGCCAGACATTTGGATTTGGACTTCTCTTAACTTTGAGGCTCTGGTTAAACATCGACATGTTCCACAGAGTCGGTCTCATTCGTTCTGTACAAGTCCAGAGAAAATATCCAGTGAAGAAATGATGTCCACATGTGCAGTGTGTCACTGTCTGCAGTGTGTGGAGTTTGTAAATATAGATTTATGTTGACCCATACCACTTTATTTGACTATATTTTATAAACAAATATACTTGTTATATTGTGTTTTGATGTTATTTAACTGTACGTCAGTAACAGAGCAGCTCGGTGCAGATTCCTCAGTGTGAGTTTCAGCCTCGTTCACGTCTGTGGATTGAAACATTCAAAAGTTATCACATTTTTTTTTTCCAAATGTTCTCCAAATGTCGCCATCTGGAGAGGTTTGGATACATGAAAAGTCCCTCCATAAAACGCCTGGATTTACTAATAACAAAATGAGTAAAAATCTCTCTTTTTTTTTTTTTTTTTTTTTTTAGATAGTCCTCAAATCTGAAATGTGAGAGGTCAATAATATTTTTAGTTGAAATACAGTGTATTTTTGTCCCCAGCTCCTACTGCAGCTTTCTACACCTCATTTTAACAACAAAAATGTAGGCGAGGATGAGAAAAATCATTTTGTAATGTGTTTTAAAGTGTATAAATGCTGAGCAGACAAACTCACAGTGATTCTGACACCTCAGGGTAAAACTATAGAGTTTTACCTTTACAAAGACCCAAAACTGTGTGTGTCCTACTGAAGGTTTAATGATAGTTATCATTTTAATTTGAGAGAAGTCAGAACAAAGGGAGTTTCACCAAAATGACCTGGAATTGTAAAGGGTTAATATGTGCCAAACATATGAAAAGCAGATGTTTCCCACAGCCAGGAGACACAGGTCACACCGGATAAAGACCCTCGTGTCCACAGACAGATGCACTTTTACTTTAAATAGAGCTTTTACAGTCTGGAGACAGTAAATAGAGCTGATACTGGGCAAAATGAGGTGAGGGTCAGTGAGTCACATCAGAAACTCTAAAGACCTGAACATTGACCATGTGCTGCTCTTCTGGTTCTACTTGAAAATTTAAAAGGCTCTTTACTTGATTTTTACTGTCAGAAAAACATGAAAAACAGAACTAGCTCATTTTAAACAGTTCGTAATGGTCCAAAGTTACTGCTCACTTACAGTTTGCATGAGTTATTTAGGGTTTTTCACAACTTTCAGAGGCCAGAGCTGAGTTTTGCTTCAGTACAATGTTCACCAACACTAATTATGGAGTTTTACTCTGCATTTCCTGATTATCAGACAGTAAAACTCATAATTAGCTGCAGACGAGACTAATTTTACGTTGAAAATATCAGCCAGAGGTAGGTCCTTCAAACAAAACAAAGGGGAAAAAGCGACTGTAACACCTCCGTCTGAAATGTCAGTTGTGATATTGAAAAGGCTCAACCCTAAAGGTGAGTTGTAATGAATTGGTAAATGTAAGATTGATGCTCGACGGAGGAGCTGTAATCAGGAAATGGCTTTTGGTGCAAACTCAGCTCTGCAGACGTGTTACATGAGTATCAATACTTTCTGTCCGAGCGCTCGTGAGATGAAGTTTGCAAAGGCTTAAACCCTCACACTAAGCAACATTAATTCTGAAGTAAAAATGCATATTATACAGAGTTAATGTAGAGACTCAGGACTGGCACAGATACAGATTCTTTGCAGGTGATTTTTATGCTCTTGCTTCTCTAAATGTGTAAAATTACAAAGAAAAAAACCCAAAATTAAACAGATTCACATACAGGAGTCACATTTGAAAAGTGTAACATACTTCTTTGTTTAGCCACATTGGACCATTTAAAGGACATTTAAAGGACAATAAGATTTAGACTTTAAACACATTTTCTATGACTGCCTGATATCGTACAGTTTGTGATAAAGACTCACACATATTCGAGAATAGTCAGGTTTTTAGTGACGTCCTGATAATCGTATCTCCACAACATTAAGCGGGTCTATCGGCGTTTGCTCTGCCTTTCACGGTGCGTCTCCTGCTTCATTAAACACAGAAATGCTGTTTGATTTTAGAAGGGCAATGGGGTTAAAAGCATGAAAGAGAAAAAGAAGAATTTTGCCATATTTAGCCAAGTTTGTAATTGTGAAGGAAGCGAGTCCAGACCAGGCAGAGGCTGAAAGACGTTTTATCTGAGCAGAAGAGTGAAAGTACAGACTGCAGCACATGTTACATCACAAAGGAGCTGAGGAAGAAGCTGGACCTACATGGACCTAAACTCATTTTACATACTGTTCATAAAAGGTCATTGCACCGTTTACAGGGAGGCAGAATATCACTGAAAACACTGAGAGCAGCAGATGGAGGGCGTCTTGTCAGAAAAAGACGGATCCCTGCAGCTCGTAACTGAAGGAGCCGATTCCAGTGAAGACATTTTAAAATCTGTGTCGGATTCTTACTGTGAAACAAGTTCATCTCAATATCTGTAACACCCAGTATTCAACACAAAGTTTAAGAGACATTAAGCAGAAGTCAGGCTTTCAAAGTTGCTCCAGTATTTGTCTCGTAAAGTGAAGTTTTGTGTTTGCAGTTTTTATGGCAGTTTTATCCATTGTGGTGGATCTCATATCCATCCCTGCCCTGCTTAAAACACCAGCCGGCGGCCGCTTGTGTATATATATTTTTTTATTTCGAGGAAATACTGACTCAGGCGAAACCTTTGACCCAGAGAGAGATTTGTGGTTCTTGCATATTTAATGTTGGATTCTGAGAAGATGACAGCGCAGCAGATCAGGGCTGGACTCAGGAAGAAAACTCATGTTTGTTTTTGGGCTTTAGTGAAAATAGTGAAGCGAGTTTGTACCTGAAAACTTATTTTTTTAGATTTTCTATATATCATGACTTGACCAGACTTCATATATTCACTTCATACGTTGATGACATTGATTTTTTGACTCAATGAAACTTCTTCCAAATAAAATCAGAGACCAAAAGTTTTTCCTCTCAATTTGTGTCGACCCTGAGACTTTTTATTATCGGTCACTTTACACTGTATTTAAATATCTTTACAAACACAACATCAGCTGCCAAGTTTCCACAAAGTCTAACCTCCATTTTTCACTAACTCCATGATTTTACATCGTGAGTAAATATGACGAGTTTGTGTTTAGTCGTTTGCTGGTGCATCACACTGTAGTTTTAATTAAAAGAAGTGATAAATCACATCGTCTCTGAGGCTCAGGTGACTGACTGCAGCTGCGTCACTAAATCAGACCGACTCAGACCAACAGAGACACTGGAGCCGCTGTTTTCATGAGTCACAGAGAAATGCTGCAGATCTTTGCCTCTGTCCGTGGTGCTGAACTGTTGGTGCTGAAGCCTGTGTTTGAATTGTCATTTTTAGAGAGCAAAGCTGACTTGTTTGTGGGATCAGCTGCTCATAGTTGGCTTCACAGTGTAACAAAAAACAAACAAGATCAAAAATAACAAAATAAGTCAAATATTGGATTTATGTAAAGCGTTTCAGTGTTTTTCTTGCGGTTATCAGACCCTCAACAGGGAGTACAATACATTCGTAACATAAAGGTCACTGGAAGCATCACTTTATGTTCATGTCTTGGTGGTAATTTCTCCAATTACGGTGAATATATTGTGTGGGAGAGTTTCTGTATAAAATGAATTATTAATGGTGCAGTGAAGGGGAGATTGTCCATCATATCGTGAATAATGAGTCTGTTTAAACATTTCCACAGCTCCAATGTTTCTCTGACATTAAAAAACATATTATTCACTAACTTAACAGCAGGTGGAGGTTTACTGTAAATATTTCCACACATCCAGTCCACCTGTGCGCCGAGCTCTCCGAGGATGGTGCTCTGTTGAAACAAGACGGAAGTTAATACAAAGAGGAAAATACAAATATGACCATATGCTGAGCAGTTTGTCTGAGGGAAAGTATTTCTAAAACACTAATTAGGCGTCTCAAAATAAAACAAAGACTGCCATTTTGAAATGAAACTGCATTTTTCTGCCTGCCCGTTATTTTGACTATGCTGCTAATTTCTTAAGTGGATAATTTGTCATTGTGCCGTTTCAGAGCAGCTGAGTTTAAGTCTCCACAGTCCAAACATTAGGAGTTATTTCTGAAAACCTTAGACGTAGATTCAGTAACGGCCGAGTGCAGCACAAACCTCACTGTCAGCAGCACTACTCCTGGTTTCTTTTGCAGAATCTCACTAAAATGATTAAAAATTTAAAGATGAGTCAGTGGACAGGGAGCTGCAGGTGGGTCAGAGGTCAAAGGTCAGGGGGTTAGGGTCAAACAGTGGACAGGGAGCTGCAGGTGGGTCAGGGGTCAGAGGTCAGGGGGTTAGGGTCAGACAGTGGAGGGAGCTGCAGGTGGGTCAGGGGTCAGAGGTCAGGGGGTTAGGGTCAAACAGGGAGCTGCAGGTGGATGTCTCTGAAAACACGTTAAACACGACACAAATAAAATGAATGCTTCGCTGGAGGACACTTGTCTCAGTGCTAATGCTAACGCTAATTTTGAGCCCTAAGAAATATTAAAACAACACAAACTGATAAAAAAAATGAAATAATTGGGTAGTTTTTATTTTAATACATTTGAATTTGTTTATTTTAGGTTTTACCATTTTAATAAGTCGTCCAGGTCTGTTCTGTTGGAAAAATCCAAAGAAATATGTCAACTGCACAAAAAGTTGTAGGAGCGAAGACGTTTCGCTGCTTGTCCAAGTCTCTTCTTCAGTTCTGGTCAGATTCCTGCTGGACACTGACTTATTATCTGTCTGAAGGAGGCGCTAACGACACTGAAACTGCAAAAAGCTTTTGTTTACAGTTTCTGTATGTAAGCTAGGTCTATTGAGCTACACTAAGTGAGCACAGTGCCTGAGACTTACTACTCATTCAGTAGTATGAGTAGTTTCATCCTAGCTAGTGCTATTGTTCTCTTTGTTTCCTCTGTTTGCTTTGGGTCTCAGGATGGAGTTATAGATGGGGGAGAGATGATATCCAAGGCCTCCTGTTTAAAAAGGAGTGTCTTTTCTAATAAAAATAGCTTCTTTTTCTCTCTTCTCAAACCATTTCTTTTCTCTGGCTCAGATCTGAACCTCAGTCTCTTCAGAGGAGGTCAGTGTGTTTGAGATGGAGATGAACCGCAGACTGTGGTCCTGAGCTGCTCTCTCTCGTGTTGGTACATTCTGTTATGGAGATGAACAGCAGACTGTGGTCCTGAGCTGCTCTCTCTCGTGTTGGTACATTCTCTTATAAAGTGTCTGTTTAGTTTCTCCAGTGTGACGCTCCCTGCATCTTCACTACTTTTTAACTGACTGTTTTGAAACACACTAAGCTAGCTAGCGTGCTACTGTGCACAAAGCCTTTTTCATGATGCCGTGATACTGACAAACAAAAACATAACGACTTTACTCCTTTACAGAGAAATACTTGATTTACTTTCATTCACATGGTCGAATAGATCAGCAGTCCCCTAGTCTGAGCAGCTTTACAAAATCAAACTTTATGAACTAACTTAATTTTTCATCATTTTCACAATCATTACTTCTCAGTTCTTAAGACTGAGCTTATTCACATAAATAATCAGTTTAATAAATAATCTTGTCAGCCTGACTCTGCCCGTGATGATATAAAACTTAAGTCTTATTTGCAAGTAAAGTTTCAGATCAGACTCACCTTTATCTCTAAATAACTCCATGGACATATTAACCTTATTCCACTTCACCTACTTCTGCTAAAATGCCCTTTTTTGTGGTGACACTTCTGTTTAAGCAGGAATCCCTTTAATTTCGATGAAAAATCTGTAAAAATCAAACATAAAGTAGGTTGATTTGTGTCATATGTTCAGTGTCCATGTGCACAGTAGGGTCGTTAAGGGCTGAATAGGGTAGCTCCAGCTGAAACTAAAGGACGAACCTGGACGACTGAGGGATCACACAGATATCTACTGGTGAATGAATGTGTGTGAAAGGATGAGTGTTTCTTTGAGCCTTGAAGATGGAAAAGCGCTGAATAAAAATGTGACCATTGACTGTGGTATAACTACAGTTTCGCTCCACAGAGAAAGACGAAAGAACGATTTATTATTTCACTGCGTAGCTGTTCTGGTCTAGACCCTGAAGCCTGCTTTACTTTGTAGATACTTCGATTGAAATGTGTGAATTTGACAATGTCGTATTCAACTTACAGCGTCCTGCATTTATTCAATTATCTGTCAAATGTTTCAAATTGCTCTTTACCTCGAAAAGCAACATCACCACTGTGAGTTGGCCTCTCCTCAGCTTACATTTCATTCAGTCAACATGGCATTAATGCAAAAATCACCCCGAGTCTCTTACCCGCCTACTGCTCTGTTCTAACATTAATAATCTGTGATAAAAGTAGGATTCATTATCACCACAGTCACGCCGCACTATCAGACCCAGCACTGGCCATAGGCAGGGCCGGCGGTGTGGTCTGTGTGCGGTGATAAAAGAGCGGGTGGAAATCAGCGCGTTCGGTCCATTTTAGCAGAGAAACTCGCGCTGAGCTGTTTGCTACATGTGTGTAATATTCCGTTATATTCATGTTTCAGACTCTGGCTCATTAGTTGCTGTGTTTCAGACTCAGCAGCAGTGAGGCGGAGCTCGGCTGATTGCGCATCTCCCTGGACTTTTCCACAGACTTCATTTAAACCGAGCCATGTGCGTCTAACTCCCTCAGCTGTCAGTCACGTTTCGGCGTTTTGAGCGTTCACGATGGCCAAGTCATGTCAAATGTAACTCAAATGGTTCTGCAGAATATCGAGTTTTGTGCATGTAAACCGTCTTTTAAGTTGGTTGCACACATTTTTTTCTGTGTGGCTGAGGAAAATGTGCAAAACCCCAGAACATATATTTATATATATTGTACAGGCAGCTCTCGAGGTTTAAACGAGACGACGCTGTGTTCTCTCTAAATGTAACTATGAAACGTTTTATCCTCTGAGAATCAGGACGGAAACAAAACAGAATCTAGTGCTCTGGTCTCTGAAAGTCGTGAAACGTGTTTATAGACTCATCATGTTGAATTTTTTTGTTTTTTTATATGTATATTTTTGCACATTTTAACATATTGCAACCCAGGCAAACACAGGAGCAGAGCACAAGTGTTACATACACAAATATATTAGAATTAACACTTATATACAATCATATATCCACACACACCCACACACACACACACACACACACACACACACACACACACACACACACACACACACATACCATACAAGCATGTACAAACCAATATACAATATGAAAAATAACTGTAGTAAAATAAACCAAAATAGATAAATAAATACATACACAAATAAATAATTAATAAATAAATAAATACTTAAATAAATAAATAAATAAATAAATAAATACATACATAAATACATAATATATTTCTCTCTGTTGTCACCATCTGCCCCATCAAAATAATATATTTGATCTGTTGGTCATACATCTGCCCCATCACTAAAAATATTATTTATTTATGCTCTACTTTCATAATAAACGTCTGTTATAGTAGTTTTCATTGTAATAAGTTATTAATAATGATCGAGTTTATATATTACATCTGTGATTCGTTTTACTATAATAATAACCTTTGTGATCTTTGAGATTTTTGTTTTACTATTACTTTGATTTCTGGTCTGGAGTTTGACTTATTTCGCCGTTTGAAATGTCAGAGGTCAATAAGGCGCCTCATAAATCGATATCGAGGGCCGTCCTGTGTTTTAAAGCATAAGTTTGATACTCTAAATGAGAAATGTCTTTTAGAAACGGCAAATGTTGGAGGATTATTTGTATTCCAATTAAATTAAATGCATTTTTTTGGATAAATATGATATGATACCCAGTGGATTCATCTCTATATCATATTCAGCGCCAAAAAGGCTAAAATGATGAATAATTCTGATGCTGGAAATACATAAAGTAAGTGCGGAATAACTTTGAACCTCTGCAAACTGTTGAAAGTTGTGTTTTTCTTGATTTGAAGAAGGTGAAAATCAGGTACAGAGGCTTTAAGTTAGCGCTGGGGCTTTTCACGATGATTGCATGATGCTGTGTAATATTTCATTAGCTTCATATCTTCAGAAGACTGATGACACCACAGACACAGCGGAGACACACGGGAAGGACAAACAATAAAACATAACAAAGGTGATTGATGCGACATGATGCAAGGCTCGGAAATACAGCAATAAAAGCAGGTGAAAGAGCGAGTTTTCAAAAAGGAGATTATTATAAACTTGACAACGACTCCAGTTTTAAGTAGCTGCTCATTTAGAAGGTTTCATATTAGACCAAGTGGAAAACAGATGGTATTTACAATATATCACTCTATATTTCTTAATAGCCTCTTAATCTACCATTAGAAGTGTTGCGTGTACTTTTAATCTGCTGATTAAATGTTGATTAAGAGGGAAATGAAGTGTGCAGAGTGAGATTACAACAATCCCAGTCCTCCTCGGTCGTAAAAGAAGTGTAACACAACCATGATTGCACTAGTACTGTATATAAACGCCTTCACGCTCAGACAAGGAATATTTGGGATGGAGAACAAATAGTCCAATTTCCATCACGATACTCAGGACTCTTGACACAGTGTCCTCTTTTTAGTTTCGTTGGAGAATCTGAACTAAAAAACAAGATATTGCTCTATAACCCCAAAGATATCTCACTGTTTTGTAAGATTGCAACTTGAAAAAGGGAAATAATGACCAAGACTGATGGACATAGCACTTCTGTAGCGCAAGATCAAGGGCATTATAATACTCCCTACGATAGAAAGAAAAATGCTCCCATCTCCTGCCCATCTCTCTGGCCTTGTGAAATATTTCCACAACAAAAACTGGGTCTAAAAAGGAGTAAGAATCCAAAACTGTGCTGAAAACCAACACGTTTTACCAAAATGTGTAGGTCCTGATTCTGTTTTCACTGTTGATTCATTCCAGTATAAATATTTTTTTCTGTGCTTTACCCACTGCTGTTTCCATCGCCGTTTCTAACTTTAGCAGAGACACATATGAAACAGTGACTCATC
The DNA here is from genome assembly GCA_019594935.1 of Periophthalmus modestus. Taxonomy (NCBI): domain Eukaryota; kingdom Metazoa; phylum Chordata; class Actinopteri; order Gobiiformes; family Gobiidae; genus Periophthalmus; species Periophthalmus modestus. The sequence goes on along the minus strand of JAIEZT010000183.1, from coordinate 46,524 downwards.
TTTACACATTTATTTATTGTATCTTCTGTGGTCCCCAACGATAAACAACTTCACAATTGCAGCCTTGAACCAAACCACTGTGTAGGAAGTGCACACAATTTCATATAAAAACAAGAAAAGTACAAATGCCGCCCAAGAAGCACAGCTCGAACGCTGCTCTGTGCTCTGTAATTGGATTCCGCCTGGTTTTTCCCCTGTTTCCTTTATATCTTCTGAAACGCCACCTACTACTACACAAGTGCTATGAAGTTGTGAGTGCGGACCGAGGTCTTTATTTTCTGCAGCTGGAAATCTTTCAAACTGATTAGACGATAAGTTAAATGTGTTTTATTATAGTCATTATTCATACTTTCACAAGTGTTTGGAGCAATCTATGTCTGAGTTTTAATGCGTTTTTATTCTAATAATTGTGTTTTTTCTGCTTGTCTTTATCGCTAACCTTCTGACCTGGATTCTCCAATGAAGGTAAAGCCACATTTTTGTACTTTTTTGTTGATGTGTGCTGCTGATTGGATTTAAAACAGACAAAACATACAGTAGACTGTATAAAGAAGTGGATTAAGGGAGTGTCACCCACAGCGTCTCCAGTCAAACGAAGCCCATCGAGGCGCTAAAAGTGGCGAATTTATTTGAAATTCCAACCACAAGTATCATAGCAAGCAAGCAGCCAATCCGAAGAAAGGCTATTGAAAAAAGGTGCCTGATGTGTCTGTTATTAATGTTCATATCTTGATTTACAGACACAGCAGCGAAATAAAAACTCCAGGATCATGTAGAGGGTTAATACGAACATTTAAGACCTAAACGATGATGCTCACTGCAGCAATTCTAGAGAGAGGTAAAAAAAGTGAATATAAAGGGAATTTGAGCCAGAGTCGATGGAGCTGGAAGCGCAAACCTCAGCTATGTCCATTTCTTTATGCCGTCTGTGGTGTTGTTGACCATCATTTGGACACATTATTAGAGATTGTGTGCAAACATAACTTGCTTTTTTAATTGCTTATATGATTTTCTGGACTGGGAATTTCTAGCCCAAAACCTCAGCTCTCAGTTTTTGTCAGACATGTGGGGAACAATTCAACACCTCTGCAACCAGATGTTTGGAAGCAGAAACACCAGGCCAGTCTTGTGCGATGTCATGTACTGCTTGAAATTGCGTTGGAGGCACTAAAACACAAAGCTGCAAATACACCTAGATTGTGCTAAAATTACAACAAAAAGCAGAGGAACAGTAGACAAAAAACAAGCAAATGAAGTTGATTTTGTGTTTAATTGCACTTTAAGTTAATGATCAGCTCTATGTTGGTTATAATGAATTTCAGGATCTTAAATAGACTTTATTTTTTGCTGCTGGCGCCACATGAAAGATACAGTGAGACTGAGTGAGGCACATGTCAAGAAAACCTTCCAACACGACAGACAGACACAGGGCTCTCGGTCTTAATCACGAAGGAAAGAGAAAGAGGATTTGACAGAAGATGTGGTTTAAGATGGACTAACAAGTCTACAGGGAAAGAACATGAGAACCAAAGCTGAGGTCTGGTTTGATTGAGGGATTTCAGAAAGCGAACGAGTCGACCCTCAGGCTTACCTAACACGAGGCTGGACATGGACACTAATGGTACAGTGTATGAATAGAAACGACATGGCTGACAGCGATCTGCAACACAGATTTATGTTCTTATTACGTGAAGACAACACAGTGAGACGCCCTCGTGTGGCGTGTGCTCGTACATGCATGTCCACTACTACAGTGTGGTCAAAATGATCAATTTGAACAGGGGCCGTGGTAAAAAGAGTCACACAGCCCCACTTATATTCATGGGGCTCTGCTTCCTGTTATATTTTATGGATTTTTTCCCATTCAAAAGACATAAATATATTGTTTTAAACTGTTAACCGCTATAGTAACAGTCCTAACGCAGTAATACTTTTGATTCTGAAAGATCGACCAGTTCTGGAACAACAAACCCTTTTCCCTTTTGTTTCCCTTTTGTCTGATTAAGAAAAGTCTGATTATGCTGTTTTCTGTAGCTTATTATTATTATGTCTGACTATGAAATGTCACGTCTAAAATAATCACCGTACTATATTTGTGTTTATTTCTGTTGCATTGCCCTTATTAACATTCAGTCTTGTGTCTTACTTTTTAAATATGTCGCATGGTCAAAGCTGTTAAACGCTCTCGACCACCTTTCGTTTAGTTCCCGTCTGTTTTGTGATATAAAACCGAACGGCTAAAGTCCGGCTTTGCGCTGAGACTCGTGGAATATTGTTGTTACAGATCAGGTAAGCAGCGAGTCTGATTTGACAGGCAGCCGTGTTTCAGACGAGCCCCTAAAGACCAAACTAATTATATTACCAACAAGTGACTAATACGTTTTTATGAGAAGACAAGTCAATTTGTCTCCATAAACAATGCAGGGGTGTGTGGTCTATCTGTGCGCCAATAATAACAAATGAGGGAGTGATTCATTCAAGTGAATTTGCATTTGTTTCTGTCATCAGCTCATTTACTCTGAAATCAATGGCAGGAGGAGAGCCTGATGCAGACAAAGTGCCTTTTCACTTTTAAAATATCGACAGATGAGATTCTAACCGTGTTGTGTCTGTTTTAGACGTTGTTTAGCTGCTTAGCGAATCTGGAGGTTCCGAAAATGGGGTTTAATGTCTCTCAAAAAGTGAAAAACAGATAATTTACTACAGTTTGCAGCAGTATAAATGTGTTCCTTACTTTCCTAACTCGTCCTAATTATACAGGATATTGTATTGTTTACAATGGATCATAATTGCAGTCTTTGATTAAACTTACTCAAATCGTGATTTTGATTTGATTTAAATAAATGTGCCCATTTCAGAGCGTTCAATCAAAATCACTGACTGTAGCAGCTCTTATTATTAATCAGGAGGCAGTTTCTTTTGCCGTCGGTTTGCCGGAGCAGGATTCGGTTAAGTTTCTCAACAGAGCAAAGACGGTGCCTGAACTGTCCTAAATGAACTCGCTCCTGTCGAGTTTTAGTTTAGGTCTTTGTGTTTAACTCTCCGTGACTGAGGAAGTGCACCGGTTTAGCAAAAGATGAAGAAATACATCTACCATTTTGAGGATTTTTTTCCCTTCCATTAAAAGAATAAAATAAATGTTCATCACTGTTGTACATCAGGATGGATTCTCGTGGTAGTTGTAGGTTCACAAACTCGAGGATCCATCGTGGCGTCTCGCTGGTGCGATAGACCTCGACAGGTGGGTGACACACCTTCCACAGAGCAGCATCGAGGTCAAAGGTCAAGCGTCCAGGTGAACCAAACATATTTTAGCATCTACAAGGACTATTTAGTGTGGAAAAACATGCAGAAGGTCAGTGCGTTTGTGGGAAGGTGAGACAAAAGTAAGATTCTTCGTCTTGTTCCAGTCAGATCCAAATAATCATCGTGACGTTCTGTATTTTCTGATCTTTCAACCAGGGCCGTCCCAGATTAATAATGTGTGTCTGGCTGAATTGAGTTCTACACTTTACTTTGGCAGTGCTCCTAAATCTGCGTCATCTTAAACACACAGATATCAGTTGTTTTCTCATTTATTTCCAATATTGTACCTGTTTAATTAACTTTGATCCATGCATTGTGAATATGAATGAGATGGTCGATACAAGCCGCGTGTAAAGTAAGTAAAACTCAAGCCCAAATTAATGAAATGTGGAAAATATCAGGACTCCACAGATGTTGTTTTGCTCTCATTAGTCTGTTGTTTATACTATCAGTGCTGCTAATTTCCTCAAGGGCTTTTGCTCAGAAGTAAACAAGGATCTTTTCTATTTCCTGAAAACATTTTCTTTTTAAACGCTGCCTTATCTGCATCGACTCCAGTGTTTACCCTGCTGTGTTCTCTAAAGTAGGACACATTCTGCTTGTTTAGATATATGTTTAGCTCACGGCAATGATAAAGAATGAGCCAATCACTGCGCTCCGTGTTTGATGGATGTAATTCTGAGTCTGCTCCAAAGGCCCCGGGTCACAGCGGAGGAGACACTGTGGTGCATTGTCTTTATTGCTGTTTACTTCCAAACTGTGAATGCTTTTAGCTGATTGGATGGATGAGCCACACACCCACTGTATGCGTCTGTGTGAATACAGATTATGTAAACTGCTGACGTCTTGAGTTACACAAAGATGAATGATGGATAATGTCATCGTACATGGAGATCAATAACTGTAGATCACAAGGGCGATGTTTGACCTAATGCTTGTCATGTTGGTGTAATATCAATGATATCACCTTACAGTGTTTTCAGTGAGCACAATATTAAGATTAAGGAAAGAAAACTAAGGGTCATAATGGACTTGGACTTTAACAGTCCACATCAAACTTTTACATCTAAAAACACGTCAAAAATCAAAGGTAAACTGTCCAAACCAGACTCAGAGAGACTTATCCTCACACTCTGAGGACTAAACCAGGACTAAACCGGGACTAAACGGGGACTAAACCGTGACTAAACCGGGACTAAACCGGGACTGAACCAGGACTAAACCAGGACTAAACCGGGACTAAACTAGGACTACAGCAGGACTAAACTAGGACTACAGCAGGACTAAACCAGGTCTAAACCAGAACTGAACCAGGGCTAAACCATGACTAAACCGGGACTGAACCGGGACGAAACCGGGACTAAACCAGGACTGAACCAGGACAAAACCAGGACTAAACCAGGACTGAACCAGGGCTAAACCAGGACTGAACCAGGTCTAAACCAGGACTAAACCAGGGCTAAACCAGGTCTAAACCAGGACTAAACCAGGGCTAAACCAGGACTAAACCAGGTCTAAACCAGGGCTAAACCAGGACTAAACCAGGTCTAAACCAGGTCTAAACCAGGACTAAACCAGGACTAAACCAGGTCTAAACCAGGTCTAAACCAGGACTAAACCAGGGCTAAACCAGGACTAAACCAGGACTGAACCATGGCTAAACCGGGACTAAACCGGGACTAAACCAGGGCTAAACCAGGGCTAAACCAGGACTAAACCAGGACTGAACCATGGCTAAACCGGGACTAAACCGGGACTAAACCAGGGCTAAACGTAAACATGGGGAATCAGATTTTCAGTTTTCTGGTTGAGGATTTACCACCTACTCGTCACATGGCAAAATACCTAAAAATAAAACATGCACTGTCACTGTGAGCTGGATCGCCTCTCCACAGATCTGACTCTTTTGTACTGAGGAATATTTCAGGCAAAGCGACAGCAAACGAGACAAACAACTGACAAACCCTACACCAGAAAAGTTACACATTGCCCCTTTAGCTCAGCGAGTAGTGACTCTGCAGGTTATTAGGTCGATCTGTTTTATTTATGTTTTAAAATACGTTTTAAAATGGATCTTTAAGGACATTTTACCCTGAAAACATGGTCGATGTCAATAAATGCATGTTTTAGCATTCAGTTTCAGTTTCATCTAAACTATAAAGCAAAGAATAACCATTATATTTGCATGATATTATTAGCTGGTCCTTTTTACAAACCAGACCTGAGGCTTCATTCATTTCATTTAAAGTTCAAAGATTTTATTTAGCCTGAACTCTCATAGTTACTAAAATGATATCGCTAATCATTTCCCTGAACAGTCTTCCACATCTGAGGCTGTTGTGATTAAAGCGTGTTCCTCTCAAAGGCAGAGTCCTGATTGATTTACTCATTTCACCAAAGAAGCGGCGTCTTGTGAGTTCAAATTAGATCAGCCCAGGCCTTAATCGAGTCAGTCTGTGTCTCATTTCTTACCAAAATAGCTCAGACTTTCCACTGCTACTTTTGAGAGTGTGAGTATCGTATTAATAGTGCCATAGCTCTAGATTTTAAATGGGTAAAGATTTGACGTTGGAGAAAGTACTCGAGTATAAAGAGTAATAATAAAAATAGAATAAAACCTGCAAGAAAAACATAAAACACGTCTCAAAAAGTGTCAAAGTGTCTTTCTAAGATTCATTAAAGCTGCCATCTGTAATTAGACTGGCTGACCCATCGTGTTGTATTCTCACATATCGTCACTAGGTGGTGTCTGTTTGATAGCGTACCAGCTTTAGCCTCGTAGAAGAATACCACAGACCATGTTCTGGTAAAGAAAACAAGAATAAATGAACGTATTTAATCCATGAATGTATCTAATAAACTTACACGTGGTAGGAATAGTTTGGCGTAACTATTCCTTAAAAACTTCAGAGAATTTTCAGACAGTTCCGAGAGAGAGAGCAGCTCAGGACCACAGTCTGATGTTCATCTCCATAAAAGAATGTACCAACACGAGAGAGAGCAGCTCAGGACCACAGTCTGATGTTCATCTCCATCTCAAAGACACTAAACACTCCTCTGAAGACAGTGAAGTTCAGATCTGAGCCAGAGAAAAGAAATGGTTTGAGAATAAAAGATAAAGAAGCAGTTTTTGTTAGGAAAGACAACTTATAACTACATCCTCAGACCCAAAGCAAACAAAGGAAACAAAGAGAACAGTCGAGCTAGCCAGTAGGCCCATTAAGGCTAAAACTGTAAAAAAAAAAGAAAAAAAAAGCGGTTTCCAGTTTCAGTGTTGTGAGCGCCTCCTTCAGACAGATATAAGGCAGTGTCCAGCTTTAATCTGACCAGAACTGAAGAACAATTCTTGGACGAGCAGAGAAACGTCTTCACTCCTACAACTTTTTGCCCAGTTACAGATTTAACTTTGGCTTTTATTACAGATGGTAGCTTTAAAACATCCAAAAATATACTAAAATATACAAGAAGCTGGTACAAGGATGTAAAAAGAGGAGTGACAATCCTTTTTTTCCAGTTGAAACTCTGCTGTATTTTTCACTCCCTGGAGACTCTGAGCCTGGTCAAGTGAACAATAGTCAAGCTGTGGCGTCTTTAACTAAGGAGTAAACAACTAGAGGAGATTCTGGAGGATATTTCTCCAAAAAATGAAAATAAATGTAAAAAAAAAAGAGTGCAAAAGTCCAGTACATCTTTTGTAACGAGGGGAATGACTCCTACTGTGATCTTCTCTGTAAAACGTGAACGAATCAATGTCAAAACCCCGAGTTTGTCCAAACAGCCCAGAGCCAAAAGGAAACGAACACCTGCTTTTAATGTCGCTGTTTTGTTGTTGGCAGTTGGCAGGACAGAAGTTGAATCTAATCCAAGATGTTCACTTCACTTCGCTGATGCTGAGCGGCGCAAACCCCAACTCAGACGGGAGCCGAGCAATAAGGAGCTCGACTTTATAACGAGAGCACAACTCCTCAGAGGAATGTCATATTAGTTTCAGAAAATATTAAAGATATTCTGGGCTTATGCATCAGTGAGTTTTCATCTGCTGTAAAATACACACTTAGTTTACATCAGATTTGTCTCTTTTTCATCAGCGCCCTGTTTAAAATACAAGAAAAACAAAGAAAACAAGTATAAAAGTCCGTATAAAACATTAAAAACAGAAGCAGGTGTGTGAATAAAACATTATTACATTGCGATTGTGTCACCAAAGTCTCCAGTTTTGCTTTTTCTTGGAGTAAAACAGCTAAAAGCCTCTTTGTGGCCTCAGTTTTGGTTCGTTTGGTCCTTATCTTTATGCAGTTATGTGATCATTAATCAATTGTAACTATATCTGCATCAAGGACCAATAGTCTGATGGCCGACTCTTGAATCGAATGAGTATATTCATAAAATTAAACAAAATATTACTATCTTTTCTTTCCATTGTTGAAAAAAAATGAAAAAGAAACGAAAAATGGTTCTTATGGGATATAACTTGTACTATTAACTATTGAAACGCTGCATAAAATCTACAGATCTCTCCACTAATTAGAGAAACCTGTTAAGTTATTCCACATTTGCATCTAAAGGTTGTGAGTTTAATCCATCTCATTGCCTCATTTGTCTTTAGAATCCACTCGTTTCTTGCAATCTCCCATGTTTTCTTGTGTCACTGCAAGCTGAATTTGTGATAAACCTCCAAATTCCGTCAATCTTTAGCGTTTTATCTCCAGCCTCGCGCCCGTTCTTTCATTTGTCCTGTCTGATGCAGGTGCAGAGTAACCTTGAACGCGTCTCTAGTGCAGTACTTCTTATTCTGCCAGTGTGCTGCAGTAACGCCTATCACACACCATTTCCCTCCAGGATGAAAATTCAGCTGACACTCTTGGGATTAAGTCTGATATGTGCCGTGTGGATTCTCTCTCAGGGCTCCCACTGCTGCTTGATATTGCTTGAACCATAAAATGTTAGCGTACAATCCAAACACTGTAAAAACATGGTGTGGATTTAGAAAAAAAGGTAAACTGACCGGCGAAGTGAGAGCAGAGTCGCTGGGCCGTGGCGTAAATGAGTCGGAGAGCAGTCGAGCGGCGTCCAGGTAATGAGACACTCAGTAAACTCTGTTATTACCTGCAGCGGGTGGGCGGTTTAGCTCCACACAGCCAGAAACTTTAAGTGTTCTCAGTAATATTAAAGAAACCGACAGATGTTTTGTTGATTTGCATGTTGGGAGGTTTGTTTCGATCATCAGGGAACGAAAATCTGTTCTTTGTTCTACTAGTGAGTGATTGAAAACAGCTTTTACTTATGGTTCTGCACAAAAATTAAAACTCACTGGACAAAAAGTTGTAGGAGTGAAGACGTCACTGCTGGACACTGCCTTATATCTGTCTGAAGGGGGCGCTAACGACACTGAAACTCAAAACCTCTTATCTACAGGTTTGTGTTTGTAAGTTAGTGCAAGAATGAGTCTGAAACATGAAGTCTGAAGGTTTAGTGAGTTCCACACAGGTAAAGTGAAAAATTTTAGAGTTAGCAAGTCAACTTTAGCAATCCGTTCGCTTTTTCTTCTTGTCTGGCCCTACTTTTTAAATGAAGGAAGATTGGGGTTGAAGCAGGAGGTTAGAATTAAAGGACCAACGCTAAAGGAGCTAAAGGGTTTGCTCCAGACGACGGGACAAAGACTCGCTCTTTTCAAACAGAGAGACACACGAAAAGGCTGAAATACAAAACCAGCTTTTTATTTCATACTATTAGAGCTATTTCATACGGACTTCAGAACTTTTATTTTGAAATTCTTTTTTATTCTGGCCCCAAGTCACTGGGAGAGAAACTGACCCTGGTTTATATGTTTGTGAATCTGACTGTGACACATCAGAGCCTCATGAACCTCACACACGTCAGTATTTCAGTGTCTCTCAGTGTTTGTGTGTGTGAGGTGGGTCTTCTTCTGGTTTGCGCAGCATTTCACATTAAGAAACTTTAAGCCAAGTTGAACAAAGTGAGTGTTTTACAGCCCGAGGTCACACACTCCTGAGATGTGGCTTTAACCAAAATGACCAGGACATAGCTGTTATCTTATCATTCTCGTTCTCGTAAACTCCACGCTGGTCTTCATGGCGTCTTCGTGAGTCCTGATGCTTCCATATTCACTGGTGACTCGTGTTATTTCGCTTAGCTTTAGTAAATCAAGATACAAGTTTGATGTCGTGCTGCACTGCTAGAAAATACCTTACACTAGGTCTGCACTGTGCACTGAGTCCGACTTAGCGTAGTCATTCAAGCCACTAATGAGTGATTTCACACCTATGCACACCCTGGCCTGCCCTGTTGTTCTCTTTGTTCTCTTCCTTTGCTTTGGGTCTGATGATGGAGTTGTAGATGATGGACAGATGACGTCTGAGGTGAAAACCTGTCAGACCCGTCACTCATATTAAAGTGTAGAGGGTAAAGTCGTACTTTTTCAGCCTGTCTTCATCACTAAGATCACACAACTTCACTGTAATGTCACTAAAACATCATCAAATACATGTATTATATCTCAAATTTAAAGTAGATGAACCAACACGACAACAGAACTTCAACCACGGGCATCTTTAAAGGTCTTATGTTATGCAAAACTGACTCTTGTAGCTTTAATCCATGTTCTAACGCTGGAGTCTCAAACATGACCTGGAGTCTCACACATGTAACACTTTATCATTCTCTAAAGCTTAAAACGCTCTGTTCCACCTTGTGATGTCATGAAGTGCTAATTTTCATGTTAACAGCTACATTTTCTTTTTAGTTTTGTAGAGATTTACAATTCCAGGGCTGAAATTATCTAAAATAATGCGGTTTAAAAGTACAGTGGAGCACTTCCTGTATTAACACACGATGACATCACAAGGTGGAACAGATTGTGATGTGAATGAAACAAAACACAGCTCCAGGTGTTTGTGACGAGGAAACAACATTAAACAGATCAGAAAAGGTGTAATATGGGCTCTTTAGATTAAGCAGTTACATTTTCTACAAGAATTTTTAAAAAGTTCGTTGTTTTATGTCCTTTAAATGAGAAAGATTCACTTCCATCTTTAAAATCCTGCGCTCCAGCTCCTGATCTCACTTCTCTCCGTCTCCACATCATCCCCTCGCTCTGCACTTTCCCAGCACTGATTGCACTGAAAAAGATAAAAACTAAATTTGAGTTTTCATAACCGAAAAAGTCATCTAAATGGTAATCACCTTTCTTAAACAAAGGCACTCGGAGCAAACTGTTGTGCTCTCGTAGATCTTCGGAGATGAGTTTGTGTCTCGGAGTTGCAGATGTTTTTGCTGCTCCTCCACGGCGGCTCAGATTGTGCTAATCCCGTGTTTACAAACTCATTTTCATGTCGAGATCTGCTCGTTCGACACCAGCGAGTTTCACGATTCACTCCAGACTTTCCACATCACACAGAAGAATCTATTAAACCAGCCCAAACGATTCTTTTCACACAGAACTGTCTCCTCACACGATGTACAGCCATGATTTTAAAGTTTATGCATCAATCTATGGACAATACTGTAGCGGAGAAGATACTTGAGTCTGAGGGTTGCTGGTTCAAGTCCCGACTCTATGGCACTGGCACATTCAGTCGCAATGATCTACTTGAAAAAAAATACATTAAAAAGCCTGAATAATCCATAATATTGGGTGTTAACTGTGTGTTTTGTTAAAGTACGCCTCAGTTATTGCAATAAAAAAAGATAAAAATTAATTAATTCCAAACTCGTCAAATTGGCCACAAAGCTCCTCGCTCCTCAAACCAAAACTGGATGTACATCACGTTTGCCATGATGAAATAGAGCACTGAGTTAGGAAAAGGAGCCTGCGTGCTTCCTTTCCTTTAGCAAAGGAACCTTGGAGCCTCCTATCCAGCGCTAAGGAGCTACAAGGCGTCCCATGATGCACTGCAGGAGGTTCTGAACATGGCCGATCTCTGCACAAAGTTTGTGATGCAGGGAAAAGTTGTATTTCCTCAAAACAACTATCTGGATAAACCCGACTTTATACAGAGCGGCTCAAAAGTCACTGACACTTTTAAATCTTCAGTAGCTCCTTTAATTCTTAAGTTAAACTCACCAGATTTTAGCAGTAGATAAACTGAACCTTCCAGATATTTGGCAATATAAACGGTTATAATTGTTCACTTACACTTGAATTTATCACGACTTAAACTAGGGGAAGTAAAATGACCTAATCTGGCTCTTATTTGATCCTGATGTCACGTTTGAAGTGGTTTATTGTCTGAGGTTTATTCACAAACACCTTTTCTTTAAGATAGACCCACAGGAAGAAATCAGGACGAGTCAGGTCTGTGGAGATCACATACTGCCCCCTGTCTGTGAAAAACACTTATTATTCCTTTAATGGCATTTACTCTTGGGGCATCTCTGGTATTAAAATGTGGACGGTAACACCGCTGGGTTTGTGAATTTGACCCATGTGACTCAAAGTACCACTGTACAATGAGGGTTCGTTCCTCGGTGCTGTATTTGCTCAGATTAATGTGGGAAGAGTCGTTCTAAATGCTCTGAAAAAATAAAAGACAAATATTTAGAGACAAAAGAGTTATGAGTTTTTTTCAGCTGTCAGTGACTTTTGGGCCCCCTGTATAAGAATGAAACTTAAAGTCACATGTCTCATTTGCATAAACTGATGGAGCTCGTTCTCTGTCACTGATGAACTGAAGGATCTGGTGGAATATTTGCTGTAGTTAATAGTGAGTCTGGAGATTATCTGGAGATTATTTAACTCTTCTGTCCTTGGCTCATGTGGAGATGTTCCAGCAGGTTCAGGTTCATCAGATCGTACATTTTATGAGGTTTATTACCGTTTATTTTCAGCAGCAGCAGCGTTTCTCATGTGCAAACACTCGGGTCATTTGTGTCCACTAACATGTTGAAGCTTTCAGGGCAGTAGAGGAGACTGAGGAGAGCTTTGTGAGTCCGTTTTGTGGGTGTTGTAGTTTTTATTTTCACGTGACTTCTTGTTCTTCTCGTTGAGGACACCGCTGAAGCTCCTATAATTGACCCTGTGACGTCGCTCCGAAGTTAAAGGCGTTAGGGGTTAAGAGCTCGGAGATATGATCTGAAAAAGCCTTAGCATCGTGGAGTTAGCGAGAGGATTTTATTTTGCATGTTTGGCAACCCACACAATCACCGGCAGAACATGCAAACTCAGAAAAATCCAGCATTTTCAACAAATTGAACCTTGACTTTGTTGCTATGATAAATTTAATCCTCATTACAACAACATTAAGGTTATTAGACAGTGAACTAAACACGTGCGGAGCTGCAAACCCACTCACTCGCTCAGCCCTGGGAAAATAACGAAGCTAAATTAACATAATGAACGAATATAAAACACAACGGCCTCAGAGCAGCGCTGGTCTTTAATGTGTCCCCCGTTAGCAGCTTTAGCATGGATGACCAATCAGAGCACAACACCACGCATCACCGCATCAATTACCCTCATTAAGTGGTTTAAATGAACACGACCAGCATTTTCCCACCAGATGGAATGTTACGCAGTGCAGCATTAGATTTATCCAAGTTGATTTTGGTCACAGTTGGTTTTTCGCTTAATTATACCTTAAACTTCTGTTCTTACTATGAGCCGTGTTGACTCTTCAGACAATAGTGTTACATCAGCGGGACATTTACTTTACTTCTTTAATTCAATTTCAATCCAGTTTATTTTTGTAAAACCCAAAGTCACAGCAAAAAAAAAAAAAAAAAAAAAAGATTTAACCAACAGAAAACAAAAAAAGTTAGAAAATCAACAATGAACAGACAAATTAATCAACAGAAAACAAGCAAATGGAGAAGTGTCCCAGAGCAGAGCGCCCCCTGTAGAGCGCCCCCTGTAGAGCGCCCCCTGTAGAGCGCCCCCTGTAGAGCGCCCCCTGTAGAGCGCCCCCTGTAGAGCGCCCTCTGTCCTTAGACCCTCCTTCTCAGCGAGGAAAAACTAAAAAAAAACAAAAAAGAGAAAGTTGAGGAGGACCACAGTGAAGGAGATCTCCACTCTCCAGGATGGAGTGTGTCCAGGACTAATGTGCGTCGTCCACTAAACTCAAACTGCAGGTTTTATTTCTGCTCCTAACTGGACAGAAGCTCGACAAGAAGAACGTTTAAGCCTCGTCTTTACTTTTATTCTTTTGAGTATCTTAATTTTGCTTTATTGTGCCATTATTTGCCAGGTGGTGGTGTGTGTGAGCTCCCACAGATGAACACTGTTGTTGTGTGAATTTAATTTGATGAATAAAATATGCAAATGAGGCTTATTTGGTAAAGTGAATGTGACATTTCACCAAAAACTGTTCAGTTTAACAACTCAACAAGAGTCCAAACTGTGTATAGAACATACCACAGAATGGGCTCATCTTCATGTTTAATCCATCCATCCATGTTCTTCCTCTTATCCGGGGCCAGGGCAGCAGTTTAAGCAGGGACTCCCAGACTTCCCTCACCCCAGACATGTCCTCCAGCTCCTCCAGTGGGACCTCAACACTACGACACTTAATAAAACAGGTCGACACATTATGTGTTTCCGAGTCGGTAAAACCAAGAAACACAAAAAGAACCAAAGCGATAAGTGATGGTCATACAACGCCCAAGGTCCACATTCCATCTTTAAACTCTGAGCTACATTAATATTTGGAATTTGCCAAGTGAAGTTTTGCCTAATTTAACAGATTAAATGAGCCGTAGTTAAAAAGTTCACATTTAAAAATCCCAAACATTCCACAGGTTGATAATTAGTTATTTCCTAAACGCAGACGCAGATATATTTGGATATATTTGGATGTATTTGAACTCTAATTGCACTCTGAGACATGTGCTGATATTTTTGGTACATTTGGTGTTAATTTTGTGTTTATGAACTAAAACTCTTGAGATATCAGTGAATCATAAATCACGACGCTGCCGCTAAAAACAAATGAAGACAGTGATGCATCTGCACAGACAGGGCAGTGCTTAATGAGAGAAAAGAAAAGAAAACAAAACAGCCTGCCCCCGCTAAACAAATGGGATTAATTTTTGGAAACTAGACAACAACATTTAAGCAGAGTCGTTTATCATGGGGCGGATTATTTTTCTTTTTCCCAAACTTTTGTTCTTTCTCTAACAACGTTCACAGTGAGGAAGTAAGACTCTTGATGATTAACCAAATCCCCTCAGCTTAATCCTCTGATACTGTGTGAGTTTGTGTGAGTGTGTTTGTCTGTGTGAGTTTGTGTGAGTTTGTGTGAGTTTGTGTGAGTTTGTGTGAGTTTGTGTGAGTTTGTGTGAGGTTGTGTGAGTTTGTGTGTTTGTCTGTGTGAGTTTGTGTTTTATTTTAAAGAGGACAGACTCGGGGGGAGGTGGAAAGCTGCAGGTCTTGTACAACAGGCCTCATCTTTTCCCTCCTTCATGAAAAGCTGTTTCCTTTGACTTGGACGATTCAGTGAGTGAAACGTCTCCGTCGTCGTGTCCGTGTTTGCAGAGTCACTGCTTTGTCTGAATGTTCCACAGTGTGCATTAAACTTATCAAGCATTGGTTTCATTATTGCGTTTTTACTTTTCGTGTAACTCGACTCCGCGGCGTCTTGTACGTGTTTATGTTGAAATAGAGATGTTTAAAGTCGTACTGAGGGACATTTCTGGGAAAGGTACACAGTGCAACTTTAACGTTATAACAAAACTGCAGAATGAGGCTTTATTTAATGTAAAAATACATTTTACCCAAAGTGTTTTTTCCTCTGCATTTGATCCATCGTTTCATGTCCTTGCGGCAGCTCATCAGGAGCAGAGAGTGACGGCAAAAGATTTACCACCATCTATCACAATTTAATCACGATTTACCAAGATTTACCATAATTTACCACAATTTACAACAATTTAATCACAATTTAATCTCGATTTACCAAGATTTACCACAACTTATCGCAAGATTTACCACAATTTATTATGATTTAACAAGATTTATCACGATTTACGAGTTTGTTAATGGCGACAGGGTCAGTGGTCCATCCGTCCATGTTCTTCCTCTTATCCAGGGCCGGGTCGTGGGGGTAGCTCTAAACAGAGACTCCCAGACTTCCCTCACCTCAGACATGTCCTCCAGCTCCTCCGGTGGGACCCCAAGGTGTTCCCAGCTCAGAGACATAGTCCCTCCAGTGTGTCCTGGGGTCTCCCCCAAGGTGACATGCCCAGAACAGACCTCCTCAGGGAGGCGTCCAGGAGGCATCTAGAGCAGATCTCCTCTCCTCAGCTGCATCCTCTCGACACGTGGAGGAGCAGCGGCTCTACTCCGAGCTCCTCCCCCTGTCTCTAACGTAAGGTGAGGGTGAGACAGGGTGGTCTAAGGTCACATTTTTATACAGCACTTTTCCACTTTCAAAGCTCTCAAAGTGTTTTACATCAAGCCCCCTGCTCACACATTCACACATTCACACATTCACACATTCACACAGCAGTACACGCAGACACTCTAGAGATGAAGGGGGGTAAGTGTCTTGCACAATGACACAGTGACAGCCTTGTGCCTGTGTGTCTGTGGATCTGATCACTCAACCAACGATTATGTCACGAGCGGGATTCAAACCTTCATCAGTGGAACAAACGTGACCAACTGAGCCTCTGTCGCCTGTTTTGTAAAACTTCACGAGATTTAACCTAAACTTTGAAACTTTAGGATCCAGAGAAAACCAGCCCAGACAGGCCGAGTTTTTAAATGTGACACAGGACGTCACCGCAGCATCTACCACAGAGACACTTCTTAGAGATTTGAGCTTTTGGACACTTAGACTCCTGAGTTCTCCCGGACGAGTGTGCAGCGTCTTTACAACGAGCGTAAAAAGACGATGATTCATGTGAAGCAAACACACGATCCATCACTGACAGATTTGTGCCAGTTTTGCTTCCAATGTGTTTTTTTTTTTTATCTTAATGGAAAATAGGCATCCATCATTCTCATGTGGAAATGGACATACAGCAGGAGCAGGATTCTGATCTCACTGATGTAAGCACAAAGCATAAAGCAAAACCATCCATCAACGTCCCCGACTCCAGTAATGTGTCTTCTCCAAACTGGAGAAAAAATATGTCGAAGGTGCAGCTGAAAACTGGGAATAAAAGAAGGATTCAAAGTTTCTGTTTGTCCAAGTCTCTGTGTCTCTCCTCGAGGATTTACAGAGAAAGAAGCTCTGATCATCGAGCCTCTGCAACAGGAAGAACAGTGTAGAGAGAGACAGAGAGAGACAGAGAGACAGAGAGACAGACAGAGACAGAGAAAAAGAGACAGAGAGACAGACAGAGACAGAGAGAGACAGACAGACAGACAGACAGAGAGACAGAGAACCCGCAGTACAGTATAGAGCGAGACAGAAAGACAGAGAGACGGAGAGAGACAGAGAGAGACAGAGAGACAGAGACAGAGAGAGACAGAAAGAGACAGAGAACCCGCAGAACAGTGTGAGAGCAGAGACAGAGAGAGACAGAGAGACGGAGAGAGACAGAGACAGAGAGACAGAGAGAGACAGAGAGAGACAGAGACAGAGAGACGGAGACAGAGAGACAGAAAGAGACAGAGAGACAGACAGAGAGAGAGACAGGCAGAGAGAGAGACAGACAGAGACAGAGAGACAGAGACGGGAGAAAGAAAGACAGAGAGAGACAGAGAGAGAGACAGAGAGAGACAGAGAGACAGACCGAGACAGAGAGAGAAGAGACACAGAGAGATAGAGAGAGACAGAGAGACAGAGAGACAGAGAGACAGAGACAGAGCGAGACAGAGAGACAGAGAGACAGAGAGACAGAGAGACAGTGACACAGAGAGAGAACCCGCAGTACAGTATAGAGCGAAAGAGAGAGAGACAGAGACAGAGAGACAGACAGGGAGACAGAAGACAAAGACAGAGACAGGGAGTGACAGAGAGACAGAGACAAACAGACAGAGACATAGAGACACAGAGAGACAGAGAGAGAGAAAGTGCAGTGCAGTACAGAGAGTTACACAGCAGTTTATGTCCATGTGGGAGAGAGACAGAGACACAGAGACAGAGAGAGAAGAGATGGAGAGATGAAGAGAGACAGAGATGGAGAGACACAGAGAGAGAAGAGATGGAGAGACACATAGAGAGAAGAGATGGAGAGACACATAGAGAGAAGAGATGGAGAGACAGAGAGAGACAGATAGAGACAGACATGGAGTAACTTTTTCATGTGACCATTCACTTATCTCCATGACGATGTCTTAGCTCGGTCTGGATTTTCAGTTTGTTCTGAAACATCCAGAATCTCACTTTATTTATTCACTTTCTGATGGTTTTATTGGGCAAATCCTCCTGTGACGCTTCTGAGTCTGTGACGTCTTTAAACTGAATCATTAAACTCACGAAACACAAAGGACTTCTCTCTTTTATCGCGGCACAATCATCATCTGTTAAACGTTCAGGATAAATCCACTTGGACTAAACCAGGATCAGTGTCTGGACGTCAAAGGTTAAATTCAGTTTCTCGTTTTCGCCGCAGTGAAGATTCTCTCTGAAAGTTATAATTCTGTGAAAATCGAGCTGAAAATGTGGACACAGATTTTCAAACTTTCTGCCAGGTTGTCATGACACACTGTTCTTGTTCTTGACACATCGAAATAGTGTTTTTGTAAAATTATATCCAAAAAAATCCAGTCTATTCCCAGTTTTGGTTAATAGTTACTCACAGTTTGAGGTGAGCAGGTGGACGATTATGAAACTGAGGCAAATCCATCAAAATGTCTGTGCAACTTGAACCAAAGTGAGTCTGAAATGTGAAAAATCGTCCTGATGGAGCGTTTGAACGTGTGTGAATGTTGCTGCAGACGTCACAGTGTAACGTCAGGTGACATAAAAGCTCGTTAGACGTTTTTCACGACTTCCTGTCTCTTTAAACGACTCACATCCTGACGACTTTTTGATTTGATTTCACTCACATCTGTGCCGTTTCTGTCTGATTAGGATTTGTTTGTTAAATGTGTCAAAAAATGAATAAATAAAACAGCTTCATGAGTTTTCAAAGATCACAGAACCTCACATCGTTGGTGGTTTTATGTTTCGCTTTTTAAGTATGATTTGCAGAAACAGCTGAAGATGTGGGACAAAAACTCTTTTTACTTCATGTTATAGTTTCACTTTGGGCTCAGGAGCTTCTGTAAGATCTGACCCAGGTCTGTAAAGCACAATTTTGGACGAGCGATTTTTAACCTCCTGAGACTCGAGTTCTTCAGGCTTTATTCATTTCTCTTTGTTATTTGGTGGATTGGACCTGATGATGTAAAAAAAAAAAAAAAATCCTTTTACATTCTGTAGTTTCTGAGAAAAGTGATGTCCACATGTGAGGACATTCGGTCTATATTTAAACATTTTGATAGAACATTTGAATAATGATTTACTAAAACTATTTGATTAAGAACAAAACAGCAACATTTGTTCTGAATAAAAACTAAATGAGGAACAACAATTGTGCCTCTTGGAACAATGTGGAGCAGGAGACATAAGACTTCACTAAAATAATGAAATAAAATAAAATAAAATAAATAAAATAAAATAAAACAAAAAATAAAATAAAAATAAAATAAAATAAAAATAAATTAAAATAAAATACATTAAAAATAAATAAAAATAAATAAATAAAAATAAATATTCTGAACATTCTAAACTCTTAAAAATATTCTAAACTGAACATATTTTGCATTGTTGCTGTTCTTCTCCTTCTAAAAATTTGCATCATGGCCCAGACCCAAAATGTGTCGTCCACATGAGGACGTCAGGTCTCAGGAGGATAATGAACCATTTTAGTTTATTTAACTTATTTTATTACATCTGAAACAAAATTAGGATCATTTTTAGAAAAGCTGTTACACTGATAACTGCTATGACACTTCCTTTGGTTGGACTTGTTTTTTTCATGCCACTTCTGCAGTTTCAATGTGTAACTTTTTCGTGAAGGTTCCTCCACTTTTTCTGTGTTACGCCTGTAAAGTTTTAAAGTTTTATAGAACGACATTAAAGTCCTATATTGTGCAAAGTTTAAGGTGTTTTAAAACATCGTTCCCTCCTCAAAAACAGACCTGGACCTGTGTTTTGTCTCATTTACATTTTAGTGAACCGTGAGCTGTCTAGATCTGTTCCACCTTGTGACGTGAAGGTGTGTGGAGTTTAAAAACACAGTGGAGCACTTCCTGTATTACCACACGATGACATCACAAGGTGGAACAGAGTGTTTTAGGTTTGAGAGAAGAACTCAGCGTAAATCTGCAGGTTTGAATGAGACAAAACTCATCAGAACATAGTGTAATACGTCCCTTTAAACGTCATAAAACCTCCTGCAAAGTTACACAGTGCAGCTTTACTGTTTTCTGTATATTTTATAGCTGCTGCAGATGTTTCTCACCCAGTTTTTAACCCTCATCTCATTTTATGCATGTTCTTTGAAGGGCTCAGTGGCCCCGTCACCAGAGGCTCCGCAGACCTCCCTCCGTCTCGAGCTTTGACTCTTCTGCTCCAGATTTAAACACACGTTACTTCTTTATAACATTTAATTTTGCAGACGTAAGCACACACGTTTAATCCTTCAGCTCATTCTCAAAGTTCCTGATGTTTTATACTAATAATTCTACATTAAAAAGCTCGTCTCTCCTCGTCGCACATCAGTATTCAGAGCAGAGAGTCTATAATCCCATTAGAGTTGTGGAGGGTGAATGCGCCGCTTCTCCTCGGGGTTAACTCTGAGACCACTGTGAGACCAGACTTAGCGAGACCCTTTCCCATCGCTCCCGTCTCTTACATCACCGCGGGAGGAGGTTTAGCTCCGAGCTCGGCCGTATCGCTCATCTATCACGTCTTTGATCCACACGATGGTCACGATGTACGTTCTCCTCGTGTGAGACGCAGACAAAAGCTTTGACTCGGAACTGTGGGTAATTCAGTAAAGCCTGGTCCTGATGGCGTCATGGCAGATGTTAAGTGTGGGAAACCCCTCTGACATGTGGTTTACATGTGCAGTATTTGTACGTACATGCAGTATTTCGCACGTACATGCAGTATTTCGCACGTACATGCAGCATTTTGGTACGTACATGCAGTATTTCGCACGTACATGCAGTATTTTGTACGTACATGCAGTATTTCGCACGTACATGCAGTATTTTGTACGTACATGCAGTATTTTGTACGTACATGCAGTATTTTGCACGTACATGCAGTATTTCGCACGTACATGCAGTATTTCGCACGTACATGCAGTATTTCGCACGTACATGCAGCATTTTGTACGTACATGCAGTATTTCGCACGTACATGCAGTATTTTGTACGTACATGCAGTATTTCGCACGTACATGCAGTATTTTGTACGTACATGCAGTATTTTGTACGTACATGCAGTATTTTGCACGTACATGCAGTATTTTCGCACGTACATGCAGTATTTTGTACGTACATGCAGTATTTTGTACGTACATGCAGTATTTTGTACGTACATGCAGTATTTTGCACGTACATGCAGTATTTTCGCACGTACATGCAGTATTTCGCACGTACATGCAGTATTTTGTACGTACATGCAGTATTTCGCACGTACATGCAGTATTTTGTACGTACATGCAGTATTTCGCACGTACATGCAGTATTTTGTACGTACATGCAGTATTTTGTACGTACATGCAGTATTTTGCACGTACATGCAGTATTTCGCACGTACATGCAGTATTTCGCACGTACATGCAGTATTTTGTACGTACATGCAGTATTTTGCACGTACATGCAGTATTTTGTACGTACATGCAGTATTTTGCACATAAATGCAGTATTTCACGGGATTTCTAAGACAAAACAGTCAGAAAACTGTGTGAATATATGAAACTGTCATAAAGGGACTGTTACAGCACCTGGCCTCCTGCTCCTCCTCTCTCTCTCTCTCTCTCTCTCTCTCCTCTCTCTCCCCCTCTCTCTCTCCCTCTCTTTCTTCTCTCTTCTCTCTCCTCCCTTCTCTCTCTACTCTCTCTCTCTTCACCCCCCTTCTTTCTCTCTCTCTCTCCCTCTCTTTCCTCTCTCTCTCTCTCTCCCTCTCTCTCTCTCTCTCCTCCCTTCTCTCTCTCTCTTCTCTCTCTCCTCTCTCTCTCTCCCTTTGACATAAAACATAAAGCTCCGTTGCCATAGCGAACTATAAAATGTTATATATTTTCAGTGATGAAAAGTTCTCTAAATGCCTCATATTCATGGTTTCAGCTTTTCTCTCTCTCTCTTTTCTCTCCCTCCCTCTCTCTCTTCTTTCTCTCTCTCTCCCCCCCTCTCTCTCTTCTCTCCCCCTCTCTCTTTCTCTCTCTCTCTCTCTCCTCTCCCCCTCTCTCTCTCTCTCTCTCTCGCCTTCCCCCCCTCTCTCTCTTCTCTCCCCCCTCTCTCTTCTCTCTCTCTCCCCCCTCTCTCTCTTCTCCCCCTCTTCTTTTCTCTCTCTCTCTCCCCCCCTCTCTCTCTTCTCTCTCTCTCGCCCTTCCCCTCTCTCTCTCTTCTCTCTCCCCCCCTCTCTCTCTCTCTGTCTCTCCCCTCTCTTCCCCTCTCTCTCCTCCTTCCTCTCTCTCTCCCTCTCCTCTCTCTTCTTTCTCTTCTCTCTCTCCCGTCTCTCTCTTCTCTCTCTCTCTCTCTCTCCCCTTCCCCCTTCCCTGTTTCTCTCTCTCCCTCTCCTCTCTCTTCTCTCTCTTTCTCTCTCCCTCTCTCGCTTTTCTCTCCTTTTACTAATGTGTGGAAGCAGAATATATATAAACCATGTATAAAATGGATGTTATAAAATGGATGTATGGAGATGTGGATCCCTCAGATGTCGTTCTTTTCTTCAAAGGAAACATTTTAATGTGGATAAAGGACTTTCATGTGTAAATAATGATGCAGAAGAGCCGCTGTGACGGAGGATAATGCATCACTACATTTGTGCAGCAGGAGCCGACCGACAGTGTGTCAAACTCACACCTTTTTTAGATAATGTGTTTGAGCTGAGCTGGACAAAGGGACAGGACGTGGTTCGTAGAGGCAGCGGAAATGTTCCTAAATTGCTTTTTTGTGCATTTACCTCGTCTTACAGCGTCGCCGTGGCAACCTGTCGTCAGCTTCTCTGAATCTTGAGCCTGGATTTTGTTCAGAATCTACAGGAGTTCTGCGTTTAAACTGGATGGACTGAGATGTTAATATTGCTTATGTGAGGAGAAATGCTGCAGATGAATTCCCCTCTCTAGCGCCCCCTAAAAGTTTTATTTTTAAAAATGTAGTTAAAAAAAATGCATATTATTGGTTTATTGGTCATGGGGATCAACGTCTCGTCTTTCTAGATTTGACTTTTAAGACAAACGGCGGAAAATCAGTTTCTGTTGTTATGAACGTATTAAAATGTTATAATAATTTAATAATCTTCACCATCTGTCCAGGGAAGATCATGAAAATATGAACGAAATATTCAGAAAAACAAAATCTAGATAAAGTGTGGAAAAAAAACCCTGTTGAAAACCACAAACTGTTTTTTTTTTTTTTTGTATAGAGCAGAACGATTCACCAGAACAAAATGATGAGCAAGATATTTAATGACAGACAGTGAATAAGGACGAGGAGAAGTACTGGAGCGTGACCTCCTCTAAACCAGGGACCTCCTCTAGTCCTGGGACCTCCACTATACCAGGGACCTCCTCTAGTCCAGGGACCTCCTCTAGACCAGGGACCTCCTCTAGTCCAGGGACCTCCTCTAGTCCTGGGACCTCCACTATACCAGGGACCTCCTCTAGTCCTGGGACCTCCTCTAGTCCAGGGACCTCCACTATACCAGGGACCTCCTCTAGTCCAGGGACCTCCTCTAGTCCTGGGACCTCCTCTAGTCCAGAGACCTCCTCTAGTCCAGGGACCTCCTCTAAACCAGGGACCTCCTCTAAACCAGGGACCTCCTCTAGTCCAGGGACCTCCTCTAGTCCAGGGACCTCCTCTAGTCCAGGGACCTCCACTAGTCTAGTCCAAGTACCTCTTCTAAATCAGGGACCTCCTCTAGTCCAGGGACCTCCTCTAAATCAGGGACCTCCTCTAGTCCAGGGACCTCCTCTAGTCCAGGGACCTCATGTAGTCCAGGGACCTTCTAGGATCTCTAGTTCATGGATCGCCTCTAGTTTGTGGACCTCCTCTAGTCCTGGGACCTCCTCTAGTCCAGGGACCTCCTCTAATCAGACGATGTCCTCTAATCTAATGGATCTCCCCTGAACTAAATATTTTGTGAGGTTTGATCGACACAGGGTTTACCAGACGAAGCCGAGCTCGGAGTGTATTTTTTAGAAAGTACAACTTTACTACTCTAGTACACATACACATATGGAGTATTGTGTAAAATCATGTGTTTGTAGCTCATTGTTTTTCTGTCTTCAGTTGCACGACACTAGATGTTCACTCTGAAGCAAAACAAACTTGAAGACTTTTTCCGTGGCCTGTGTTTGGAGGTTATGAGGTTGTGAAAGGATTTGTCAGAGTTTGAACTGTGAGGTCGGTGCAGTGGGTGTGTGGGATATGAAAAGACCAGAGACTGTGCCACAATCAGTGTCTGCACCACAGTTACACAGACACACACCAGAATCGAGCTTTTAGAGGAATATTGATCTTCTCCGACGCAGTGTCACAGAGTCAGACGCCTGATTTATTACGGTCTGTTGTGACAGTGAGATGAACAGTGAGAACTTTGACGTCTGATACACTGAGATGTGATTTTTCCAGTCACAAATGCATAATGTCCTAGAAGCAGCTCAGAGATTAACATAAGTTAAGATAAACTTTATAGAAAAGGTCAACATCAAGATGAACAACTGTTAAAAATCGACTTAAACCAAACACGACACTGTGCAAGACGAGCAAAAACACAAAAACACACGACTTCAGCAGATTTATGAACATTAAGTGTCTGTGTTTGTGCAGAACAGCCGTAGTTTCACTGCAAATGAAACCACACGACAAACTCAGATTTAAAGTAGTTCTCCTGGTGTTGTCTGTTAAATTGATCTTTCTTTTTCTTGGAGGTCGTAGGCTCCTCTTCTGGTTCCTCTTCTTTCTCCTCTTCTGGCTCCTCTTCTGGCTCCTCTTCTGGCTCCTCTTCTGGCTCTTCTTCTGTTTCCTCTTCTGGCTCCTCTTCTGGCTCCTCTTCTGGTTCCTCTTCTGTCTCCTCTTCTGTCTCCTCTTCTGGCTCCTCTTCTGTCTCCTCTTCTGGTTCCTCTTCTGGCTCCTTTTCTGTCTCCTCTTCTGGCTCCTCTTCTGGCTCCTCTTCTGTCTCCTCTTCTGGCTCCTCTTCTGTCTCCTCTTCTGGCTCCTCTTCTGGCTCCTCTTCTGGTTCCTCTTCTGTCTCCTCTTCTGGTTCCTCTTCTGGCTCCTTTTCTGTCTCCTCTTCTGGCTCCTCTTCTGGTTCCTCTTCTGTCTCCTCTTCTGGTTCCTCTTCTGGCTCCTCTTCTTGCTCCTCTTCTGGTTCCTCTTCTGGCTCCTCTTCTGTCTCCTCTTCTGGCTCCTCTTCTGGTTCCTCTTCTTGCTCCTCTTCTGTCTCCTCTTCTGGCTCCTCTTCTGGGCTCCTCAGTTCAGCCTTTTCCCCTTTGCAAACATCTTCTCCCACTACTTGCTTTGGCTCATTGTGGCTCTACTTTTGGTCGACGTGTCTGATTCGTTCTACGTGATACGTCGTTGTGGAGACGAGCAGATCGAGCACAGATATAATAAACTCGTTGTATCAGATGGATTTATGTGGAGATTTCCTTCCTCATGTATCTACAGACGAGCTGATTAGCCTGAGTTACGTCATGAGTTACGTCGGAGAAGATGCGTCGCTGATAAATTTACCGTTTTTGTGCGTCCCTCTTCTGTTGTATCTATGGAAACTGTTTAATGTTTCCAAGACGCCATCTTTAAGTCGACTTGGCTGTAATCTCCCTCTGCCTTTGTAGCGCTGGAAGAGTCAGCTGGTTTATACATCTCATCTTTGTTCGTCTGTAACTCGGCTGCATCAGATAATTACTATTCAGACGTTGTGTTGAATAATTTCCATGACCACAGGCATGTGCGAGAAATAAGCTTTCTCCTGGCTCCATCTCCCTTCTCTCACCTTCCCATCTCCGACCAGCACATCCATATTTATGATGCATTTGAATAATGTGAATCAGAATGACAAAACATCATTTTGGAAAGCGGGAGGCTGAGATGGCAGGAAGGTGAGGAGTCGTAAACAGGGGAGCCGTCCTATCTGGAAATATGATTAGGACATGCATAAGCTCATGGCTCCGATTAGAAGTGCTTTGATTTTGGAGAGAGATTTGGATTTCTATTAAAGTCAGACGTGTTATTCCACTATTTCTGTCAGAATCTCCTAGTTTCCTGTCACGAAAATGAGAAAATATCTGCACTAAACTGGACACTTTACAGAACAATTCACTGTTGTTCTGATGCTGCTGTTCTATATTCACCTCTAAGTATTTTATTTTATTTTTAAGTTTATCTTTTTTAACTTTATTTGTGTTTTTATGTTGCACTTTATCACCACAGAAAGTTCCCCGTTTGTTCACTGAAAATGGCACTAAAAGTCTTCTCATTCTGATTCTAAAGCTGCACTATGTCACTTTTCTCCTTTGCCTGGAGTGTTCCGCAGTATGACTTTAAACTTCCATGGAGACAAGCACCAGGAGCCACCAGGTCAAGTTACAAGTCAGATCTGTGGAGAGGCAAAGCTTTAGCCTGAAAGAATCGACTGAATCTGCACGATTCTCTTTTGTGATGATCATTTATGTTTTGTGATTTTATTTTCTTTCTTATTCTGTAAAACATTTTAGTTTTTATTAGTTAGTTATGAATTGTGCTACAGATAAAACAAAAACATGAACTGTATTTTCTGGATTATAAGTCGCACTTTGCATCGTTTGTCTGGGGCTGCGACTTAAACTCAGAAGTGATTTATATGAGAAATATGTTTTTTTCTTCATTATTTTGCATTTTTTGGCTGGTGCGACTTATACTCTGGAAAATACGGTAATATAATAAATAACGTAAATGGTAAAGGCAAAATTTTAAGTTTATTTTTACAGCACAATTTATACACAAAGTCAAAGTGTTTTACAGAATAAGAAAGACAAAAAAATCACACAAATCAAAACCACAAATCACAAATAATCATAAAATTTACATTAAAACAGAAAAGTGCAGAATAAAACTCTTTCAGTCCCAGCAGCTAAAGTCTGGATTTAAACATCGTCAAAGTCGAGACTCTCTCACATCTTCAGGAAGAATGTTCCAGGTTTTAGCTGCAGAAAACTCAGACTCTGATTCTCCAGGTTTAGTCCTGACTCTGGACCAGCAGGAGGCCGGTCCCTGAAGTCCTCAGAGTGTGAGACACAGACACATATGTGAAGTACTTCACCTGACACAGACACATGTGTGAAGTACTTCACCTGAGACACAGGACACATGTGTGAAGTACTTCACCTGACACAGACACATGTGTGAAGTACTTCACCTGACACAGACACATGTGTGAAGTACTTCACCTGACACAGACACATGTGTGAAGTACTTCACCTGACACAGGACACATGTGTGAAGTACTTCACCTGACACAGACACATGTGTGAAGTACTTCACCTGACACAGGACACATGTGTGAAGTACTTCACCTGACACAGACACATGTGTGAAGTACTTCCTGGTTCTAGTCAGACTCTCGCAGCAGTGTTCTGGATGTTCTGTTCTGTCTCGTTTGCAGAGGCCAGTGAGACGTTACAGTCGTCTAACCTCCTGGAGACAGATGCAGGATAAGTCTCTCTGAGTCTGGTTTGGACAGTTTACCTTTGAGTTTTGACGTGTTTTTAGATGTAAAAAGCTGCAGATGTTACTGATTTGATGTGGCTGTTAAAGTTCTAGTCTGAGTCCATTATTACCTCTAGATTTCAGACTGATTTGAAGGTTTTAGAGAGAGAGACTGGAGGTATATTTGAGTATAATTGGTTTACAGTGGAATATTCCTGCAGACCAATAGGACAAATCACACCTGGAACATTACAAATTGCAGCTATAAAGCCACAAAATTCCAGTATTTAGTTGTATAAAGCCTCAACGTGAGCGAGAAAACCAAAATGAGCCTTTTCCAGTCTGGGAGCTTTATAATCCCCGTTGTTTGGATCAGTTTATGACACGGCGGCGTTCTCCAGAGTGTGCGCTTAAGCATCTGAACCGCTACAGTGTAAATGTCAGCAATTACTCATCTCTGTATAATTTATTAACCTTGGGAGTGAAAGGAGGTTGTCCTGTTTTTGTTGTTGGAATGATTTGTTACGGCTCCTAATGGATCCTTCAATTTAAGATTCGAAATCTGAGCCCCGCCCATATTAAGAGCGAGGTTGAATCTATTATGTGTGTCCTTGCTCTAAGTATTTCAAACTGACACGCTGCCAAAAGACGTTATGTAACAGAAAAAGTGCACTTTGAACATTTGATTTCTCCACATAATCTTTAGTCTTTAAACTTTTAATCCGTGTCGATTTTTTCTCCTTGTTCTTAACACTCAAACCAAAATGGCCGTGTGGGTAGTTTTTGAATAGTTTGTTGAATGTCAAACAGTATTGATCATTTCTAAAGTAAATCTCTCGCAGCAGATTCGTTCTCGACTTTAGTGAATCATCTTCTTCTGCTGTGATTTACATGTTAAATTAACTTGTAAAGCCAGATTCTCCTCCATTTTTCATCTTATTTATCTGGGTTTGTCCATAGTTTTGACTGTTCTGAGCTAAATCCAAACTTACTCTCCTCATATTTATATTTTATTAGTATTGTGGAGAAGTAAATCCGCTGATCAAAGCTCATCTTCACCAAATGATCCGCCGCCGCCTCAAAGAGACGAGACAAGAGTGAGCTGTGAAACGACTCCTCTCTGAGTCATTTTCATTACGCTCACAGCTTGAAGACAGAAATGATCGAACGTGTGGTGAAAGAAGTGATGTTAAACTTATATTTGACTGATTTTTTTAATTATATTTTTAGCTGACATATTTCTTATGGATTTTCATTCTCCTCTGTCGGAGTAATGGTCAGATGTAGATGAGCCGCAAACGTCTTCACTCAAAATGTTTCATCCAGTTGATAAAATCTGAGATTTTCTTTCACTGAGGGTCAGACGTGGACGATACAAACGGACGATCTGCTCTTCTGTTCCGTCCATCTGCCTCCTCTTCACATTCAGCTCTAGTTTTTGTTGTCAGCATCTTTTTATATGACACTTCTTCCACTGAGATTTTCAGCATGTTCTAGAATGAAAAAAAAAAAAAAAAAAAACTTACAAAAAATGTCTACAATTAAAAAGTATTTAAACTTTGATTAAATGATAAAAAAAATGTAAAAATAAATAAATAAATAATATAAATAAATAATAAATAAATAAATAAATAATACTAATAAAAAAAAATAAAATTCCATGTCATTTGATATTTTTCCCATTTGTTTATTTTGTCTGTTTTATTGAGAAAAGGATGTTGTTGTTTCTTTGTTGTTGTTTGGATTAAAAAAAAAAAAACAAAAAAAAACAAAACTAAAAAAAAAAACTGTATACAATAAAAACCTAAACTTAAAAACTGTATACAATAATAAAGTATTTAAACTTTGATTAAATTCCACGCTAGTTTTTTCATATTTACATATGTCTTATTGTGGAAAGGATTTTATTAATTTATTTTTTAGATTATAGCTGTTTTTTGTATTATGTTTGCTGTTTTGTTTATTTTACCTGTGTCTTATTGAGGAAAGGATTTTTTAAAAATATTTATATGACACTTGTTTTCACTGTGATGATCAGCCTGTACTAGACTGGATCAAAAAATTACTTTCAAAACTTAATGCAACCTTAAAGTATTTAAACTTTGATTAAATTATGCCATTTAAAAAAAAAAAAAAAAAAAAGGATATTTTCCAAACTGTTTGATATTTTTTCCCCCATTTATTAATTTTACCTATGTCTTATTAAGGAAAGTTTTTTTTTTTTTTTTTTGGTTTATATGACACTTCTTTTCACTGATGGTACTAGAATGGATAATAATGAATAATGAAAAAAAAAAAAACAACCTTCCAAAAATTAATGCAATCATAAAGTATTAAAATTTAGATTTACCTGTATTTTCCAGACTATAAGTCACTTTTTTTCATAGTTTAACCGGGGGTGTGACTTATACCCTGGAAAATACAGTAATCCTGGCATTTTAAAAAGGATAATTCCAGGCTGTTTGATATTTTTCCCATTTTTTTTACTAACACTTAGAAGCGATTTGTATGTGAAATATGTTTTTTCTTCATTATTATGCATTTTTCGCTGGTGTGACTTATACTTTCTTATACTTATGCTCTGGAAAATACGGTAATAATCCATTTTAAAAAGGATAATTTCACGCTGTTTGATATTTACCTTTACCTTATTGTGGAGAGGATTTTATTGATATATTTTTTCGATTACATCATTTTTGTATCATGTTTACGGCCGTCTTAGCAGCATTAAACCGGGATGAGAGCACTTTGGCTGCAGTGGCATCCCTCGACTATATTTCACTTGCTTAATGGTCAGAATGCATTTGGCTGGTCCACCCGAGTATCGACAGATGCGGTGAGTGAAAAGCCTGATGAAAAGTGGGCGATGGAAGAAGAGGTTTGGTCAATAAGAGTTCTGTGTGGCATTTACTGCGGTCCAATTGGATTCTGTCCCAAGCTAAATGGATGGGTTGTCAATCACTTAGTCAGAGCTTTTAGTGCGCCGAGCTGTTTGTGGTGGACTGTGGAGCTTATGGGAGAGAAGTGTAAGATACTGTAAGGTTCTGTTAAAGCAGAGAGGAGCAGAGAGGAGCAGGGAGGATATGAGGAGCACGGATCATTGCCGAGAGGAGCCAGCGGGGCCCCGGGGACACGGCAACAGGCTGGGTCAAAATAGCAGAAGAAGAATCACGCGGTGCAGCCTCAGCAGACAGGATATCACTATAAATCCCACTGTGTGTCGCCGGACCAGTGCGACAGAGACAGAAAACGTGTCCTGAATACTTTATGGCTCTGTTTTAGTGCAGCTCTACTGTAAATATGCTTCACCTTTCATGAGAAACGCTGGAAATCTACTCGAAAAATAACCAACAAAGTCATTTTTTAAAGGTTTTTGGACAAATGGAAAAATAGCTACCGTAGTCAAGAAAATTACTAGGATGATTTTGTAATTTTTTGGGAGGGATTGTACATTTTTTGAGTGGCAGACGACAGAGCTATCGACAGGGTTTGGACAGTAGAATCGTCATAAATTACGCTATGATGCTAGTTTAACATTAAGGGACATTTTTGTTTTTATATAGTTATGGTTTGCGGCGATACTTCTTTACTATATTTACATGATTTGTCTTTTTAAAGTCCCTCTCTGCTCTACTTCAATCCAACTAACCCCAATATTATCACAATTTTGCCTATTTCTTTCAATCCACCCAGTGCCCTAAACATTTTTTGACAGAAATCAAATATTTCTTAGTTTATTAGCGGTCAATTTTTAACATTTATACAAACACGTTGCTATATCTGCTCCCTTATGTTGGATGATACAGATCTGGCCCACAAAAAACAAACAAACAAACAAACAAACATGGTCGCATTGGGCATTGTTCCATATTTTCCTTTCATTATGTGTTATTCCGTCTGACAAATGTTGTTTTGTTGTTTAGTCTCACCATCAGGACCCTTCACACCTGCTAATGCTCACGATGTTCATTTTGTTTAGAGAGAATGTGGATATTTACACTACAGAAGCATCACTGTTCCTCTTTGTGTTCGTATTTGTATTTTTAACACTTTTCTCTTCTCCTGCTTCGCTTTTAGTCTAAGTTTAATCAGACTCTTACATGTCCAGCTGCAGGGAGATTCGCTGAATGAATGACTGGCTTTAGTTTCCCAAAAACAGAGCAGAGTTTGACCACAAATCTAGTGTTTTATTGACTTTATTCCACCCCGCCCGATTTGTCCTCTAAACGCTCCAAAAACGCTCTCACTAAGCTCTGTGAAGGCACGTCCAGTTAACCAGAAACCCCGCTCATTTTGAGGAGAATTCGGGAAAGTTTCACCTCAAAAATGTGAAATAAAGTCAGTTACAAGTCCACACCGCAGCGATTCTCTGGGAGGTTTTAAAGCAGCTCTGTGGTCTCCAAAGATCAGCAGGTTTATGCGAAATAATCCAACCCCGACGACTTCAGAAGTTCAGAATAAAGTGAACACTGATCACGTGACGAGGCGCTGAACACAGGCTTGTAAATGCAACACTGGGGTGACTTTATAACTTATATTTGATATTTTATCGCCCCACCCTGCCCCGTTCTTTCAAACTAATTAGCATGGTTAGTCATCCAAACAGCAATTAATTTTAGCTCAGGACACAAACCAAATTAAAAACACTCGGAGTTGCCAAATCACTACATAGTTTGTTTATACAAATTTTAGTGAGCCAACAACCTAATGCTTTTAATGGTCTGGCATTAATAATCCCAGTAATGAATGTGTTGACTGTATGGATATGTTTGTGTCACTGTGGTTCTTCATACTTTACTGTTTGTGTGGTTTATGTTTTATGGAGCATGTTTAAAAATGTCCCTAAACTGCAGATCCCTGTATCACATGTCAGATCTCCGCCTCGCGCCGGGACAGAACAGGCTCATCTCTGCGGAGGCACTGACACAAAGTGCACTCTGATGTTTTCATGTGGACTGATCAGTGGTGGAGCCGGACAGTCGTGACCCCCACAGAGGTGAGAGCCACAGCGGGACAAAGGGCAGGAGCACGGGGCCCAAACACAGACCACAGCAACACAAGAATAGACTGAGGATGAAAAGGTGTCGCATTAAGAGGAGTTTCATTTGGATCTCAGTACGACACGTTTTAGTGACCATTAAGTAAACAGAAGAATCAATGGACTCGTCAATAGTCTGAAAATATCCCCCTGGTGACGAGAGCGACTCATATCAGCAGGCTCAATGGCAAGAAATATAATAAAATAATCATTTCAGCTCATTTGCATTTGAAAATAATGTATAAAGATGGAGATGATCATAATGATCATAATAATCCTCCTCCCACGGACCCACCACCTGCACGAGGAACATAAGGGCCGGTGCAGAGAGATCTGGGCAGCGATCGAAGGCGGGGGCCTCAACGACCGGATCTCCGGACCTGGAGACTGGCTCTGGGGACATGGAACATCACCTCTCTGGGGGGGAGGAGCCTGTGTGGGAGGAGCCTGTGTGTTACCAAATAGTCACAGTCGACCTCATCTTCACACTCAGCTCGGCTCTGGAAACCAGCTCCTTGAGAGGGGCTGGACTCTCCATCTCTCTGGCGTTGTCTGTGGGGAGCGGCGGCGAGCTGGTGTGGGCTTATTGTCCCACAGCTCAGCCTCCACGTGTCGGGGTTCACCCTGGTGAACGAGGGGGTCGGGCCAAACAGCAGTGCAGAGTACCGGCCTTCTCCGAGGCCTTGGGAGGGGTACTAGACAGTGCACCGACCAGGGACTCAATTGTTCTACTGAGGGACAACGCCCACGTGGGTAATCACAGTGACATCTGGAGGGAGAACAGTCCTCCCTGATCTGAACCTGAGCAGTGTTCTGTTATTGGACGTCTGTGCATTGTGTCACATTGTGTTATACAGTTTGTTCAAAACCAACACCGTGTTCACCCAGAAGGGTCCATAAGTGCACGTGGCACCGGGACACCCCAGGCCGGAGGTCCATGATCATCTTTGTCGTCATGTGACCTTTGGCCGCATGTCTTGGACACGTGGGTGAAGAGAAGGGCAGAGCTGTCAACCGATGGCGGTGAGTTAGATCCGCTGACAGGACAAAAAGCCGCACAGACCCGTGTGTGTGTGATGGAGCCGTCAGTGGGTTGGTTCAGCTCCTCTCAGAGCTTCTCCTAGATCCTGGGAGAGGCTGGGGCTGGATTCTGAGTGGACCATGTTCTCTGCCTCTGTCGTCATTGTGGTCCGCTCATAGATGTGGTCGTAAAGTCTGTGGTGTTTGTCACGGCAGTAAACCTCAGACCCGGTGGTGGACACTGTAAGTAAGAGATGCTTTGCTGAAGTAGTAATCGACCATTGGCTTGTGGGACTCCTGAGGCAGATGATGAGCACCGTCGAGCCAAACGTGCTGCAGCTCGTTTGGTCACAGAGGCAAAAGTCTCAGGGGATGAGATCCATCCTGAGTATCTTGATGCTGTGAGGCTCTCGTGGCTGACACGCTGACAGTGGTGCCTCTGTTTAAGACGTGTGGAGTCAGGGACGTTTGTGAGGCCCGGCTTAGATCACTGATGATGATTATGATTCATAATAATAATCATCATCACGAATCCATTGTTTTATTATGAATCATAATCATAATAAAATAATGAAACGATCCCACTGGTGTTAGTCTCAATTCCAAAAATAAATTAATAATGAAACCAGTGTAATCTCGGCTTATACCAAATATAAAACACAGTATAAAGCAGATTATTATTATTATTATTACTGCTCCCTCTGGTGCAAACACGGACAACAGCCTCTATCTCAGCGTGAGAGGACAGGACACAAACAGCAGGTACAAAACGCCATAATGTGTCCCAGCGGTCCCTCCACAGACTGGGACTGTGATGGAGCTTTGAACTGCCAACCCGGGTCAGGGTGCGGAGGCAGAGAGGGAGGAGCCTGGCTGCGGGACAAAGAGCTCACATGAACAGGTGTTAGATCCGTCACATGTTTTATTTATTGTTTTACAGAAGCGCCACAGCTGCACTTTAATCCACCTGAGCCTTTTCATCCTGGGCTTTATTAGATCCATATTCTCTGGTGTCTGCTGACTTTTAAACAAACACTGAGACGTTTCCAGACATGATTTAGACAAAGTGCTGTGTAATATTACAGGTTTACTCCGATATTAAAGCAACCACCATGTAACTATTTAGCTTTTTTTGCTTGGAGACTGTTTTCTTTCACTATAATCTTCCATCAATCTCTTTATGTATCTATCCATAAGTATAGATTTTAACTTTCTATTTCAATGGAATCCTGCAGGTGACGTGCCGCCTTCAGAAAGTCTCACAGTGCAGCTTTAATCCTCCCTCGTCCAACAGAGGAACTTTATCTGTGCCAGTCCATGATGTGTAACAGATGTGCTATAGCCGCTATAGTTTTTTTGTTTTCACTGAAGAGCAGCCAGACATCTCTCTTTTGTTAAGCCCTGAAAAGTCGTTGGCAGAATTTCACTAATTAATTCGAATTCAACTGGAGACATAACGGGACCGATGCACAGAGCACTTGAGAAGAAAGTTGTGAATCTCCATCAGGCCTTATTAGAAGTGATGTGCTTTGAAAGAAGACTACAAAGACCTTGTGTTTGCTCCATAATATTTGAGCTAATTACAGCAATCATGTCAGAGATGTGGTGTTTCCAGTTAAAGTTGGCAGCACACACAGCCCCGTCTTCAGCTGGATGAGGCTTTAGCATCAGCAGCTCCTCAGATGTGAGTGGGACAGATGTTAGAGACGCACAGAGCATCTCGAGAGGCTGCTGTGTACGAGGTGGGCACTGGAGCAAGAGGCAGAAATAGTGTAAAAGTACAAATGTGACTGAAGACGGGGTGATGCTTTTACTGACAGACGACTGGCCCTGAACCTCAGTGAAGACACAGGCGTAACACTATTAGAAAAGTCAAAATCTCCATCGATATTACACTTACACGGCTCCACTGATGATGTTACAATTCACTATATACCGTATTTTCCAGACTATGAGCCGCTACTTTTTTCTGCACTTTAACCGCTGCGACTTATGGTGCAGTTTGGCTGAGATATCCAGTGGTTTTTTTTTGTAAATGAAAAGTAGACAGTCGTTCTTTTGTTTTTTGTTTTTTTTTACAATGATTCTTTATGTTTTGCTGCAGGTGTATTTCTCAGAACACGACACCTCCTTTAGCCAATCAGGACGCAGAACACGGCACCTCCTTTAGCCAATCAGGACGCAGAACACGGCACCTCCTTTAGCCAATCAGGACGCAGAACACGGCACCTCCTTTAGCCAATCAGGATGCAGAACACGGCACCTCCTTTAGCCAATCAGGACACAGAACACGCGCCTTCATACACTGTAAAAAAGTGTGAAATGTGAAGCGCTGTAGCGAGGGACGACTGTAATGAACGTTTTTGAGCTAATTTTTCATATTACTTCGTGGGAACCTGCGGCTTAAAATCCGGTGCGGCTTGTACAAGTTTTTTTTTTCTAAAATTAAAGTATGTGGCTTTTAATCAGGTGCGCTCTGTAGTCCAGAAAATACGGTAAATGATCTTGTATTATGCTTCTCACTGCAAAGCCAAAGTCTCGTTCTGCTGTGCTGCTGATGCTACTTGTGCCAAGACAAATATGCATGTGGTGGTGGTGGTTGTTGTTGCTCTAATAGAAATGCATTTTATAAGTGGCCATCATGGCTTTTCCCAGGTGGGTTTAGAGTAGGAGTGGGAGCAGTGAATTCGCTCTGAGTTCTCTCGGGTGTCAGCAGAAACTCGGGGACTGCTCCGTGTTTATGTTTAATTAATAAACCCGGGCCTCTGTTCCACCAGGGGAGGCCCACACTGCAGCTTAACCTTTAACAGTGATTAGAAAGTCTACAGTATGTTACATTCACTTACCATGTGGACGTCTGGAATTAATACTCAATTAATACTCATTTCTCCAGTTTGTCTTTGTTTGTGAACCTCGTAAGTCGGTTGGTGTTTGTGGGCCTCGTTTGTCGGCCGGTGTTTCCTTTGACTCTGAGGTTTCAGAGCGTGTAGAGCTCATTCAGAGCTTGAGGTTTTTAACCCATCATTTGTTGAAAAAGATTTTAGGGTTACATAAAAATCCATAACATTTTCCTCACCCCAGAGCAGCTGTATCTAAATGTGAGTGTATGTAGGACAGTCCTGCTGACGGCTGTTCTCTCATGAGCTGAACTCTGTGTCGTCTTTCACTCAGCCAGAGGCTCCTGTCTGTCCCTCTGTGTCCAGTCCTTGGACTGTCCTCTCAGGTCTTTATCTGGAGCTTTACTTCAGACAAAGTGGGACAGGTGAAAGTCTCTCCTCCTGCTCCTCTTCGGTCACATCCAGAGGACGGGGACAGTCCTCACTGTGCGAGGACATGGATCTGTCCTTTACAGAGGACTTGTTTGTGGATGATTAAAGTTTTCTAAAGTTCTAAAAGTAGCTCAGAACTGTTCTGTGTCACTGCAGTAAAAATACGACACGACACACGGCGTGACTCGAACTTCGTCTACATTTACTCTTCTAAAATCCCATGAACAGTCATCGTGCTAACAAGTCTGTGGAGACTGAACGACCAGGCCTCAGGAGGAGGAGAAATGTGTCTTCAGACTTTTGTTTTAATGCAGCTCTCTGTATGATTCATCAACAATCCCTCCAAAGTGTCCAGTAAGTGCTCCAGCAGTGTGAACGTACGGGAACTCGAAAAACAAATGATGCTCACAAAAGACAATTTACTGGACTGATTACTCTTCACGATATTGTTTTTGCACCATTACATCACACTGCTTTATGTCTTTATTTTGTATTTACTTTTAAACCAAATCCTCTTAAGTTCAATAGTAACATCATAATAATGAAGATTCAGACTTGTGTTTCTCTTGGGCCAGTTTGTGTTGCCATATCCCATGTTTATTTCAAGGACGGACTTGAGGCTCAACACGACGTGACTGATAAAGTTATTAATGAGCAGCTGAAGTAATTAGTGTGAGCGCTTTGCTTGGAGGGACAATGATAGAAAGTCAAACTGAACAGCAGGATTTGTTTTGGGAAGTTTCTGACACTTCAAGGCCTGGACCAAAGTCCACTAATTACAGCTAATTAAACACAGTCCAGATTGATATCGACATAATACCTTGGTCTTTGAGATGCTGCGTGGAAACACTTGCAAAT
Source organism: Periophthalmus modestus (assembly GCA_019594935.1). Lineage (NCBI taxonomy): Eukaryota > Metazoa > Chordata > Actinopteri > Gobiiformes > Gobiidae > Periophthalmus > Periophthalmus modestus. The sequence continues at coordinate 9,224 of JAIEZT010000183.1, read as the reverse complement.
GTCTGTGTGTGTAACTCTTCTTGGAGATAAGTTACAGATATTTTAAAGTAATACTGTGGGATGTTACAGTCAAAGTAATAACAGGGAGACGTCAGGCTGCGTATCCTTCACTAGAAAAGTTACAAACACCTTTAAATACTTTTAAAATCTCATCTTCAAACCAGATGGAACACTCAGCACAAGTTTGAAAACGCTGGCGGTGATTGTATTAGAATTGCTGGTATTGATTTACGCGTCGTGAGGCCGGGGAGGAGAGTGGAGTAGATGGAGACATTTCCGCTGTTCTTTTGGCTCGACTCGTCTCTGGCTCCGCTCCAGCCGCTGCTCCGTCTCTCCTCCATACCTCTGTCATGTTTTATTCAGGTGCTAATAAAACACAGACAAACCAAAAGTTCACTCACTGTAAATATCACAGGTTAATATGAACTTAAGTAAATGTCACGCTCACAGTCTGGCTTCAACCCAACCATATCAATTCTGCTGCGCGGCCACAACCTGTGAGCTCTGTTATCTTTACAAAATCAGAATATGTGTGTGTGTTTGGAGATTGACCTGGTCTGTCTGCAGAATAAAAGCAATCGCAGGTCTATAGAAGAAGAAAGAAGAAGAACAGAAGAAATCAGATGTACTTTAGCATCTTTGATAGAGTAAAGTGATGATATATGGAAGTTTTGGAGACTTTTGGACCTTAAAGTTTGGGTTTAAGATTTGCTTTATTTGTAAAAATTTCTAAATTAAAATAAGTCTGTGTGCAGAGTAGAGATCTGGTTTTGAGTCTCTGCAAACAGATGACACAAAACAAAATACAACATACTGCTCTGATTTCCCAGCAGCCTCGGGGCTTCAGCGTGGTATTCTTTTAACAACAAACAGTGAGATCTATGGGACTGTGATTCACTTTACAGGAACCTGAAGATTCATAAAGCTCCAGCAGAGACCTGTGCTCTCAGAGTGAAATGTGATTCTGTCAAGTCCGATTTATTCTGGCCTCTTACTCAACTTTATGTCGGCAAATCTTTCCACTCGCTCTGGAAATGGTTTAAGAAGAGTGTTGCAAGTAAAGACATCACGGTGTCGGCTTTCAGCAGAGTTGGGCTCTGTGCATTTCCTTGTTTTTTTGCGTGTATAAATACTTCCTGGAGTAGTTTTCACCCTTTTACTCCTCCCCGAGTCATATATTTTAACAGCACTTTTATTTGAGTAGAAGTTTTTGTTACTTTTCCCAATATGAGACTAGTCCAGAAATGTTCTTCATATTTATTTTGTTTTAATCTCATCAACCAGTTTGTACCAGTGCGGTGCAGTCAGGGGAGGCACCACAGAGAAAAATAAATGAAATGGTTACATTTATGCAATGATTTGTACTATAAAGATATTTTCTATTGTTTAAATTCAAAATCGCTGAATTTTTCCTTTTACCGAAATACTGAAGAAACGTGTGGTGAGGCACCGGCCGCTCGTGCCTCACATGTTCTGACTGTGCTGTAGCTCAGCAGTGACGCTGTGAAAAGGGGTGAGGCACGTAGTTACCCTGCCTCATGTTAGGGGGCGCTGTGAGCCCAGGGATTCATGCAACTCCAGCAAAATAGTGACAAAGTGGCAAACTACAATTTAGAGTTAGCAAGTCAAGTTTATCAATCCGTTCACTTTTTTCTTCTTGTCTGTTCTACTTTTTAAATGGAGGAAGATACATATTAAAGCTCAGTTTTCTAAACTGGACTTTGGGTCGAAGCAGGAGGTTAGAATTAAAGGACCAACGCTAAAGGAGCTAAAGGAGCTAAAGGAGCTAAAGGGTTTGCTCCAGACGACGGGACAAAGACTCGACTTTTCAAACACAGTGGGACCAAATGTAAGAAATTAATGATTCAATCCACTGAAAACTGGGAAACAGAATAAGGATAAAAAACAATACAACACCAGCTTTTTATTTCATACTATTAGAGATATTTCATACAGACTAAGGAACTTTTATTTTGAAATTCTGTTTTATTCTGGCCCCAAGTCACTGGGAGAGAAACTGACCCAGGACCAATGTTCTGACACCTGTTTATATGTTTGTGAATCTGATTGTGACGACATCAGACCCTCATGAACCTCACACACGACACTGATTTGTACCTCGACGTGTTTCGACTGCAGCGTTTGCTCTGTAGTCAGACTTATTCAGAACAGTTCGCAAAAGCACTAAAACTAAAAAGAGGAACAAAAGCAGCTTCAGTCCAACATCTCAGACTCCTGCAAACAGGAAAACCACATTATGGACTGAGACAAAGGACAATAAACTCCATCGCTGCATAAAAGAGGCAATAGAAATCCAGAAACGTGCTCATAATACACTAAACCCAGACGAGGGGACGTTCTGCCTTTCCCACACTCGGGATATTGTTCTGATCTGAAGAAGGCGGACTGCAGATGGCGCTGTCGTCCTTCTTCTCCCTGAAAGAAACTGCATCAGGTGATTCTTCTGAGGATGACTGCAGTCGAAACACGTCAAACAAACTGTCAGATGCAAACAAAAGTAATACAAATACGAGTCTATTGACATAAGCAGCACTAGACAACAGCTTCTTGCATTGTTCTTTGTTGCTTTGTTGTATATTCTTGCATTTTTTTTGTCAAAGCACTCGACTCGACCCACCTCGGACCATCTGAACTGTGAATTTAGCCTCTGGAAACAAAAATAAGCTTGTCTCTGCAGGAAAAGGTGGAACGTGTCCCAAAGGTCTCCACGGGAGTCGCCCACCAAACGCAGAGAAGTCATTAAAGTCCATCTGTGAACCTTTTAAAGCATTAACTACAGCAATTTCATTTTACTTTGAAATAGTTGCGTCTTTAGTCGATTACTTTGAATTCTATGTTGCATAAGAGTCGGCTCATGAATAGTGAGCATGTCCTCCTAGAAATCGTGTTTCTGTTACTCATTATTGCATCACTGTGGTAAAAGATGGTAAAAGAGTGCTTTGCTTTATACTGGTGTGGACTATATATTCCAAGGTTAATGCAATATACAAACCTTGTTTTCCACACAGCCTTTGGGAGGTTTTATGCAACGTTTTAGTTTTGCAAACACAGAAGACGCATGATTGACGCAGAGATCGTGGTGGCATAAGTTTACCTGGAGATTACATCATAACAGTCAGACAGGCTTTTCTTAGAGTCGTCGTAATGAGGAATACAAATGAGACACTTAGACGGGGCGAGTGAAGGGCAGCACGGGTGATTTATTTATGAAAGTGCAGGTAGGTTCGTTATGTGAAATCACAAGGTTCAGTGAAAAAGTAAAACTGTTGTTGCTAATTCCTCAGTCGTCCAGGTCTGAGCCGTAATAAAAGACAAAGTTTAAATCTGTCACTGGACAAATTGTAGGAGTGAAGTCGTTTGGCTGCTCGTCCAAGTCTCTTCTTCAGTTCTGGTCAGATTATTTCTTCAGTTCTGGTCAGATTATTTCTTCAGTTCTGGTTATTATTTCTTCAGTTCTGGTCAGATTATTTCTTCAGTTTGGTCAGATTATTTCTTCAGTTTTGGTCAGATTATTTCTTCAGTTCTGGTCAGATTATTTCTTCAGTTCTGGTCAGATTATTTCTTCAGTTCTGGTCAGATTATTTCTTCAGTTCTGGTCAGATTATTTCTTCAGTTCTGGTCAGATTATTTCTTCAGTTTTGGTCAGATTATTTCTTCAGTTCTGGTCAGATTATTTCTTCAGTTCTGGTCAGATTATTTCTTCAGTTCTGGTCAGATTATTTCTTCAGTTCTGGTCAGATTATTTCTTCAGGTCTGGTCAGATTATTTCTTCAGTTCTGGTCAGATTATTTCTTCAGTTCTGGTCAGATTATTTCTTCAATTCTGGTCAGATTATTTCTTCAGTTCTGGTCAGATTATTGCTGGACACTGACTTGTACCTGTTTGAAGAGAGGAGCTAACGACACTGAAACTGGAAACAGCTTTTCAGAATCAGACTTTTATTGCCAATGTCAGTGAACACAGCTCACAAACTAGGAACTTTCTTCGGTGATGAAGTGCAACATAAAAACACTGAATAAATACAAATAAGGGCAGGCATGAAGTTAAAAAAGAAGATATGCGTAAAGATAAAATAAAATAGTTGAGGTAAATGATGTTGAGGCAGCAGGACATTCTCCGCGGTGCCTCCAGACTCTTTCACGTCCGTCGCATGTTCAGGTTGAACCTGACTCATCGGTGAAGAGCACAGGACGACAGTGGAGCACTTGCCGATTCTGATGGTCTGTGACAAATGCCAGTGGAGCTCTACGGTGCTGGGCAGTGAGCACAGGGGCCACTACAGGACGTGGGGCCCTCAGGCCTCGTGGAGTCTGTTTCTGATTGTTTGGTCAGAAACATTCACACCAGTGGCTGGAGGTCATTCTGTAGGGCTCTGGCAGTGCTCATCCTGTTCCTCCTGCACAAAGGAGCAGATACTGATCCTGCCGAGGGTTTGAGGACCTTCTACGACCCTGCCCAGCTCTGCTGGAGGAACTGTCTCTGAATCTAGTCCATGCTCTTGAGATTGTGCTGAGACACACAAACCTTCTTGCAACGGCGCATATCGATGTGCCATCCTGGAGGAGTTGGACCACAACCTCTGCAGCCTCCAGGTACCGCACCAAGCATCAATAATGTTGATCCAAGACAAAGGAAAAAGTCAGTCAGTAAAAAAATCTGCTGGAAGAGACGAGGAGGGAAAATACGAGTGGCGTCAACCTGGAAAAGCATTTCTGTTTATTTCATTAACAACAAAACACCTGAAACTGATTAAAACCCCCTGAGCTTCTGAACTGACCAGATCAATATCCCACAAGTTTGACTGATCGGATGTTATACTCTGGTTAAAAAGTGTTCCTCTCATTTTTTTTTTTTTTTTTTTTGAGCAGTGTAGATACAACAGCAACATCAGAACATTTTCTTCTGAAACGACCCTGTTCATCCTTTAACGACCCTGCTATTGTTCTCTTTGTTTTGGGTCTGAGGATGGAGCTGTAGACGGGGAGAGATTATGTCTCAGGCTCATTCATGAAGGACGGATTCTCTTTAGTAAAAACAGGAATGTGATGAGCAACAAAACGTCTTCACTGCTCAGTTGACAGATTTAAACTTCATCTTTTGCTGTAACTGTTGCTTTAGCCATAAATCAAAGACGTGTCGATCTCAAATGTGGCTCTCGATATAATTAAATTTGACCCACGAGATCATATCAAATGTGTTTTAGAGCTGCCCACTGGTCGTCTCAGTAAAGATCACGCATCGCTAATACTACAAATCCCAGAATGCTTTGCAAATACGTTACCCTGACATTCATTAGCGTCTTCTCCTGTCGTTTCACTCAAATTTAATCTAGCCCTTCTGAAAAACATGCAGATGTGCTTAAAATGTTTCAGTAAATGTTTAGTTTGGCCACGACAGTTTTTAATTTTGACCCTCTGTGGATGAACGATGAAGAGTCCTCAAAATGTCGCCTGTAATCGGACGCTGACACAAACTCCAAATCATCTGGAATAAACCCCGTCATGTTGCTTTTCCACACACGTACTTTAAACGTGTTGAACTCTGCCTGCGGTTGATCTGAGCTGCTGAACTGTTGACACCCTCTGCTCACTGTTTAACCATTTACACTCGTCTTGTCACATACACACTCTCGTTCTGCAGTCTATTTTCCAGATGGTTTGGTCGCTGACATGTGCGACTCCATCACCAGCCACAACACTTTCTGCCTCACTGCCACAGACCAGGGAAACCTCAGATCATTTTGTCCCAAGAAATGTAATGTTTGATTTGATTTTTGCCTGTGCAGCTGTTGAAACAAGATTAACAAACAAATAAGAAGCAGTTATCAGGTACGAATCTTTGTCTGTATCTGGTGGATTTTGACTGTTGATTATTATATGTGACAGTGTTTCCCGGGATCCAAAATACTCTTCTGCAAAACTTTACGAAGATGTGAGTCGGGTCAGAAGTGAGTCTCTTTTCTAATAATCGTGATTGACAGCTGGATTAACCAATCAGGGACATGTTTGGTTCGTTCATGTTGAGAAAAAATAAAGGAAAGGGGCTAAAAACATCGTGGATTTCTGCAGAATTGAAGGTTAAAGCGCTGAACTCTTTTAATCTGAGGGTGAGACGCATTTGATTTTATTTGTAAATCCTTCGTTTCACGAGCGTCACTGAAAAAAGCTCGTCCAGTTGCACCATCCCGTTTGAAGGTACAATTAAATATCGCTTTACACTTTTGTTTTACGCTCACAACTTTGTAATTTTACATGTACAAATCTGAATTACGCTCTCACGAGTTTTGAGACATTCGTTCCACCGAGTTTGTCTCAAAAAGATTCAGAAGTGCAGGTAAAAGGTAAAAGGGCAAAAGTCTGCTAGCATAAGGCGCTAGCTATGCTAACATGTCGTTTTCTGAAAAACTTGTGAACACTTTTGTTGCCACACTGGCTTTATCCGCATCATTTACCCTGGTATAAACTTATTAAAGGTTAATAAGGCTCATTATAATATCACATCACCCCCTGTCTTCGACACCTCGCCTTTTGGAGACAAACTCGGCGCCACAAACGTCTCAAAACTCATGAGAGCGTAATTTTCAGATTTGTACGTGTAAAACTACAAAGTTGTAAGAGTAAAACAGAATTTGTAAGTGTAAAAAAATAAATTTACACGTACACATTTACACGTTCAAACTCTTTAGAACAACTGTACCTTCATACTTCTTACGACATGAGAGGACGTGGGACCAGACTTAAATCAATCTGTATAAAAAATACAGAGAGATTCTGTCTGGATTTGTCAGGCAAGTAACAGCAGTGAGGAGCAGTCAGGGGAGTCATCACAGAGAACAAAAAATATATATTTATCTAATGATTTGTACTACAAAGTTATTTTCTTATTTTTTAAATTCAAAATCACTGAATTTTTACATTTACCGTTCAAATCCTGAAGAGCCGTGTGGTGAGGCACAGGCCGCTCGTGCCTCACATGTTCTGACTGGGCTGTAGCAGTGACGCTGCAGCTTTAAGGCTGTGAAAAGGGGTGAGGCACGTAGTTACCCTGCCTCATGTTAGGGGGCGCTGTGAGCCCAGGGATTCTTGTAACTCCCACAGAATAGTGACCGCAAGATACAATTTAGAGTTAGCAAGTCAAGTTTATCAATCCGTTCACTTTCTTCTTGTCTGTTCTACTTCTTAAATGGAGGAAGATACATATTAAAGCTCAGTTTTCTAAACTGGACTTTGGGTCGAAGCAGGAGGTTAGAATTAAAGGACCAACGCTAAAGGAGCTAAAGGAGCTAAAGGGTTCGCTCCAGACGACGGGACAAAGACTCGACTTTTCAAACACAGTGAGACCAAATGTAAGAAATTGAATGATTCAATCCACTGAAAACTGGGAAACAGAAAAAAGATAAAAAACAATACAAAACCAGCTTTTTATTTCATACTGTTAGAGATATTTCATATGGACTTTAGAACTTTTATTTTGAAATTCTGTTTTATTCTGGCCCCAAGTCACTGAGAGAGAAACTGACCCGGGACAAATGTGACACTGGTTTATATGTTTGTGAATCTGTGACACATCAGAGCCTCATGAACCTCTCACACGACACTGAGTTACCACATGGTTTTTCCACAACTACAGTATCTTGCAGGAGTAATTAAAAGTACAACAATAAAAAACATAGATTTCCTGATGGTCTTCGTTCGTGCGCTTCAGGCTGTGAGATAAGACGCAGAACCAGTGATGCCCTGAAACTCTAAATCACACATCTGCTCACGTGAAAACTCTCCTTTAACTTTTTTGTGAAACGCCTGAGCGACTGGCCGTGCAGACGCCATTAAGTCATTAAAACTATAAGACACGATGTTGTCAGCTCTGGGCTCGTGACCAAGACAATGATGTGAGACCTCCAGGGTTATTACCGCGGCCCGATGGTCCGTGAGGAGGTATAATGCAGCGGGTAATGGGAGTAAATGGACTTCACAGCAGGAGCCACTTCAGCCTCCCCCTAAACTCCACTGTACACACCCTCAGCACCTATCAATATTTTACAGAATGGAAACGTCTGGAGGTTTACCGCCACCAAGTTTTTAATACGCTCGGATATTAAAGCCAGGTCGAGTAGAAATAAACAACGGTGCAAAGTTTAGGCTGAAATATTTGGACTTTGTGGATTTTTCATGATAGTTTAGAGAATTATTGAGTCTCTCGTGGAGCAGGGTTAGAGGGTCGGCATCTACTGTATTTTCTGGAGAATAAGTCGCACTTTGAATGAATAAAAATGACTCTTGAAGTTTGAAAGCAACAATTTACCACTTCAGCTTCTAAGCTTTTTAACTTTGAATTGCACCGAAAAATAAAATTATTTCTTTGAATCTTCTTTATGCTAGTTACAAGACGGACCTTTGTGCGTTTAAATAAAGTCTGTGCCAATTATTAATTAACTGTATTTTCTGGATTATGCGTCGCTCTGGAGGATAAGTCGCACCAGCCACAAAATGCAAAATAATGAAGAAAAAAACATATAAAAGTCGCTTTTTAGGAGACTTTTATTTAGCTAAATCCAAGACCAAGGACAGACATTTTATCTTTAAATGAAAGTTATAATAATAAGAATAAAATGTGGAAGAACAGGGTGAATATTACTACAGCACGATAACGAAACACATTTAAATTTATATTATTATATTTGAACACGTGTCTGGTTTGTTAAAGTCAGATATTAACTCTTTAAGGACTGAGCACATTATAGACCATTATCACTCACCTAGACTGTTTTTTTTTTTTTTTTTTAGCCATAAAAATCATGTTAAAGGTTGTACTTTTACCTTTTTTCACTTAACTACCTCTATTTTACACCTCTATCCATCCTTATTTTTCTTTTGATGCATCAAATAAGTAACTAATACCAGTTTAAGTAGAAAAAATATATAAAAACGAATTTGCTTTTGAGTAACTTTTATGCAACTAAACAATGAAAAAACGATGTGTCCAGCTCAGAAGCATTTTATAAAACATATTTGAACAATAATCAATATTTATAGAAGAGATTATGCAGATTGTACTTAGGGTTAGGTTTTTACAGCCCTTCTTATAAAAAAATGTCAAAAAAAAAACAACAAGTTTACTCTGGATCTCAGTCCAAAAAATCACTAAATCCACTGAATTCTTCATCCTCGTGTCGAAGATGAACAACTCCACCAACTCCAGAGGAA
>JAIEZT010000182.1:0-94030 GCA_019594935.1 Periophthalmus modestus | reverse complement strand
CGGTGTCATGACCTCCGGCCGTGGTTTGTGACACTCGGGTGAAGAGATGGGCAGAGTGTCAAATGGATCACCACCTTGTTCGTGAGGTTGGGATCCGCTGGGGAGAGGAAGCCAGCTATACCGGAGTCCCAAGGCGTATCACGAGGGTCTGTTTGGAACACTCTGGTGGGCCCGCTGTCAAGGTGCGTTCCTTCACCTTTCATACCTCCGGAGAGCTTCTCCCTGATCCTAGGCCAGCCGGGGACTGGACCCCGAGTGGCCATGTTCTTCCTTTCTATTGAGGATGGCGCTGCAAGGTCTGCTGTGCTTTCGCAGTGTCTACGTGATACAGTGGCCGATGGGTATTCCCTCCCGGGTGTACTGGCGCCCCTTGCATGTGTCGAAGGAGCTCAGTCCACACAGAGGCGCTCTATAGAGCTTTCTGCTCTACCATGGAGAGGAACCAGCTGAGGTGGCTGGGCATCTGCTCACCAGGCTGACCTCCTGGGACGCTTCCCTTCTGGGGATGTCCGACACGACGTGTTGGAGGGACTATGTCGGCTCGTCTTGTTCCTGGAGACCCTTGGGATCTTACCTTATGACTGGAGACGTGTTTGGGGTGATGGAAGTCTTCTGGAAGTCCTGCTTAACTGCCTTCTCACCGCAACCCAGCCCCGGATAAGCGGAAGAAAAAGGATCTGGATGGGCCTTAACACTCCTGTGACATAAACTGAAACAAGTACCCGACTCTTTCTGTTTACTGGTACAGCATCTATAGCTGCTAGGTGGCATGTTTTTTTTGTCCTGTTGTTGAGGGTCAACGACCTCAGATGTCCACACTTAGGCATAAAAGCCTTAATCTGTTGCCTTAATCTTTTTATAGGAAATTTTGGTGTAAAAACTATGATAACTAATAACCACATAAATTAAGTCATAATTTGTCATATGCATTACATTTACATTTATTGCTCTTCACCCTGCACTTGTTATTGTGGCCATCTATGGGACCAGTAGGTTTATCTGTCCCAATTGCCCCAATCCCAGAAGGTTAGTTTTAGTTTAGATTGGACACATAGGTAAAATATTGTAGCGTGAGGTGGAGGTGAGTGGAGGTGGGTGAGTAAAAAGATGTTCTTTGGATAGTGTAAGCTCTGGGCATGGATAATGCTTCTGCTGTCCGACTTTTTCACCCTCTCAAGGACTAAATGAACAATGCCCTAGAGATTTACACTTTTTTCTCTCACAGTTAGCTTACTATTAGTGTGTCATTTTATTTGCAAAAATATTTTCTCATTGTTATAATTTGTTCTAGATTCAAATCTACATGAGCCTATGTATGTGTTTACTGTGTACTTTTCTGTTTGTTAATGCTTTGTATGGGACAGCTGGTTTCTACCCCAAATTTCTTATTGATTTTACAACTACATCTCCAGAAATCTCATATGAATGCTTGTCTCTCCTCCAGGCTTGTATCATGTACTCCTTTTTTGCCTGCAGTGACTTGTCCATTTTTTAGCAGTTCATGGCGTCTGAACCACGCAGTATCTGGCTATATTCGTCGCCTTTGCACTACCACACCAATATAATGTCTCAAAAGAGAGGCTCTCCTTCAGTTGGTCTGCATTTCTTGGAAGATCACCCCATGCTTCATTTTTGACATATCCATGTGATTATCCTCACGTCTCAGCTTTCAGCTATGTGGCACACAATCAAAGGCTTCTATGTGTGAACTGGGTAATAGTTAACTTGCCCTGTCCCAAAGCAAATAGTTTTTTCCCAAATAGTGTTACTGCCTACTGTACCTATGTTCATATATAGACGGGACATGGCCTCTTTGTTATATGGACTTTACATGCACATGATAAAGACCTGCATTAGGTCTAAGGATGACCGAGTGAAGTTCAAAGCAGCAGACCTGTGTGCCACATCTCATACATCTATGCTCACTTTTGTTTGCAACGAGTCCTCTTTGTTACTTAATGCACATGCGCTTTGGAACCTGAAAATCTACCACAGACATTTGAAAAATTTTATTGCCATTGAGTTACATTCCCTATGTCTCATTCCACTCCATTCTTATAAATACTTGTGATCTATGGGGTTAAACTAACTAAAAATCCGAAGCAGAATAGAGGGTATTTTCCTATGTTAAAAAATAAATTACACTGTACCCAGCACAAACAGAAATTGTTTACTAGTAGAATATAAATAAGGACTAGCTAGCAAAAACTATGTACAGTGCATCACATTTCACTATTCATTATAAGACACTTACTACAATAGTAAATTTGACAGACAATTTCTAAACTTCCACTTGCCATGTTTACCAAGAATTTCCTAACCAGGGGTCAAGGACACTGACCAGGTGGTATTTCTATTCGGAGATATTTTAAAGAGATAAAAAAAATGAATTTTTAAAAGATTTGAAAATAAAATGTGCTTAAGGCAGAAAAACTTACATCCTTGGCAATGGTGTTCATTTGATGATTTTTTTGGTTTGTGAAAATATCATTTAAAACTATAAATGTAAATATAATTGGAATGTGAGAAAAAATGTTGGTGGTTACTCAGGCAAAAACTATCTTTATCTGTTCTAGTCTATAGTTTTATTTACTTATAGTTATTATCCCTGACCCAGTGCAATAATTAATACAAGATAACTTCCCTGTCAGTGTCTTTCAAGACACTGAGGCAGTTAGGTGGAAATTTAACTGATTCTCTATGTCTGAGCAAAACCGTTCCCAAAAATAATTTATTGCTCTGTAAAATGCAAAGCACCTTTTTATGAATCTGTTGATATCGAGAAAAAACAAAATACAGTTTTTGTAAACTCAAGAAAGCCATTACAAACAATCAGAGATGTAATGTGTTGCTACAACTAAACTTTTAAACCTGACACTGCTGCATTGCGTGTCCTATGAGATTGATCTATTATTTCATTCCACCAAGTTTTGTACACCTAAGGTGATTAAAGGTCACTTTTCTGGTGGGGGCCCCTCCACCCTAACCACTATGGTTTTGCCTAATGCTAATGCCATACTGTGGAACATATCCATGAGCGAGGTACCATATTTTAACCTTTAAAAACGTTTAAAGCACCTTTACAGTTGGTTTAAAAGTCCATGTTTCATATGCACATTTATTTCCATAATCTCCTGATTGTGTGACTGGTACATTATTAGTTTATCTCATCATGCAAAATATACAAACAGACAACTAAAATTAGTTGTGTGATAAACGGTAGGTAAAAAAAAAAAATATAAAAAAAATAACAAAGAATAATTAGCATTTTACAATTTAACAGTATTTAAGCTTTTTTTTTTTTTGTTTTTTTTATCTCTCCCAATTGCACTAGCCCCAGATGATTGTTTTGATCCTTTCTCAGTATAAGTATGAGAGATAAAGAGGAGGGTGTATTAGAAAGATGGACACATGAATCAGTGACTGTAAAGAAATGGATAATGTTTCAACGTGGAGATTCTTCACTCTCTCTGGGACTGAATGAGACATGACTTTTAGACTGACCCTTTTCTCTCTCACTTTGGTGTATTACTGCCTATTGATCTGTTTTTTCAATATCTCTTATTCTTCTTATAATTGTTCTAGATTCAAATCTCCCATGAGCCTATGTAATATTTTACTGTGTACTTTTCTGTCTTAATGCTTTGTATGGGACCGCTGTTTTCTACCCAAAATTATCTTATTGATTTTACAAACTGCATCTTTAGAAATCTCATATGGTGTCTTGTCCTGCTCCAGGCTTTTATCATATACTCTTTTGCCCTGCAGTGATTTGTCCATTTTAGCAGTTATGGCGTAGACAGGTAATCTGGCCATATGTCGGCCTTTGCACTACCACTCTATCATGACTAAAAAGAGGCTCTCTCAATTGGTATGTGTTTTCTCTTGGCTCACCCCATGCTGCCGTTTTAGGAATCAATTTTGCTCTTACATCTCAACTACATATTATGTAGCTCACATATTCACAGGCTGTTTTTGTGCAAATTGGATCATTGTAAAACTGGGGCTGTCCCTACGGCTGATACCTCTGCACACATGTTATTGCATATGCCACTATAATTATTTACTTTTGCATGGCGATACTTTATAGTTTTCTGGACTTACATGCAACATGGTTAAAACATGCGTGCACTCAAAAGGAGGATAGAGGGAGTGTTTTGGAGGGTTTTGCAGACTTTGTGTGCCACCCTAGCCTCCTACTAACCCTTTCTTTTTACAATATTATTTGATGTGATGCATATGAGATTTGGGTCGATTTATCTCCCACATCACTTTCAAAAAACTTTATTTGCCATAGAGTTTCTTCTTTTCCCCTCCATTTGTCAATCCTTTAATATATGGTTTCAAACTAACTAAAATTAGAAAACAGAATAGAGGGGTTGGTCTATGTTAGAACAAGTAAATAAAAAAAAAAAAAAAGATCAAAACAATGAACGATTCCATACCCCATTGAGCTGGCTTACAAGAAAACTAAAGGTTACTATATATTTTTTTTTTTTTAGATGCACCAGTCCAATAAATCTGGTAAGTAACAGGGGATGGTTTTGTTAATTTGTAACAATATTATAGGTCTGTTTACAAATGTATAACTTAAACTTTTCATACCAGCTACAAACTAATAAATACAGTAATTCCTACTAGTGAGGAATTAGTGGCTTGACATATGCCAAGAGACCCTGATGGTTAGCACTGATCATCTTTCAGTACATCTTTTTCAATACATTTAACCACAGTTTGTGGGAATATCACCAACAACTTTCTCAGACTGACTGGGAGTCATTTTTGGACCCACAGAAACATATGACTAGCACAAATCAAAGTACAAGCACTTCAGTCCTAAGCTGAGCAGAGAATAAACGACTCTGCTCATGTCTATTCATGGTCCTAGCCTTCCTCACTACATTTCTGTTAATTCAGTATAGACAGAGGACCCCAACGTTTCCATTTTGTGAACCAAAAAACAGCAAATATCCCCCTATTATCTTCTGATTATCTTCGGTATGAGTTCGAACTTACCAGCTGCTTTTGAATAATCCTCTATGGTAAAACTTGACCAAAATTACTGCTGCCACCCTCTTTTGCATTTGTAATAATTAGGAATGGATTGCCTCTGTAAATTCAGTTTTTTTTGAACTGTAAATTGAAATGAAATAAACTTTGACTTCAATGAGAAGGTACCCTTTAGAGGACCCTTTATTCTGTATTGCGGCAGTGTGTCTTACTTAGACTTTTACCCCTTAACTTATTTAATACTTCTTCAAAGAAGAAATAAATTATATTTTCATATTCTTCGTCGCTCAAAATAAGCGTCACACTCACGGAACTATGTTAAAAACAAACAGCGCTCACGCCTCACACACACAGATCACAGTCCACTGCGCGAAGGATACAGACGCTTGTCCAGAGGTTCAGGAGCAGGAGGATCTGTATCACTACATTGGCCGTGTCCCAGTTCACCAAGTGCCTTTCGAACGGAGCATTTAAGTCGGGCGGTACTTCGACCCGCACTTCAAGCGGTACAGTTGAATGGTGTGCATTTTGGTGAATTGGGACACAGCGAAACCGATTTCATAAAGCCAGTGATCCCCAACCACCGGATGGGGGACCGATTCCGGGTCCCGTTTACGCCCCTTTGCTACCGGGAACTGCACAAAAAACAGTAAATTAATCTGCAACCGCATCTTCTTCGACATAACTTTCCATCCCGTCCCTCATGACACATAAAGTTTTTTTTCCGTAGATATATTATCAAAATCCTGATAGGAAATGGTCACATACATCGATTTGATATAACGGCGAGTTTATTATATCTGTCCTAGATCTGCTCCTTGTCTCCACGATGACGTATATAAACATCATCATCACACGTCGCAGCAAAGTAGAGCCACAAGCTCGTGAAAATGAGACAAAAAACAAAAGACCTCCAAGAAAAAGAAAGACAAATTTAAGGACAGACAGCACCATAAGTCCTACTTAAAATACGGGTTTGTTTGCTACAGGTGAGCCTTCCTCCACGCGGCGAGTCGCTCTGTGTAATATGAGGGAAAGCGAACGAGGCAATAAAACCTTCAAAACTGCTTTGGCCCATGGACACTAAGCACCTGGAATAAAAGATAAGCCTTTAGAGTTTTTTTTTGAAAGAAAATTACTGAGCAGACTGGACATAAACACACTGCGGGAGTCATTGTTTCCCGTAAGTCCTCGACGTGACCAACTCAGCACAGAAAAGCGCAGGGCTCCTCTAATTCAGCGTGTTATGGTGAGTTGTTATTTGTTTTTTTATAAAAAGGTGATGACCCCTGTAATAGCACACTAGTTGGTTTACTCAAAGCGTAAGACTAAAAAAAGAATAAAACAAAAAAAAACACACAAAAACTAAAAACAAACAAAAAAACAAAACCCAAAACAACAATATATACAGTTGTATCTTCATTTTAGACATAAAAAAATATTTGCGGGTCCCAGTGCTTTTTCCCCGTGGAAACCTGTACAAATGGCTCTTTGGGTGTTAAAGGTTGCCGACCCCTGGTCTAGAATCTGTGTTTATGAAGGAGCGACAGTGTTAGTGGGGTTAAAACGAATAAAAACGGACTATTATCTGTGTGTGGAGGAACAAGTAGCTGTCCTAGACCTACTCCTCTCTTCAAATACAACACACATTTGTTCAGGAAAGACGTGGTTTTTCCATCTGTGAGGTGAGTGTGAGTATGAAGGTGCGCTGTTCTAATGCAGGGCTGTGTTTATGGGATGTTTTGTGACATCAGGCTTAGTATAAGTGCACCTGTCCAGACCAGTGCACCTGTCTGACCAGTGCACCTGTCAGACCACCATGCACCTGTCTGACCCAGTGCACCTGGTCCAGTCCAGTGCACCTGTCAGACAGTTAGTATCTCTTCATGAATGTAACATTTTGTGTGGTAAGTGCATCGTACATGTGTAGCGCTGTCCCATAAGTTACTCATATGGTTTATAGATGCATAATGATAATGACATAGATAACTTTAGTACTGAATACCGCAGCTGCATAAATGAGGTGTAGGAGAAGGACAAATTTGTGAAGAAACAAATAGCTCACTGACTAGCCCTGTTTGCACAAACAGGTGTCAGATACAGTCCAATATATACAAATATATGTGTAGGTATGTAGGTCTAGGCCCCTCTATTTTGACTCCAAAATGGCTCAAGTATACATGCATTTAGTATGTTCAATAAAAATACATTTGCAATGTAATTTGCATAAAATGTGGCGTTATTAAATTGTTATGGACTAAATATTGATACCCCGTGTTTGCTTGCCTACCCATAAAACCCACCGCATACTGCTGATTTTCAAAACCAACAAAATGTGATCTAAATATGTTTATGTGTTTAGCAATTAATACCCCATAGAAGTGTAATCATTCATCATTACAGGTGAGTTTTAATGTATATGTAGATAATGTGTGTGACAGAAACGGTAGAGCTTAGTGCAGTCCTTGAAACCTCTGACTCAGCATGTTAGTTATTCCAAACCCACTCACTGACTCTTCACTTAGCACCTGTAATTGATAAAACTGTCCTAGAGATCGTCACCAGTCTGATGTTCATTTTCACCTGCTGCCTCGACATGTTACCCACTAGATTTCCTGAGGACCCCCTGTTATTCAACCTCTACATGAGGCCATTAATTAAATCTTCTTTTTAAGAACATACAAAGTTTATCTACATGATTGCTGCTTGGGTCAATTAATATGCAGCAATAATGTCCTTTTTTTTTGGCAAATTCCTATAGATTCCTATAAATTCCTACAGATCTATATGAGACCACCCGTGGAGGATGAGGAGATTTGTATATATATTTTATAAAGTGATACAAATGTCATCCTCACTAGCTTATGGTTTTTCACATCAGAGACCTGGAGTTTGCCTGGGAGTTTGAGGGTTCTGCACAGGTCCTAGTACTGCACTTTTCTAGATTGAGATGTTTGATATCTGGAGGTCACTGCAGAGAGTGCTCCCATGTCCACGCGGCACCACGGATGCCTTCACCTTCCAGACCTTCTCCAGCTTCTTTGAGGCCCTGTCTCTAGTTTCTCAGGTTCCTGGTGTTTCCCATCACTTGGTACTGCAATGTCCATCACAACGGCTTTGCTCTGTGTTTACCCCCCACCACAATGTCATGTTTAGGTCACAGAATCTTAGCTCGATCATTCTCCACTACCTTTGGAGGTGTTTCCCACCTTGATTTTGGGTCATTAGTCCCTACTCTGCACAGATGTTTCTGTACACTACACCGCTACTTGGTTATGCTGCTCCATGTTATGCTTTTCTCTGCCCTGCCAGCATCTCTTACACCCTGCAGTTATGTGCTGGATTGTCTCCAGGGGCCTCTTTGCACAGCCTACACCTGGGTCTTGTCTGGTTGTAGATCTGGGCCCTCTATTGCTCTAGTGCTCAAGCTGCTCCTGTGCAAGCCAGATGAGTGCCTCCGTTGCTGTCCTTCAGACCAGTTCTCTCAAGTCATTGGTCGGATTTCTTGATATCCAGCCACTTCAGGTAAGGCCGGGTGGTACAATCCCATTTAGGCTTCTTCTCCCATGATCGTATTTCCAGCACCTCTTGCTCTGCACTCCACTGTCTGAGACATTCACTGAGCATGTCATCTGTTGGGGCCTTATCCTTGATATACCTATTGATGTGGATGTTTTCATCATGGACAGTGGCTCTCACACGGACTATTCCTCGGCCTCCTTCCTTACAGCCTACATACCCCCCTCAGGGTGCTGATTTTGGGATGGATTCCTGACATGCATGGTTTTTTTAGGAGCTTTTTGAGTCTTAACGTCTGTGGTCTGTAAGAATAAAAGTAATGTTTTATTGCCTGGGTCTTGTTCTTACCATCGAACTGACTCCTTAGGACTTGCCTTACTCGTCTGAGGTATTGGCCCGTGGCTGCTTTCCGTGTTTCCTCTTCAAGGTTGCCATTGTGCTTGTGGGATACCAGGTACTTGTAACTGTCCTCAATGTCTGCTATTGTTCCTTCTGGGAGTGAGACCCCTTCTGTGTGGACTTACCTTCCCTCTCTTTGGTCGCCATCTGACTACACTTCTCAAGCCCAAATGACATTCCTTGTCCTGTGCTGTAGATCCTGTGGTTGTGGATCAGGAGTCAATATCTCACTTGATGTCCACTATGTAGAGGAGGTGACTGATGGTGGCCCCATTCCTGAGTAGGTATCTATAGATGATTTGACTGGGATGGGTTTAGACCTATGCAGAACAGCAGTGGGGACAGTGTGTCCTCCTTGGTGCCATATTTTGATGATCACTTGTGCAAGTGGCTTGCCCATTGGCCTCAAGGATGGTTTTCCACAACCTCATCAAGTTTGCAATGAAGGCTTTTAGAGTCCCCTGTGGATGTTGTACAGCTCCAGGCATTCAGTGATCCATGTGTGTGGCATTCCAGTTGTAGGTTTTTCATGTAATCAATCCAGGTGATGCACAGGTTTGTCTAATGGGTTCTGCAGTCTCGGGCGACCTATGCGGTCCTACCAGGAGCTGGTGTTTGAGCTCTGTGGTTATCTTTACTGATGCCCCTTCTGTGCTGTGCTCATGTATTGATCCATGTGCGCACATATCTTAGCCATGATAATGCCTGACTTGAACTTTCATGTTCTGGAGAGACAAGTTATTGGCCGATTGTTGGATGAGACTGAACCTTTTGAGGCATCCTTCTGATACATTTCAAACATGTGTCCTAGGAAAATAGAAACATCCTTCCAGTTTGATTATAATGGAGGCTTTATGAAATGATCCTTATTTCTAAATCTTTTAATAAAAATGGTAAAAAAATAAATACATATCTTATCTTTTTGATCCACAGCATATAGACACGTTTCTTTTCTTTACATACACCATTACTTTTTGTAAACAATAAAAGACAGCGACTTACTGTTTTCTTCAAGCTGTCAGATGAGCTGGCTTGTTTAGCTACCCATTCTAGGGCTTGGAATAGACAGAGGAATGCAGGCAGGAAGGGAAATTATTAGTCTGCAAATTTACCTTTATTTTCAAATTTCTCCAGTTTTTTATTCAACTGGTTTTAATCATTGCATGTGGGTTACATGAAATTTGTTTTCTCCATTATACATAATGGAAAAAGGAAAAAGGAAAAAGGCTTTATTTAGTGAAAAATACCAAAAGTTGTCAAATTTCACAAATTTTTTTTCACAGTTTTCCTCAAAAATAACACCAAGCATACCCGAAAATGGATCATATTTCCATTGTTACAGTGCAGTAAAATGCTTTATATTAGATGCAGACATACACGGTTGTCTGTTATTTTTATCTCAAGAGCTGGTTTATACAATTATCTGTATGGGGGACAAAGACAAATTTTTGCTCAAATACATGGAAAAAATATCTTAGATTGATCCCATCATTACTAATGCTACTATGTGGGGAAGCTGAAGAGTGAATGCAATCATATTGTAAATCTCTAGAAAACACATTGCATCACTTAAGTTTTTTGAATTTTCTTGAAACACACCTCTTCCTATTAACCATGTGGGAATGGGTGGTTTACAACATTTGTCAACACTGAGAATATAAAAACAGGTCTCACTGGTGCAGGGACCAGACTGGCCTGGTGTGGTAATCTGTTTGTCTTCTTGATTATTATAATGGACAATGTCTCAGCTATGACTGTCATTACTCTCTCAGGGTTAAATGGATTAGAAAAGTACAGAATCCCTCTGTTTATTGCTACTTTTTTTTGTGTTACTGTTTGATCTGTGTGGCAATTTGACCATTATAGGGACTATTGTTATGGAGAAGACCCTCCATGAGCCTATGTATATTTTTCTTTGTAATCTTTGCATCAATGGACTGTTCGGCACTGCAGGTTTTTTCCCAAAGTTCCTCATTGATCTTCTCTCCTCCACAACATGTTATTTCATATGCTGGTTGTGTTGTGTTGCAAAGGATTGTGTGCTCCATGTTTATATGGTGCTGATTTGTCTATTCTTTTACTTATGGCTTTTGACGATATGTGGCAATTTGTCGACCTTTGTGTACCACTCTGTAATGACACAGACAAAAACCATTTCAATATTAATATTATTTGCTTGGTTTATTCCCACTGCAGTTAATTGCACTAGGTTCACTGGACAGTAGCTGGTGTAAAGATTTTGTAGCACACATATCAACAAGATGTACTGTGTTCCTTATTTAGTAAATAGACTTGCTTGTACTCCCATTTCTAGCAGCAGTAGCTGTCCAGCTTTTATTACACATTTTACGTGTGCCACTTGCTTGTTATTTTTTGGTCATATATTCACATCATAAAGACATGTATAAAATCGAAAGAGAAACCCAAGTAAAATTATGAAGACATGTTTACCACACATTATATGCCTCATAACCTTTGCTGCTTGTGTTCTGTTTGACTTTTTATACATTAGATCTGGCTCAAACTTCGTATCAAAAAGTTTTGAGAATTTTATAGCTGTTGAATACCTGGTTTTTCCACCAATCTGTAATCCCTCTTGTATATGGCCTAAATTTGACAAAAATTAGGAACCATTTATTAAAAACATTTAGGCTTAAACTGTAATTACTTTCTATAGTACTAACCTACTGTAACAAGTTTGGTGTGTGACTGTGATTGTCTATATGCTAAATGTCAGCAAATTAAATGTCAACAACATGCTAAATGCTATGACATTAATGAACAATAAAATGTATGATATTTGCAAAGCTATTGCTATATGGAGTCTAAATAATGAATTACCAGAAACTAACCCAACGTAACAGATATGGGGCTGTAAATCCCACGTACAAACCATAATTATACAAGAGCAGGGCTTGTGTGCGTGTATTAATAATAATGCCACTTGTAATGCGCTTTACAGGCTTGTCAGAGCCTCTCAAAGCGCTACACTATAGTCATTATTCATTCACTCCACACTTGGTGATGGTAAGCTGCTATTGGTAGACACAACTGCCCTGGGGGCAGACTGACAGAAGCGAGGCTCCGACCACCACCGATCATTCACACACACACCACTTTCATACTAGGCAATGTGGGTGAAGTGGTCTTGCCTAAGGACTCAACGACAGAACTTGGTCTGAGTGGGGGCTTGACCAACACTCTAACCACTGAGCCTCTGTCGCCTCACCCCCCTGTATTATATTGTGTATTAGGTAGGTGGAGGGCAAAGCATTTTTATTGACAGTTTATAGCTGCAACATATTAGTGCTAATACTAAATTAGTAGCCCTGGTTAGCACATATTCTGTTCTTTGACGTGCATGTAGATGGGGAGAAGAGTGCTCTGCCAGGTTTGGGGCAAAGACAATTTGAATTTGGTTGTTGGTGCACTCTGAGTTCTCTGTGCATGTTAACTTAACCAAATAGAGTATACACGTTTAAGACATCAAATAAAACATCATTGCACATGCTTTGCTTTTGAATGTCTTATACTCAGAACATGGCACATGTAGAGATCAGATATGGAATGGACACCTAACCATGGTTTTCAAAAGTCACTAGTTTTATATTATATATTTACTCACTGTAGCCACATGGGTCCTGTGCATGGAATCTTTTAACATTGGACATGGTAAAACCTCCTAGGAAAGCAGCCTAAAGGCCTTTTCACTCAGGCGCAACTTTAGGAAAAAACAAGCTTTCTTGACAAAGTAACTTTGTATATGCAATTAAATCCAAACTTTGCCTAGTATGGTATAATACCTACAGGGAAACAAAAAAAGTTAATGTTTTTCATTTTGGAACAAAAAATCTAACTCGAACTCAAGTAATGCGCTATGGGAATAAAGGTGTTATGTGATGTTGAATCCAACCCTAAGAGCAGATAAAGGGACAGCAGAAGGACCAGGATCTGTCTGGGAGGAGGTAGTCACCTACAGATGAGAAACAGCCTATGGGACAATGCCTCAACTTCAGTGTTCACTCTGTCTGGTTTAAATGGTACAGAGAAGTACAGGATCCTCTGTTTGTTGTAACATTTCTGTGTTACAGTTTGATCTGGGTGGCAAATGTGTCCATTATAGTGACTATTATTATGGATAAGAACCTTCATGAGCCTATGTATATTTTGTCTATGTAACCTGTGCATCAATGGACTGTTTGGCACTGCAGGTTTTTTTCCCAAAGTTTCTCAGTGACCTCCTCTCCTCCCGCTCATGTTATTTCATACGCTGGCTGTCTGTTGCAGGGATTTGTGCTCCATGCCTCTCTTACTGCTGATTTGTCTATTCTCTTGCTTATGGCTTTTGACCGATATGTGGCAATTTGTCGACCTCTAGTTATACCACACTCTGTCATGACAAGGCAAAGACTTTCAGTAATGATCTTTTTTGCTTGGTTTATTCCAATGCAGCTTAACGCTTTAGGCCCAATTGCAACATCTACTATAAGGCTCTGTGGGTCACATATACCAAAGCTCTACTGCATTAACTATTAGTAAACAGACTTGCTTGTACTCCCTTTGTAGCAGATATTATAATCCCATCTTTTAATTACACATTTTTACCTTGGCCATTTCCTTGTTGTTTTTTTGTCCTATATTAACATTATAAAAACATGTCTAAAATCAAAGGAGGGCTGGGACAAATTTATGAAGACATGTTTGCCACACATTATATGCCTCTTAGTCTTTACTGCTTCAATAACGTTTGACTTGATGTATGTTAGATTTGGTCAAATTTACCAGAGGGTATGAAGAATTTTTTTGCGATTGAATGTCTTATTATTCCCCCATTATTCAAACCTGTTGTATATGGCCTAAAGCTGACAAAAATTAGAAATAGACTACTACAAACTGTTAGGCCTAACCCAAAATAGAATAGGCTTTTTTACTATTTATGTGAGTGTTTTTGTAAAAGTCTTTGTCCAGGACTAGGAGTAGATCTAAGTCAATAAATGAATACAGTTATGTTTGGGTTTTTTTTACTTAAAGTAAAACCTTTTAAACATAGTATGAATTTTCACACTCTAAAGGGAATTTGTTTAGTTTTTTTAATTGTTGGCGTTACAATTTGAAGAAGATTTTTGCATTTTGTTTGCTCTACCTGCGAAATGTGGAATGATATAAAACTTGGTGAACCTGGGAAATATGTAACAGATATGCCATAAGGGAAATGGAATAATAAACAAAACATGTCATATTTAAAATACTGCAAAAGCATGCATAAATGTTATAACATATCTTTTATACAACTACCTTTTTAATATGCTGGCTACCATTTGATGCTTAGCCCACTGTGTCACCCAAGTAAATGCCTTTAAGATAATAAAACAAAACTGGCTAACAGTCAGCAGTGGTTAACTTAAATTCTTTGACTGTCTACTAACATAAATACAAGCGTATAATTTCACATTATTTGAACAACACAGTTAGATACCACAGTTGTTTGACTTTAAAAAATGTCCCAAATATTCAAAACTAGCACAGCAAGCTACAACCAAACATACAAAACAAGAAGAATAGAACAATCTCATAACTACATCCTGTTCCATTGTTCCTAATCACTATTGACTGAACACCTTTTTATGATAGGGTATAGGAGTGTAAAGTGTGAGTTATTTCTGGGTCAGCTGATAATACTAGAGATATTTGTAGTTACCTTTTTTTTTTTAAAGCAACAACACATCTCTGGCTAAAAAGGTTGCAGTTGTTTTAACGTTAACAAGGTTATAAATGTGACTGAAAGTGTATGAGATTGAAGTTAAAAACTAGGCTAGACTAAGATATCATTAGCGGCGACTGACAGTTATTGAAATGTTATGTAAGCTATGTAAGATGTTATGATAGATTATTATTACATTATTTAGGCCACATATTTATATAATTTGTGGTTAAACATATGCCACTGAAAGGTAGCCTAACAGTCCTCTGTTTGATGAATAAAGAACATAAACAAAGCTAGAAATCAGCTGTGAAATTTCTGGTTTTATCTTGTATTATTAGGAATGCAACATTTTATTATGCACATTCACATAACAGTGCCATTCAAATAACATATTCCAATTTTTATGTTTTCCAAAATGAAAACAAAAACAGACAAAAAATAAAACCGTCCCATACCCCACGCCTCTCTCTACACGCTGCAGTCTAATATGTATGGATATAATATAAATAAAATTAGACAACAATTACTAATGAAATATCAACAGTCACACTCAAATCCAGTCCTACGAAAATGTTCAAGAAAGATGTCCATTTTTATTCAAAGTCACGTTGTTTCCTCCCAAGTGTAGTAAGATAACAGTTTGTTAATCCAATTTGTCTAACTAGAAGAAGCAGAGGCTTTTCGATTGGGTAAAAATACACTTTTTTGGCAGCAATCGTGACTAATAGCACACAATATCTTTTGGCAGGCATTTCATTTAATGGTGTAGCATCTTCCAAAATCCAAATTTTGTTTCTCATCCAAACAAAGTCCACACACATCAGAAGTTATTCTCTGTTCGGCTTCCTGCTTCTGAAGAGTGCTTACTTGTTCCTGCTGCCAGGGACGGCCGAGCCTATACGCAGACTAAGCCAGAGGGCCCCAAGAGCCCATACATTTATATTGAAAATAATGATTGGAACGCTTTTTTTTTTTTTTTTGGAAAACTAAACAGTGCTCAGGTGCTTATACTAGTCTAAATATCCCTCTTAAATGATTAGATGTGTTTGATTTCCAGTAGCTAGATATGTGCTGCATGCATTTTTTGATCCTATATTCACATCATAAAGACATGTATAAAATCGAAAGAGAACCAAGTAAATTTATGAAGACATGTTTACCACACATTATATGCCTCATAACCTTTGCTGCTTGTGTTCTGTTTGACTTGTTTATACATTAGATCTGGCTCAAACTTCGTATCAAAAGGTTTTGCAGAATTTCATAGCTGTTGAATACCTGTTTTTTTCCACCAATCTGTAATCCTCTTGTATATGGCCTAAATTTGACAAAAATTAGGAACCATTTATTAAAAACGTTTAGGCTTAAACTGTAATTACTTTCTATAGTTACTAATCTATTGTAACAAGTTTGTGTGTGATTGTGATTGTCTATATGCTAAATGTCAGCAAATTAAATGTCAACAACATGCTAAATGCTATGACAGTTAATGAACAATAAAATGTATGATATTTTCAAAGTTATTGCTGTTGAAAATATGGAGTCTAAATAATGAATTATTAAATTACCAGAAACTAACCCAACCGTAACAGATATGGGCTGTAAATACCACGTACAAACCATAATTATACAAGAGCAGGGCTTGTGTGCGTGTATTAATAATAATGCCACTTGTAATGCGCTTTACAGGCTTTTCAGAGCCTCTCAAAGCGCTACACTATAGTCACTATTCATTCACTCCACACTTGGTGATGGTAAGCTGCTATTGTAGCCACAACTGCCCTGGGGGCAAACTGACAGAAGCTAGGCTGCCAGTTTGCGCCATCAGCCCCTCTGAACCACCACCGATCATTCACACACACACCACTTTCATACTAGGCAATGTGGGGGAAGTGTCTTGCCTAAGGACTCAACGGACAGAACTTGGTCTGAGTGGGGCTTGACCAACACTCTAACCACTGAGCCACTGTCGCCTCACCCCCCTGTATTATATTGTGTATTAGGTAGTGGAGGGCAAAGCATTTTATTGACAGTTATAGCTGCAACGTATTAGTGCTAATACTAAATTAGTAGCCCTGGTTAGCACATATTCTGTTCTTTGACGTGCATGTAGATGGGGAGAAGAGTGCTCTGCCAGGTTTTGGGGCAAAGACGATTTGAATTTGGTTGTTGGTGCACTCTGAGTTCTCTGTGCATGTTAACTTAACCAAATAGAGTATACACGTTTAAGACATCAAATAAAACATCATTGCACATGCTTTGCTTTTGAATGTCTTATACTCAGAACATGGCACATGTAGAGATCAGATATGGAATGGACACCTAACCATGGTTTTCAAAAGTCACTAGTTTTATATTATATATTTACTCACTGTAGCCACATGGGTCCTGTGCATGGAATCTTTTAACATTGGACATGGTAAAACCTCCTACGAAAGCAGCCTAAAGGCCTTTTCACTCAGGCACAAATTTAGGAAAAACAAGCTTTCTTGACAAAGTAACTTTGTATATACAATTAAATCCAAACTTTGCCTAGTATGGTATAATGCCTACAGGGAAACAAAAAGTTAATGTTTTTCATTTTGGAACAAAAAATCTAACTCGAACTCAAGTAATGCGCTATGGGAATAAAGTGTTGTTATGTGATGTTGAATCCAACCATAAGAGCAGATAAAGGGACAGCAGAAGGACCAGGATCTGTCTGGGAGGAGGTAGTCACCTACAGATGAGAAACAGCCTTATGGACAATGCCTCAACTTCAGTGTTCACTCTGTCTGGTTTAAATGGTACAGAGAAGTACAGGATCCCTCTGTTTGTTGTAACATTTCTGTGTTACAGTTTGATCTGGGTGGCAAATGTGTCCATTATAGTGACTATTATTATGGATAAGAACCTTCATGAGCCTATGTATATTTGTCTATGTAACCTGTGCATCAATGGACTGTTTGGCACTGCAGGTTTTTTCCCAAAGTTTTTCTCAGTGACCTCCTCTCCTCCGCTCATGTTATTTCATACGCTGGCTGTCTGTTGCAGGGATTTGTGCTCCATGCCTCTCTTAGTGCTGATTTCTCTATTCTTTTACTTATGGCTAATTGACCGATATGTGGCAATTTGTCGACCTCTAGTATACCACTCTGTCATGACAAGACAAAGACTTTCAGTAATGATGATCTTTTTCTGCTTGGTTTATTCCACTGCAGCTTTAACGCTGTAGGCCCAATTGCAACATCTACTATAAGGCTCTGTGGGTCACATATACCAAAGCTCTACTGCATTAACTATTTAGTAAACAGACTTGCTTGTACTCCCTTTGTAGCAGATATTATAATCCCATCTTTTAATTACACATTTTACCTTGGCCATTTCCTTGTTGTTTTTTTGTCCTATATTAACATTATAAAAACATGTCTAAAATCAAAGGAGGGCTGGGGACAAATTTATGAAGACATGTGTGCCACACATTATATGCCTCTTAGTCTTTACTGCTTCAATAACGTTTGACTGAGATATATGTTAGAGTTGGTTCAAATTTAGCAGAGGGTATGAAGAATTTTTTTGCGATTGAATGTCTTATTATTCCCCCATTATTCAACCCTGTTGTATATGGCCTAAAGCTGACAAAAATTAGAAATAGACTACTACAAACTGTTAGGCCTAACCCAAAATAGAATAGGCTTTTTACTATTTATGTGATGTGTTTTTGTAAAGTCTTTGACCAGGACTAGGAGTAGATCTAAGTCAATAAATGAATACAGTTATGTTTGTTTTTTTTTACTTAAAGTAAAACCTTTTAAACATAGTATGAATTTCACACTCTAAAGGGAATTTGTTTAGTTTTTTAATTGTTGGCGTTACAATTTGAAGAAGATTTTTGCATTTTGTTTGCTCTACCTGCGAAATGTGGAATGATATAAAACTTGGTGAACCTGGGAAATATGTAACAGATATGCATAAGGGAAATGGAATAATAAACAAAACATGTCATATTTAAAATACTGCAAAAGCATGCATAAATGTTATAACATATCTTTTATACAACTACCTTTTAATATGCTGGCTACCATTTGATGCTTAGCCCACTGTGTCACCCAAGTAAAATGCTTTAAGATAATAAAACAAAACTGGCTAACAGTCAGCAGTGGTTAACTTAAATTCTTTGACTGTCTACTAACATAAATACAAGCGTATAATTTCACATTATTTGAACAACACAGTTAGATTACCACAGTTGTTTGACTTTTAAAAAATGTCCCAAATATTCAAACTAGCACAGCAAGCTACAACCAAACATACAAAACAAGAAGAATAGAAAATCTCATAACTACATCCTTTCCATTGTTCCTAATCACTATTGACTGAACACCTTTTTATGATAGGGTATAGGAGTGTTAAGTGTGAAGTTATTTCTGGGTCAGCTGATAATAATAGAGATATTTGTAGTTACCTTTTTTTTTTTAAAGCAACAACACATCTCTGGCTAAAAAGGTTGCAGTTGTTTAACGTTAACAAGGTTATAAATGTGACTGAAAGTGTATGAGATTGAAGTTAAAAACTAGGCTAGACTAAGATATCATTAGCGGTGACTGACAGTTATTGAAATGTTATGTAAGCTATGTAAGATGTTATGATAGATTATTATTACATTATTTAGGCCACATATTTAATATAATTTGTGGTTAAAACTATGCCACTGAAAGGTAGCCTAACAGTCCTCTGTTTTGATGAATAAGGAACATAAACAAAGCTAGAAATCAGCTGTGAAATTTCTGGTTTTTATCTTGTTTTTATTAGGAATGCAACATTTTAATATGCACATTCACATAACAGTGCCATTCAAATAACATATTCCAATTTTTATGTTTTCCAAAATGAAAACAAAAACAGACAAAAAAATAAAACCGTCCCATACCCCACGCCTCTCTCTACACGCTGCAGTCTAATATGTTACGGATATAATATAAATAAAATTAGACAACAATTACTAATGAAATATCAACAGTCACTCAAATCCAGTCCCTACGAAAATGTTCAAGAAAGATGTCCATTTTTATTCAAAGTCACGTTGTTTCCTCCCCAAGTGTAGTAAGATAACAGTTTGTTAATCCAATTTGTCTAACTAGAAGAAGCAGAGGCTTTTCGATTGGTAAAAATATTACTTTTTTTGGCAGCAATCGTGACTAATAGCACACAATATCTTTTGGCAGGCATTCATTTTAATGGTGTAGCATCTTCCAAAATCCAAATTTTGTTCTCATCCAAACAAAGTCCACACACATCAGAAGTTATTCTCTGTTCGGCTTCCTGCTTCTGAAGAGTGCTTACTTGTTTCCTGCTGCCAGGGACGGCCGAGCCTATACGCAGACTAAGCCAGAGGGCCCCCAAGAGCCCATACATTTATATTGAAAATAATGATTGGAACGCTTTTTTTTTTTTTTGGAAAACTAACAGTGCTCAGGTGCTTATACTAGTCTAAATATCCCTCTTAAATGATTAGATGTGTTTTGATTTCCAGTAGCTAGATATGTGCTGCATGCATTTTTTGATCCTATATTCACATCATAAAGACATGTATAAAATCGAAAGAGAACCAAGTAAAATTTATGAAGACATGTTTACCACACATTATATGCCTCATAACCTTTGCTGCTTGTGTTTCTGTTTGACTTGTTATACATTAGATCTGGCTCAAACTTCGTATCAAAAGGTTTTGAGAATTTCATAGCTGTTGAATACCTGTTTTTTTCCACCAATCTGTAATCCTCTTGTATATGGCCTAAATTGACAAAAATTAGGAACCATTTATTAAAAAACGTTTAGGCTTAAACTGTAATTACTTTCTATAGTTACTAATCTATTGTAACAAGTTTGTGTGTGATTGTAATTGTCTATATGCTAAATGTCAGCAAATTAAATGTCAACAACATGCTAAATGCTATGACATTTAATGAACAATAAAATGTATGATATTTTCAAAGTTATTGCTGTTGAAAATATGGAGTCTAAATAATGAATTATTAAATTACCAGAAACTAACCCAACCGTAACAGATATGGGCTGTAAATACCACGTACAAACCATAATTATACAAGAGCAGGGCTTGTGTGCGTGTATTAATAATAATGCCACTTGTAATGCGCTTTACAGGCTTGTCAGAGCCTCTCAAAGCGCTACACTATAGTCATTATTCATTCACTCCACACTTGGTGATGGTAAGCTGCTATTGTAGCCACAACTGCCCTGGGGCAAACTGACAGAAGCTAGGCTGCCAGTTTGCGCCATCAGCCCCTCTGACCACCACCGATCATTCACACACACACACACACTTTCATACTAGGCAATGTGGGTGAAGTGTCTTGCCTAAGGACTCAACGACAGAACTTGGTCTGAGTGGGGCTTGACCAACACTCTAACCACTGAGCCACTGTCGCCTCACCCCCCTGTATTATATTGTGTATTAGGTAGTGGAGGGCAAAGCATTTTTATTGACAGTTATAGCTGCAACGTATTAGTGCTAATACTAAATTAGTAGCCCTGGTTAGCACATATTCTGTTCTTTGACGTGCATGTAGATGGGGAGAAGAGTGCTCTGCCAGGTTTTGGGGCAAAGACGATTTGAATTTGGTTGTTGGTGCACTCTGAGTTCTCTGTGCATGTTAACTTAACCAAATAGAGTATACACGTTTAAGACATCAAATAAAACATCATTGCACATGCTTTGCTTTTGAATGTCTTATACTCAGAACATGGCACATGTAGAGATCAGATATGGAATGGACACCTAACCATGGTTTTCAAAAGTCACTAGTTTTATATTATATATTTACTCACTGTAGCCACATGGGTCCTGTGCATGGAATATTTTAACATTGGACATGGTAAAACCTCATACGAAAGCAGCCTAAAGGCCTTTTCACTCAGGCACAAATTTAGGAAAACAAGCTTCTTGACAAAGTAACTTTGTATATACAATTAAATCCAAACTTTGCCTAGTATGGTATAATACCTACAGGGAAACAAAAAGTTAATGTTTTTCATTTTGGAACAAAAAATCTAACTCGAACTCAAGTAATGCGCTATGGGAATAAAGGTGTTATGTGATGTTGAATCCAACCATAAGAGCAGATAAAGGGACAGCAGAAGGACCAGGATCTGTCTGGGAGGAGGTAGTCACCTACAGATGAGAAACAGCCTTATGGACAATGCCTCAACTTCAGTGTTCACTCTGTCTGGTTTAAATGGTACAGAGAAGTACAGGATCCCTCTGTTTGTTGTAACATTTCTGTGTTACAGTTTGATCTGGGTGGCAAATGTGTCCATTATAGTGACTATTATTATGGATAAGAACCTTCATGAGCCTATGTATATTTGTCTATGTAACCTGTGCATCAATGGACTGTTTGGCACTGCAGGTTTTTTCCCAAAGTTTCTCAGTGACCTCCTCTCCTCCGCTCATGTTATTTCATACGCTGGCTGTCTGTTGCAGGGATTTGTGCTCCATGCCTCTCTTAGTGCTGATTTCTCTATTCTTTTACTTATGGCTATTGACCGATATGTGGCAATTTGTCGACCTCTAGTATACCACTCTGTCATGACAAGACAAAGACTTTCAGTAATGATCTTTTCTGCTTGGTTTATTCCACTGCAGCTTAACGCTGTAGGCCCAATTGCAACATCTACTATAAGGCTCTGTGGGTCACATATACCAAAGCTCTACTGCATTAACTATTTAGTAAACAGACTTGCTTGTACTCCCTTTGTAGCAGATATTATAATCCCATCTTTTAATTACACATTTTACCTTGGCCATTTCCTTGTTGT
The DNA here is from genome assembly GCA_019594935.1 of Periophthalmus modestus. Lineage (NCBI taxonomy): Eukaryota > Metazoa > Chordata > Actinopteri > Gobiiformes > Gobiidae > Periophthalmus > Periophthalmus modestus. Next base: position 71,580 of record JAIEZT010000182.1, on the reverse strand, counting down.
TTTTTTGTCCTATATTAACATTATAAAAACATGTCTAAAATCAAAGGAGGGCTGGGACAAATTTATGAAGACATGTGTGCCACACATTATATGCCTCTTAGTCTTTACTGCTTCAATAACGTTTGACTTGATATATGTTAGATTTGGTTCAAATTTAGCAGAGGGTATGAAGAATTTTTTTGCGATTGAATGTCTTATTATTCCCCCATTATTCAACCCTGTTGTATATGGCCTAAAGCTGACAAAAATTAGAAATAGACTACTACAAACTGTTAGGCCTAACCCAAAATAGAATAGGCTTTTTACTATTTATGTGATGTGTTTTTGTAAAGTCTTTGACCAGGACTAGGAGTAGATCTAAGTCAATAAATGAATACAGTTATGTTTGGGTTTTTTTGTTTTTTTTTTTACTTAAAGTAAAACCTTTTAAACATAGTATGAATTTCACACTCTAAAGGGAATTTGTTTTGTTTTTTAATTGTTGGCGTTACAATTTGAAGAAGAAGCTACAGCCAAACATACAAAACAAGAAGAATAGAAAATCTCATAACTACATCCTTTCCATTGTTCCTAATCACTATTGACTGAACACCTTTTTATGATAGGGTATAGGAGTGTTAAGTGTGAAGTTATTTCTGGGTCAGCTGATAATAATAGAGATATTTGTAGTTACCTTTTTTTTTTTAAAGCAACAACACATCTCTGGCTAAAAAGGTTGCAGTTGTTTAACGTTAACAAGGTTATAAATGTGACTGAAAGTGTATGAGATTGAAGTTAAAAACTAGGCTAGACTAAGATATCATTAGCGGTGACTGACAGTTATTGAAATGTTATGTAAGCTATGTAAGATGTTATGATAGATTATTATTACATTATTTAGGCCACATATTTAATATAATTTGTGGTTAAACATATGCCACTGAAAGGTAGCCTAACAGTCCTCTGTTTGATGAATAAAGAACATAAACAAAGCTAGAAATCAGCTGTGAAATTTCTGGTTTTATCTTGTTTTTATTAGGAATGCAACATTTTATTATGCACATTCACATAACAGTGCCATTCAAATAACATATTCCAATTTTTATGTTTTCCAAAATGAAAACAAAAACAGACAAAAAATAAAACCGTCCCATACCCCACGCCTCTCTCTACACGCTGCAGTCTAATATGTTACGGATATAATATAAATAAAATTAGACAACAATTACTAATGAAATATCAACAGTCACTCAAATCCAGTCCTACGAAAATGTTCAAGAAAGATGTCCATTTTTATTCAAAGTCACGTTGTTTCCTCCCAAGTGTAGTAAGATAACAGTTTGTTAATCCAATTTGTCTAACTAGAAGAAGCAGAGGCTTTTCGATTGGGTAAAAATACACTTTTTGGCAGCAATCGTGACTAATAGCACACAATATCTTTTGGCAGGCATTCATTTTAATGGTGTAGCATCTTCCAAAATCCAAATTTTGTTCTCATCCAAACAAAGTCCACACACATCAGAAGTTATTCTCTGTTCGGCTTCCTGCTTCTGAAGAGTGCTTACTTGTTCCTGCTGCCAGGGACGGCCGAGCCTATACGCAGACTAAGCCAGAGGGCCCCCAAGAGCCCATACATTTATATTGAAAATAATGATTGGAACGCTTTTTTTTTTTGGAAAACTAAACAGTGCTCAGGTGCTTATACTAGTCTAAATATCCCTCTTAAATGATTAGATGTGTTTGATTTCCAGTAGCTAGATATGTGCTGCATGCATTTTTTGATCCTATATTCACATCATAAAGACATGTATAAAATCGAAAGAGAACCAAGTAAAATTTATGAAGACATGTTTACCACACATTATATGCCTCATAACCTTTGCTGCTTGTGTTCTGTTTGACTTGTTATACATTAGATCTGGCTCAAACTTCGTATCAAAAGGTTTTGAGAATTTCATAGCTGTTGAATACCTGTTTTTTCCACCAATCTGTAATCCTCTTGTATATGGCCTAAATTTGACAAAAATTAGGAACCATTTATTAAAAACGTTTAGGCTTAAACTGTAATTACTTTCTATAGTTACTAATCTATTGTAACAAGTTTGTGTGTGATTGTAATTGTCTATATGCTAAATGTCAGCAAATTAAATGTCAACAACATGCTAAATGCTATGACATTTAATGAACAATAAAATGTATGATATTTTCAAAGTTATTGCTGTTGAAAATATGGAGTCTAAATAATGAATTATTAAATTACCAGAAACTAACCCAACCGTAACAGATATGGGCTGTAAATACCACGTACAAACCATAATTATACAAGAGCAGGGCTTGTGTGCGTGTATTAATAATAATGCCACTTGTAATGCGCTTTACAGGCTTGTCAGAGCCTCTCAAAGCACTACACTATAGTCATTATTCATTCACTCCACACTTGGTGATGGTAAGCTGCTATTGTAGCCACAACTGCCCTGGGGCAAACTGACAGAAGCTAGGCTGCCAGTTTGCGCCATCAGCCCCTCTGACCACCACCGATCATTCACACACCACTTTTCATACTGAAAATAATGATTGGAACGCTTTTTTTTTTTGGAAAACTAAACAGTGCTCAGGTGCTTATACTAGTCTAAATATCCCTCTTAAATGATTAGATGTGTTTGATTTCCAGTAGCTAGATATGTGCTGCATACATTTTTTTGAATCGGGCATTGGTGTGAACAGCTGCATGTTTACACCTGTGTGAAGGCCCCCCTTCCCCTCTGGGTGTGCTCTGGGTGCGCTGAGGCATTTGAATGGGTGTTTTACAGACTAAAAGACTTTAGTTAGTGAACTTCAACTTCACTTTATTTGTGTCCCCCATGGGGCAATTAGTTTTGCAGCAAGCGAAATACAAAAAAGACAAACACATAAAAACATTGAAAGGACATAAAAAACAGTACATATTTGTCCATCCATAGAGCAGGAAAAATACACAGCGGTAAGTAAGATTAAAATGTATTTCTACCCTGAGCAGCATTTAAAAGCAAAATGGCCGCAGGAATAAAAGAGTTCTTATACCTATTACTCCTCACTGTAGGAAACCTGAGCCTAGAGCCAGAAGGAAGAAAACCAAACTCATCATGAAGAGGATGAGCATCATCAGACAAGATGCTCAGCCTTCCTTTTCACTTGTCTGGAGAAAAGCTCAGACAGAGACGTCTGCTGGGCCCTCAAGATTTTCTCACTCAAATGTACAATTCTGCTGAGTGATTTTTTTGCCTTGATATTAAGATTCCCATACCAACACAACATAGAAAAAGTTAAAACAGACTCGACACAAGATTTATAAAACAAAGTCATCAAAGTCCTGTCCACCTGGAAATCTGAAAGTTTTCTGAGGCAGAACAGATGCTGCTGACCTCTCTTGCACAGCATGTCTGTGTTATCATTAAAGTTCAGTTTGTGGTCAATCAAGGTTCCCAGGTACTTATAATTTTCCACTAGCTCTACCTCTTGACCTTTGATAGCGGTCACTCTGGGAGTTGTGACCTGTCTGCTAAAGTCAATAGACATATCTTTAGTCTTACTGACATTTAGTTTTAAAAAAGAGTTGTCACACCACTGTACCATGTCCTCAACACCTGGGCCATGGTCCTTTTCATCGCCATGCAAAAGACTGATGATGACAGAGTCGTCTGCAAATTTCAATATATGTCGATTTGCATAATTACTGTGACAGTATTTGTATTTTGTATACAAAATATATAAAAGTGACGAGAGCACACAACCCTGAGGAGATCCTGTAGAAGAATTTAAAACATCAGAGAGGCACCCCTTCACCTTTACCCTCTGTGATCTCCCAATTAAGAAATCCAAAATCCAGCCCACCATGTTAAAATCCAAATTAAAATTTGAAACAAGTTTATCAATTAAAAGGTGTGGCTGGATGGTATTAAAAGCTGAGGAGAAGTCCAAGAATAGGAGCCTTGCATGCGTTTTTCGAGCTCTCTGGTGTTTAAGACCATATTTAAAAGAGTTTGCTGTGGCATCCTCCACCCCCACGACCCGTCCTGTATCGAATTGCAGGGGATCAAGGAAGTGCTCCACTAAAGGAACACGTTCATTTTTCATGAGCCTCTCGAAGGATTTCATAACTAGTGAGGTCAAAGCCACTGGTCTAAAACCATTTAAAACCTTGGGGTGTTTTATTTTGGCCACACAAATTATTGTGCTTTGTTTCCATGTCTTTGGCACTCTCTGCTGGTGGATTAACATCTGAAATTTATAAAAGAAGACTGAACCTAATTGTTCCGCATAAGAGGACAACAGGTGGCCGCAAATGTTATCTGGACCTGGACTTTTCTTTGCATTAGTTTGTCTAAAGCAGGAGACTGCAAACCGTTCATTGAAAGGTGGTGAGCCAGGGCAAAGCAAATCATTTTTCCGTTTAAGAATTTCATTAGTAAAATCCATTGTTTCAAATCTGAGGTAAAAAGAATTAAAAACTTGAGCTAATTATCTATCAGATTTAATTTCATTCAAGTTAATCTTAGACTGTTTCTGCCTGGTGGAACCTAGAATAGTGTTTAGGCCATCCCAGGCCGAGCCCATTCTATTTTGTCCCAACTGATTCTCAAGCCTTGATTTATAATTGATTTTAGCTCTCCTAATTTCACATTTGATCTCTCGTGTTACTTGCTTTAATTCTAACAGGTTACCCTTGCGAAAAGCCCTTCTCTTCTTACTCAGTAAGATCTTCAAAGTTTTCGTAACCCATGGCTTATTATTTGGGTATAATTTAACAGTCTTTCGGGGGATCACGTGATCCTCACAAAAGATAAGGTAACTACTGACAACATCAGTCAACTCATCAATGCCAGAAGAAGACTCATAAAACATATCCCAGTTCGTATATTCGAAACAGCCTTGTAGGCACGTCACTGCATCATCTATTCTGGAAACGAGAGCACCTGTTCAAGTGAAATGGCCCGCACCTGAGCAGAGGTGGAGTGAGAGTGCTGACAGATAACCTCCATACTCTGAGGCACCGGCAGTACCACCACCACTGACTACGGTAGCTGTAATGCCCCGACAATGCATCAAGCGGCGTGGCTTCGTAGGTTATATGTAATACATAAGGCGCACCGGAAGCACGCCTTATAGCCCGAAAAATAAGGTAATATCAGGCTGAGGCCCTGTGATGGAGCTATATCTGCAGTTACACCACGTTAACTGGTTAACACTTCAATCTGGAGCATTCTCAAGAGCTTTGAAAACTGCGGTTATTAAGCCTTTCCTAAGGAAGTCTTGATGCCATAATTACCGATCAATCTCAAATCTGCCGTTTTCAGTCCTTGAAGTTGTTTCCCAGCAGCTTACTAACTTTCTCCAAATTAACAACTCCTTGACTTGATGTCTTCCAGGCAGGTCTGAACACTGATGCGGGCAAAGTCTCAGTCTTGATCATGTTAGAGCTGAGTGTGACAGTGTTGATCATGGGATCCTCTTACAGAGACTAGACGACTGGGCAGGCATTTCTGGTACTGCACTAAACTGTTTAAGGCAGGGCCATAATATAATTCTTTTGCAGGACAAATTCTATTTTTTGAGCTGAGTTTCAGATTTTATGTAGATTTTTTTCCTGTTAGGGCTCCTATCTATGTCGCAGCCGGTGAACACCAAACCAGTGGATTCACTCCAACAGATCAGTATATGGATGCAAAACAGCTTTCTCCAGCTAAACTCAGACAAGACAATACAAGACAGTAAGTCATCTCCAATCTCTAAAACCTACAAATCAGACTCAATGGGCCTGACTTCACCCACTTCCTGACGAACGGGAAGCAGAGCATGCAGCTTGGGAAGAATGTCTTGGACACTCGGACTATCACAGCACAGGATCTCCACAGAGCTGTGTACTTTCTCCACTGCTCTTCTTCCTTTACAGTTTACACCATCTGTTGCACAGCCCCCCTTGTCTTCCTATACACCCATCCCCACCACATCCATTTCCGTGGCACTACCATCACCCAAGACCTCAAGCAGGAGCCCACCATCAATTCCCGCAGAGGAAGTACTTCCTGTGGTAGCTGAGGACAGAAAGTTACCAGCCCCGATGATGGTCTAGTTCTACAGGGTACAATGTCTGTGTCATCACTGTACTTTTTATATAACATATACAAAGTTTTCTTCATCTCACTCCTTTTTGAGTAAAGGTGCTTGTAACCATGCATACTGCTTGCATGCTTTTTATGTTCTCTTGGTGTGGCCACATTGATGCCAATAAGAATGTTATTTACGGTGCCAACAAGGAAGTTATTTCTGTTCCATTGGAAAAGAAAGAAAACATGTACATTTGTGCTAAATGAAATAATAATAATAATAAACCTTTGATATGATTGATCAAGCCAGTCAGGTGTTGGCTGCTACTTATTTTACTGAATGCTTGAATTCCCAGATGTTTTGCTGCTTTTGTATAAAAGGGCAGTGGATGAAGGCTGCAGAGGGCTATGGGGAGCACAGACCTCACGACTGTGTTACCACTAGCTGCTGTGGAAGAGAAAACGCCTGTTTTATTAGAGAACTGAGAGAGACACCAATGATGGATAATGCATCTGTTGTAAAAGTGTTTACTCTGTCTGCAGTGAACGAGACTGCAACGTACAAACTTACAATCTTTTCACTTGCTTTGGTGTATTACTGCCTTATTCTGTTTTTAAATATCTCTCTTATTGCTATAATTGTTCTAGATTCAAATCTCCATGAGCCTATGTATATTTTACTGTGTAGTTTCTGTTTTAATGCATTGTATGGGACAGCTGGTTTCTACCCCAAATTTCTTATTGATTTACAAAGTACATCTCCAGAAATCTCATATGATGCTTGTCTCCTCCAGGCTTTTATCATGTACTCTTTTGCCTGTAGTGACTTGTCCATTTTAGCAGTTATGGCATATGACAGGTATCTGGCCATATGTCAGCCTTTGCACTACAACTCTATCATGACTAAAAAAAGGCTCTCTCAGTTGGTATGTTTCTCTTGGATGATGCCATTGTCTATTTTTGCCATTAGCATTATACGGACATCTAAACTTCGACTGTGTAGCTCAAGAATTGAGAAAATATTTTGTGTTAACTGGGTTGTTGTCAAGCTTGCCTGTCCAGAAAATGAAACCATATCGAATAATGTACTTTCATATGCCACAATTATCATATATTTGTGTCATGGTTTCTTCATTATGTGGACTTACATGCACATGGTTAAAACCTGTATTAGGTCTAAGGATGATCAAAGGAAGTTTATGCAGACCTGTGTACCACATCTGACCTCTTTGACAACATTTCTCTTTGCGATTCTTTATGATCTGATGCACATGAGGTTTGGTTCAACTACTATTCCCCAAAGCCTTCAAAACTTCATCGCAATTGAATTTGTTGTCATTCCTCCATTCATTAATCCTTTAATTTATGGAATTAAATTGGCCAAAATACGGAAAAGAATTATATATATACTGACATATACTGGGAAATGACAGGCATCATAATTTCTAATGTTATTGTGTTTTGTCTTATGAGATATAGTTATGAGTTACAATATGAATATTGATGGAGATGACGCTAAAGTGTGCCAACAAGATGCAATAGGAGCTCATTTGTGCTATTTTAATGCCTTATTTGGATTGTATTTTTGTTACTTTTACGACCAAAATGATAGTAGCAATCTTGGACAGTTTGTACATGATAATGCATAATTTCCTTGCATTAAAGTTTATTTCTATATGAACAATGAAAGAGTTTACATGTGTCATGATTTTGTTTTATCATCATCATCATCATCATCATCATCATCATCATCATCATCATCATCATCATCATCATCATCATCATTATTATTATTATTATTATTATTATTATTATTATTATTATTATTATTATTATTATTATTATTATTATTATTATTATTATTATTATTATTATTATTTATTATTATTATTTAATTCAATGATTCTCCACTGATAACCACAAACCTCTAAGCTACCTGCAATTTGGTGAATACTGCTGCAATTTGGTGAATACTGCTTTTAAATTCTTTGACATCTATTAAGTAACATAAATGCAAGCGTACAATTTTACATTATTTCAACAACACACTTAGATTACAATTGTGGTTTGATTTCTAAAACAGGCCACTAATATTATATATTAATTTATTAATATAGGCACAACGACCAAACATACAAAACAAGAAGAATATAAAATCCCATAACTACATCCTTTCAAAATTAAGTTGTCCCTAAACACTATTGACTGAACACCTTTTTGTTGTTTTAGGCTAAAGAGATCAAAATCAAACGTCAAAAACTCCAAATAGAAATGCATTAGCAAGAACAGTGTAAAGTAAACTAACTGAGATCTATTTTGGTTTTGATATAATCTGTTATTATGTTTAGCTATTAGATGCAGAAATCTCACTGCAGACTATTGTAAGCCTATTAACTATAGGCCTTACAATGTTTAAGAGCTACTATACTTTGGTCTATGCATTCTTTGGTCTAATTCTTAGTTTTTTTGTCCTATTATTTCACTATGGTGTACAAGAGGACACTATAAATAAATTAATATATTTTTGACAGTAAACAAGTGGCACAGTGGGACTAGGTGGAGTGTTGTGTGACGTTAATCCAACTATTAAAGCAGATAAAGTGATGCCAAAGATAGCTCCTGTGTTGTTTGTGTTTGGGAGGAGGTAGTCATCTAGTCATCTAATAGTTTAGGAAGAATAGATCCTTATGGACAATGCATCAGCTGTAACTGTGTTCACTCTGGCTGGTTTAAATGGTACAGAGAAGTACAGGATCCCTCTGTTTGTTGTAACATTTCTGTTTTACAGCTTGATCTGGGTGGCAAATGTGACCATTATTGTGACTATTATTATGGATAAGAAACTTCATGAGCCTATGTATATTTTACTGTGTAACCTGTGCATCAATGGACTGTTTGGCACTGCAGGTTTTTACCCCAAGTTCCTCAGTGACCTCCTCTCCTCCACTCATGTTATTTCATTCTCTGGCTGCCTGTTACAGGGGTATGTGGTCCATGCTTATATTGGTGCTGATTTGTCTATTCTGTTAATCATGTCTTGTGACAGATATATTGCCATTTGCCGCCCTCTGGTGTACCACTCTGTAATGACAAGACAAAGAGTTGGCCTTTTGGTGATGTTTGCTTGGCTTCTTCCAGCAACCCTGATAATGGTTGGTTCGATAACAACATTTATTTTAAAGTTATGTGACTCACATATACCCAGACTCTACTGTATCAATTATTTTGTAAACAAACTTGCTTGTACCCCTTCTATAGCCAATGTTATTGTACCAGCATGTACATATACTATTTATATATGCCATTTTGTGTTAATTTTTTGGTCATATTTTTATTTAATAAAAACATGCCGACAATCTAAAGAAAAGATGAGTAAATTTATGCAAACTTGTCTCCCACACCTGTTCTGTCTGAAAATTCTAGCAGTCTCTCTCCTTTTCGATTTAATGTACATTAGATTTGGCTCTGAAGATCTACCACAAGGAGTCCAAAACTTTATGGCCATTGAGTTTCTGGTTGTTCCTCCAATTCTGAATCCTGTTATCTATGGCATGAAGCTGACACAAGTGAGAAATAGGATTACACAATTGTTTGTTGTGAAACAAGACAAGGGCTCCCATAAATTTGTCAAAAAGAAGAAGAAAAAAAAAAAGGTTTTCACTGAAATAATACAATAAAACAATGATGTTGAATTGTACTAAGTTTTTTGGAAGAAATTCACTGATGCTTATGAATCTTGTACCACTTATATATGCTGATCTACATGATGTGTAAAGAGGGTATATTTTTACAGTTGTATTCTGTGTGCTCAGCCTTTTGCCTAGGATGAAATTATGGTGCTGGGGCCAAATGCAGCTCCACCAATTTTTATTGCCGCTTGCTTAATTTTACTGGTTCTTGCTACATTTACCTAAATGATCGTAGCTGTTTTTTGTTAAATTAAGTATTTTTTTAATCAAATACTCAAACAGTATACCCAAAACTCCATTGTAACATGTCATTATGTTAAAGACCTAAAATTAGTTCCTAAGCTATAAATGCATCTAAATGACTCACTATATTGTTCAACGGTCTGTGGTGCTTCAAATAATGTTTCAATATGTGAAGCCCAGTGAAAAAGAAAGTTTTTGGCACCCCTGATTTAGAGGCATGTTTAGCTTAGGTTTATCTTCTCCCTTTTCTAGTTTAGGTTTATATCATGTCAATTCTGCTTCAAAAGAATTGTACATTTTTGCTGACTTTTTTGTTTCATCTGTTTTCTTTTCGTGAAATGTGTTTGAATGCCATGAAAGGCACTTTTCAAAGGTAATGTATTAAACATGACAGATTCATGTGTCTTTATTGACCAATAACTCATTACCTATTTATTGAAATAAATATTTGTGACATTTTTATGAGTGTATTTTTATTCATAGAATAAAGAATATTGTCTATTATACAAGTATTTTTTTGCAAATCAAGAAAATTTGTCAAGGTCTAAGAACAGAAATAAGAAAAAGATCACTTCTCACCTAAAAATCTTAGATTGACATTAACCACCAAAGTTGTGGCTTGTGAATTCACTGATCATGTTTGCGAGGGACTGGCAACAGTGACCAGTGAGAAAGTTCATGTCAAGCCCAATGTATGCCTAATAGTGTTGGAAAACCATCAAATTCTTCCATGTTTGAAGCAGTAGAGCAAAACCTTTATATACATGCATTGTAAGCCAAGAAACAACCCAATCTGCAGCTTATTGGGTACATTTATCGTACTAGTGTTTAACGATTTGGTAGCATCTTAAAATCTCGATCGGTTTAACATTAGCCCAACAGAAAATTATGAAGACACAATCCTGAGCGAGAATGCTTTCTCCTGGTACAGTAGTGATTACACTTCACTAGAGCTGAATGATTTGCGACCTCAAGGTGGAAACTGTACCCTGTACTCAACCTCTCCTTGACTCTTCAAGACTGTGCAAAGTCCATCCCAGTCACTGTCCTGTTTGGGACACTGGTCCTTCTTCTACTGAGGGCTATTCACCCTGGTCCCCTACTGCAAAAGGGTGTCTTTGGGAGTAAACATCGTAATTCCTCTTTTGTCTCACTCCTGGACTTACAGGCTGCTCCTGGCAAACTCATGGGTAGTATGCAGATGGTTCTGAATCTTCGAGGCATACTTGAGTCATGGAGGAACAGCTGCAGCATCCGGTGGACTTCCCATCATCATCTCAGCTGGAGTCTGATACTCCCTCCCAAACATGAGGATAGTACAAGAGATAGAGTCCTGAGCAGCAGAGCTGTAGGCCATGAGGAGAAATAGCAGATGTGTGTGCCAGTCCTGCTGTGCAAAAATAGCAAGCTGTTGGGCCAGGGTGCAGTAAAAAATGTGTGACTCAGTGTTTCGCCCTTGATCTGTGTGTATTGTTTCAGGGACCCCAAACCTACTGAACAGGGCTTCCACAAAGGCATTGACTTAAGTCTCTGCTTCCCGATCTGGAAGGCTGCACATTTCAGGCCAGCTAGTAAAGTAGTCCATCGCAGTGAGGACATAGCTGCTACATTTCTCCGTGAAGGAGAAAGGGCTATCAATCCCTACCTTTTCCATGAGGCAGCCAGCCGGAAACTGTTGGAGTAGGGCAAAAGACCTGTTGGTGGGCCACTTTGGGCCACTTTTGAGTTGTGTATAGGTCACAGCAGAAGCAGTAGTCCTCCCCATCCCTCCTTTGTTGGCCCCAGTAGAATCCTTGCTGTAGACAGAGGAGTGTCTTTGTCACCGCAAAATGTTCTGCGCCCACAGCTCCATGGCAGCCAATGAAAATTGTTTCTTGTAGTGACTGCGGAACTGCAATCTATCATCTCACCTCCCCTGTTCTTGTGTCTTTCCACCCTCTGTGTAAGACCTCGTCACATAGGCACAGGGGCTCCCACATTGACCAAAGTCCCTTAGTAGCTTGGGAGAGGGCAGCAATGTCACTCCAGTTGGGCCATAGCTGGTTTGTGATCCATGTGAGTATTGGGTTGATCTCACTGTCCACTTCCTGTTGGAGGACCCATTCAGCTCTATTCACATCCACTAGTCCATGATAAGTAGATTCATCCAAACCAACAATAATTTCATTGCATTACAGCTTTTTCTATATGGACAGTGAAAGGCTCTAAATTTGTTATGATAATGGTCTTAATTAAATGATTCTTTATTGATAACCACAAATCCCTAAACTACCTCAGTTGCAGTTTGGTGAATTTTGCTTAATTTGATCTCTTAATTTTTTTGACATCTATCCAGTAACATAGATGCAAGTGTGTAATTTTACATTAACACAGTTAGATTACAACTGTGGTCTGACTTTTAAAAACTTGTCTAAGTTTTAGTTGTTTATCCTATTATTTCATTATGGTGCACATAAGGGCACTAAAAATAAATTGATATATTTTTTTGACAGTAAACAAGTGGCACTGTGGGACTAGGTGGAGTGTTATGTGACGTTAATCCAACTATAAAAGCAGATTAAGTCAAGCCAAAGATAGCTCCTGTGTTGTTTGTGTTTGGGAGGAGGTAGTCATCTAGTCATCTAATAGTTTAGGAAGAATAGATCCTTATGGACAATGCCTCAGCTGTAACTGTGTTCACTCTGGCTGGTTTAAATGGTACAGAGAAGTACAGGATCCCTCTGTTTGTTGTAACATTTCTGTTTTACAGCTTGATCTGGGTGGCAAATGTGACCATTATTGTGACTATTATGATGGATAAGAAACTTCATGAGCCTATGTATATTTTACTGTGTAACCTGTGCATCAGTGGACTGTTTGGCACTGCAGGTTTTTACCCCAAGTTCCTCAGTGACCTCCTCTCCTCCACTCATGTTATTTCATTCTTTGGCTGCCTGTTACAGGGGTATGTGGTCCATGCTTATATTGGTGCTGATTTGTCTATTCTGTTAATCATGTCTTGTGACAGATATGTTGCCATTTGCCGCCCTCTGGTGTACCACTCTGTAATGACAAGACAAAGAGTTGGCCTTTTGGTGATGTTTGCTTGGCTTCTTCCAGCAACCCTGATAATGGTTGGTTCGATAACAACATTTATTTTAAAGTTATGTGACTCACATATACCCAGACTCTACTGTATCAATTATTTTGTAAACAAACTTGCTTGTACCCCTTCTATAGCCAATGTTATTGTACCAGCATGTACATATACTATTTATGTGTGCCATTCTGTGTTAATTTTGTGGTCATATTTTTATTTAATAAAAACATGCCGACAATCTAAAGAAAAGATGAGTAAATTTATGCAAACTTGTCTCCCACACTTGTTCTGTCTGAAAATTCTAGGAGTCTCTCTCCTTTTCGATTTAATGTACATTAGATTTGGCTCTGAAGATCTACCACAAGGAGTCCAAAACTTTATGGCCATTGAGTTTCTGGTTGTTCCTCCAATTCTGAATCCTGTTATCTATGGCATGAAGCTGACACAAGTGAGAAATAGGATTACACAATTGTTTGTTGTGAAACAAGACAAGGGCTCCCATAAATTTGTCAAAAAGAAGAAGGAAAAAAAAAAAAGGTTTTCACTGAAATAATACAATAAAACAATGATGTTGAATTGAACTAAGTTTTTTGGAAGAAATTCACTGATGCTTATGAATCTTGTACCACTTATCTATGCTGATCTACATGATGTGTAAAGAGGGTATATTTTTACAGTTGTATTCTGTGTGCTCAGTCTTTTGCCTAGGATGAAATTATGGTGCTGGGGCCAAATGCAGCTCCACCAATTTTTATTGCCGCTTGCTTAATTTTACTGGTTCTTGCTACATTTACCTAAATGATCGTAGCTGTTTTTTGTTAAAGTAAGTTTTTTTTTTTTTATCAAATACTCAAACAGTATACCCAAAACTCTATTGTAACATGTCATTATGTTAAAGACCTAAAATTAGTTCCTAAGCTATAAATGCATCTAAATGACTCACTACATTGGCCAACGGTCTGTGGTGCTTCAAATAATGTTTCAATATGTGAAGCCCAGTGAAAAAGAAACGTTTTTGCACCCCTGATTTAGAGTAACTCATTACCTATTTATTGAAATAACTATTTGTGACATTTTTATGAGTGTATTTTTATTCATAGAATAAAGAATATTGTCCATTCTACAAGTATTTTTTTGCAAATCAAGAAAATTTGTCAAGGTCTAAGAACAGAAATAAGAAAAAGATCACTTCTCACCTAACAATCTCAGATTGACATTAACCACCAAAGTTGTGGCTTGTGAATTCACTGATGATGTTTGCGAGGGACTGGCAACAGTGACCAGTGAGAAAGTTCATGTCAAGCCCAATGTATGCCTAATAGTGCTGGAAAACCATCAAATCAAATTCTTCCATGTTTGAAGCAGTAGAGCAAAACCTTTATATACATGCATTGTAAGCCAAGAAACAACCCAATAAACTTCTAGATCACTGCAGCTTATTGGGTACATTTATCGTACTAGTGTTTAACGATTTGGTAGCATCTTAAAATCTCGATCGGTTTAACATTAGACCAACAGAAAATTATGAAGACACAATCCTGAGCGAGAATGCTTTCTCCTGGTACAGTAGTGATTACACTTCACTAGAACTGAATGATTTGCGACCTCTAGATGGAAACTGTACCCTGTACTCAACCTCTCCTTGACTCTTCAAGACTGTGCAAAGTCCATCCCAGTCACTGTCCTGTTTGGGACACTGGTCCTTCTTCTACTGAGGGCTATTCACCCTGGTCACCTACTGCAAAAGGGTGTCTTTGGGAGTAAACATCGTAATTCCTCTTTTGTCTCACTCCTGGACTTACAGGCTGCTCCTGGCAAACTCATGGGTAGTATGCAGATGGTTCTGAATCTTCGAGGCATACTTGAGTCATGGAGGAACATCCGGTGGACTTCCCATCATCATCTCAGCTGGAGTCCGATACTCCCTCCCAAACATGAGGATAGTACAAGAGATAGAGTCCTGAGCAGCAGATCTGTAGGCCATGAGGAGAAATAGCAGATGTGTGTGCCAGTCCTGCTGTGCAAAAATAGCAAGCTGTTGGGCCAGGGTGCAGTAAAAAATGCGTGACTCAGTGTTTCGCCCTTGATCAGTGTGTATTGTTTCAGGGACAACAAACCTACTGAACAGGGCTTCCACAAAGGCATTGACTTAAGTCTCTGCTTCCCGATCTGGAAGGCTGCACATTTCAGGCCAGCTAGTAAAGTAGTCCATCGCAGTGAGGACATAGCTGCTACATTTCTCCGTGAAGGAGAAAGGGCTATCAATCCCTACCTTTTCCATGAGGCAGCCAGCCGGAAACTGTTGGAGTAGGGCAAAAGACCTGTTGGTGGGCCACTTTGAGATGTGTATAGGTCACAGCAGAAGCAGTAGCCCTCCCCATCCCTCCTTTGTTGGCCCCAGTAGAATCCTTGCCGTAGACAGAGGAGTGTCTTTGTCACCGCAAAATGTCCTGCGCCCACAGCTCCATGGCAGGCAATGAAAATGGTTTCTTGTAGTGACTGCGGAACTGCAATCTATCATCTCACCTCCCCTGTTCTTGTGTCTTTCCACCCTCTGTGTAAGACCTCGTCACATAGGCACAGGGGCTCCCACATTGACCAAAGTGCCTTAGTAGCTTGGGAGAGGGCAGCAATGTCACTCCAGTTGGGCATAGCTGGTTTGTGATCCATGTGAGTATTGGGTTGATCTCACTGTCCACTTCCTGTTGGAGGACCCATTCAGCTCTATTCACATCCACTAGTCCATGATAAGCAGGTTCATCCAAACCAACAGTTGCACACTTAACTGCCCGCTGTAGCTCCATGTTTTTTCCTGAGACTCCTCCTTTGCACAGTAACTACAGTCACTCGTAAAGCATTGTCAGTGAGAGAGGTCATCTGCATTACTGTTGCATGCCCCTGGTCTGTGCACCACCATAAAATCATGAGCCTGCAGCTCCTTGATCCTTCATGCCAGCTGGCCCTCTGGCTCCTTTAAAAGACATGAGCCATTGTAGGACTGAGTGGTCAGCACTGACTGTAAAGTGGAGCACCCCCAGGCAGTATTTGAAATGGTGTATAGCACTGACCATAGCCACTGGTGACACAGTAGCAATTCTTTGCCTTGTTATATGTCCTGTTGTTATAGGCCACCACTGTCTCTCCCTCAGAAGTTGACTGGGAAAGCACAGCACCCGAGTGGACATTGCTAGTATCAGTGTCGAGGATGAAGGGGAGGTTGGGATCTGGAGGAGAGAGGAAAGGAGCATTCATGAGGGCATTCTGCAACATCTGAAATGCAGTGTGGCACTCCTCTGACTACACAAAGGGATCCCTTTATTTAGAAGGCAGAAAGCAGGTGCTCCAATGTAGGAGGTGGCCTTCACAAAATATAATAATATGAGGTCAGACCCAGGAAACTCTTCAGATCCAGTAAGAGCTGCGTAGGTCTAGAGAAGAAAAACATATACACCCTGCCATAGAATCCAGAGCCTCATTAGCACGTGGAAGCAGGTAAGAATCCTTCTTGGTCACACTATTGAGAGGCCTAAAATCCACACTTTCTTTGGGACCATTACCGCAGGAGCAGCCCAGGAGCTTGTTGAGTGCTTGATAAGTACTGCCTTTTCCTGCAGAGCCTTGTCTGCAGCTGCCTGTGTTGCCAGTGGAAGACACCGTGGTCTCATTCGGCTGGGTGGTACATCTCCAGGGTCAATGCTATGCTCACTGAGGTCAGTCTGGCCCGCATCCTCCTCTGACATGGAGAAGCTGTCTTTCAACTCAAACAGCAGCTGTCAGAGCTGCTCTGTGTTCTGATTCATCCAGTCCATCACTGTTCCTACCCCAGATCTCTCTCACCATCCCCAGCGCTTTGCCCTGGTCAAGGTGTGGAGGCCCGTCTGTGTGTCTTTGAGGTGGGGGAATCTTCGGTCGCACAGAGGGAAACATCTTCATCTGATTGTGTACTTTCTGAACCCAAGGGTTACTGTAGGCCGTAATCCACACCAACACAAGAGAAAAACAATGTCAGTCTCAACCTCTAGAGCAAGTCTCCGAAACAGACCAGTAACTGATGAATAGAATATTCACATCACCTTCTCGGCATAGCAACCAAGTGTCACACACAAAAGCAATTACATTAACAACAACAACAACAACAACAACAACAACAACAACAACAACAACAACAACAACAACAACAACACATAAACAGTTACAAGAGCTAACAAAAGGTGTCAACTCTGAACGAAACACAAAATATCAGATAATTTCATTGCATTACAGCTTTTTCTATATGGACAGTGAAAGGCTGTAAATTTGTTATGATAATGGTCTTAATTAAATGATTCTTTATTGATAACCACAAATCCCTAAACTACCTCAGTTGCAGTTTGGTGAATTTTGCTTAATTTGATCTCTTAATTTTTTTGACATCTATCCAGTAACATAGATGCAAGTGTGTAATTTTACATTAATACAGTTAGATTACAACTGTGGTCTGACTTTTAAAAACTTGTCTAAGTTTGAGTTGTTTATCCTATTATTTCATTATGGTGCACATAAGGGCACTAAAAATAAATTGATATATTTTTTTGACAGTAAACAAGCGGCACAGTGGGACTAGGTGGAGTGTTATGTGACGTTAATCCAACTATAAAAGCAGATTAAGTGATGCCAGAGATAGCTCCTGTGTTGTTTCTGTTTGGGAGGAGGTAGTCATCTAGTCATCTTATAGTTTAGGAAGAATAGATCCTTATGGACAATGCCTCAGCTGTAACTGTGTTCACTCTGGCTGGTTTAAATGGTACAGAGAAGTACAGGATCCCTCTGTTTGTTGTAACATTTCTGTTTTACATCTTGATCTGGGTGGCAAATGTGACCATTATTGTGACTATTATGATGGATAAGAACCTTCATGAGCCTATGTATATTTTACTGTGTAACCTGTGCATCAGTGGACTGTTTGGCACTGCAGGCTTTTACCCCAAGTTCCTCAGTGACCTCCTCTCCTCCGCTCATGTTATTTCATTCTCTGGCTGCCTGTTACAGGGGTATGTGGTCCATGCTTATATTGGTGCTGATTTGTCTATTCTGTTAATCATGTCTTGTGACAGATATGTTGCCATTTGCCGCCCTCTGGTGTACCACTCTGTAATGACAAGACAAAGAGTTGGCCTTTTGGTGATGTTTGCTTGGCTTCTTCCAGCAACCCTGGTAATGATGAGTTCGATAACAACATTTATTTTAAAGTTATGTGACTCACATATACCCAGACTCTACTGTATCAATTATTTTGTAAACAAACTTGCTTGTACCCCTTCTATAGCCAATTTGATCATGCCAGCATGTACATATACTATTTATGTATTCCATTGTGTGTTAATTTCTTGGTCATATTTTTATTTAATAAAAACTGCCGACAATCTAAAGAAAATATGAGTAAATTTATGCAAACTTGTCTCCCACACACCTGTTCTGTTTGAGCATTCTAGGAGTCTCTCTCCTTTTCGATTTAATGTACATTAGATTTGGCTCTGAAGATCTACCACAAGGAGTCCAAAACTTTATGGCCATTGAGTTTCTGGTTGTTCCTCCAATTCTGAATCCTGTTATCTATGGCATGAAGCTGACACAAGTGAGAAATACGATTACACAATTGTTTGTTGTGAAACAAGACAAGGGCTCCCATAAATTTGTCAAAAAGAAGAAGAAAAAAAAGGTTTTCACTGAAATAATACAATAAAACAATGATGTTGAATTGTACTAAGTTTTTTGGAAGAAATTCACTGATGCTTATGAATCTTGTACCACTTATATATGCTGATCTACATGATGTGTAAAGAGGGTATATTTTTACAGTTGTATTCTGTGTGCTCAGTCTTTTGCCTAGGATGAAATTATGGTGCTGGGGCCAAATGCAGCTCCACTAATTTTTATTGCCGCTTGCTTAATTTTACTGGTCCTTGCTAAATTGACCTAAATGATCGTAGCTGGTTTTTGTGAAAGTAAGTTTTTTTTTTTTTATCAAATACTCAAACAGTATACCCAAAACTCTATTGTAACATGTCATTATGTTAAAGACCTAAAAAATGTTCCTAAGCTATAAATGCATCTAAATGACTCACTACATTGGCCAACGGTCTGTGGTGCTTCAAATAATGTTTCAATATGTGAAGCCCAGTGAAAAAGAAACGTTTTTGCACCCCTGATTTAGAGGCATTTAGGTTTATCTTCTCTCTTTTCTAGTTTAGGTTTATATCATGTCAATTCTGCTTCAAAAGAATTGTACATTTTTCCTGACTTGTTTGTTACATCTGTTTTCTTTTTTTTTTTTTTTCTTCTGTGAAGTGTCTTTGAAATCCATAAAAAGCACTCTTCAAATGTAATGTATTAAACATGACAGATTCATGTGTCTTTATTGACCAATAACTCACTACCTATTTATTGAAATAAATATTTGCAAAATTTTTATGAGTGTATTTTATTAATAGAATAAAGAATATTGTCCATTATACAAGTAATGTCCTGCAAATCAAGAAAATTGGCCTTGCAACTGCATACAGCATGCACAGTCATAGTGTATCTCTATAATATTTTTTACACAATAGTTGCTGTGTTGATATTTGACATAACAATAGTCATATAGCAGAAGGAAGAGCACTTCTCACCTAACAATTAACCTCGCATTCACATTAACCTCCAAACTTGTGGCTTGTGAAATCATTGACAACATTTGCGAAGGTTTGGCAACAGTGACCAATGAGAAAGTTTATGTCAAGCCCAAGATATGGCCAATAGCGCTGGAAACCGAACGTCAAATCAAATTCTTCAGTGTTTTAAGCAGTAGAGCAAAACCTGTATATACATGCATCGTAAGAAAGGTAAACAGAAGAGCCATGAAATAATGCAATAAACTGCTTGATCACTACTACAGCTTATTGGGTACATTTATCGTACTAGTGTTTAACGATGTGGTAGCATCTTAAAATGTCGATTGGTTTAACACAGTGGTTCTTACCAGACACGGCCCTGAGACACAGAACTGACTTTGCTGTGAAAATGACATGAGAGTGGCATTTGCCAAGGTGAAGCTGCATTTCTGAATTGGTCTCTCAAAGGCACAGCAGAAGTCACACTGATTTGCAGTAAATATTCATTATTATTTTGGCCTGATGGAAATTAGGTGATGGGTGTGTGTTAAAATGTTTAAAATAATAAATAGTATAAATACAATAAGTTCATTATTGGAATACATAAGGTTAAATATTAAAATAATTTCAGTGAGGTAGTGTTAAAAAAGGTCATGTTTTTGTGAAAATGTATGTATGTAATTTTGTTGTGAGTTGTATTGGTTTTGTTCTTTGAACAGAGTGATGTTAATGCACGGTTCATTTTGTGCACCAGTAAAAACATACCTATGTCTTGAAATTTGAAAAAAATCATATTTTATTTTTCAATAAAGAAGGGTTCGGTGAATGTGCATATGAAACTGGTGGGATTCGGTACTTCCAACAAGGTTAAGAACCACTGGTTTAACATTAGACCAACAGAAAATTGTGTGACGACACAATCCTGAGCGAGAATGCTTTCTCCTGATACAGTAGTTATTACAATCCACTAGGGCTGAATGATTTGCGACCTTAGGTGGAAACTGTACCCTGTACTCAACCTCTCCTTGACTCTTCAAGACTGTGCAAGGTCCAACCCAGTCACTGTCCTGTTTGGGACATCGGCCCCTTCTTCTGCTGGGGGCTATACACCCAGACCTGGTCCCCCACTGCAAAAGTGAACATTGTGATTCCTCTTTTGCCTCGCTCCTGCACTTACAAACTGGTTCCTGACAAACTCATGGGCAGATAGCAAACTGTTCTGAATCTTCCAGGCATACTTGAGTGTTGGTGGAACAGCTGCAGCATCCGGTGGTCTCCCCATCATCTTCTCAGCTGGAGTCTGAATCTCCCTCTCAACCATTAGGAGAGCAAGGGAGGAGAAGCTAAAGTCCTCAGCAGTAGATCTGTAGGTCATGAGGACAAATGGCAGATGTGTGTCCCAGTCCTGCTGGTGTTTGGCTGTAAAAATAGCAAGCTGTTGGGCCAGGGTGCAGTAAAAAGTGCGTGACTCAAAGTTTCGCCCTTGATACATGTGCATTGTTTCTGGTACCCCCAAACCTACTGAACAGGCTTCCACTAAGGCAGTGGCCCCCAACCACGGGGCCAGGGACCGGTACTGGTCTGTTATTCATTTGCTACCGAGTTGCACAAAAACAGTAAATAATTTATCAGCGGCCGCATCTTCTCTGATGTAACTTTTGCTCATCCCTCATGACACGTTAATAAGTTTGTCTGTAGATATATAATGAAAATCCTGATAGGAAATCGTCACAGAAATCCATTTGATATAATGGCAAGTTTATTATATCTGTGCTAGATCTGCTCTTGTCCTCCGTGATGTCGTATCACGTATAACGCATCAGACACGTCACCCAAAAGTAGACCCACAAGCTCGTGAAAATGATCCAAAAAAAAAGTCTGTGGAGAGCTTTTTTACAAAAGGGGAAAAGGCGAACTGAGGAGCAAGAAGAGGAGCCTAGCCTATGACCTCCAAGAAAAAGAAAGCTGAATTTAACAGACAATACCAGAAGTCCTACTTAAAATATGGGTTTGTCGCTACAGGTGACTCTCATGTTCTCAGTCTGTTCTGCATGATATGCAGGGAAAAGCAAACTAGGCAATGCAACGTTCAAAACTGCTTTGGCACATGGAGACTAAACACCTTGGATTAAAAGATAAACCTTTAGAGTTTTTTGAACGAAAGAAACGTGAACAAAAAAAAAAGAAGAAACAAGCGCAGGGCTCCCACTGATTCAGAGGTATAGTGAGTTGTATTTTTTATGCACTTAACTTATTTTTGCCATATTTATCTGCCACGCGTAGATGGCCAGTCTGTTAAAATAAAACCAACATTATTCCGGTCTGTGGTGCAAGAAAGGTTGGGGACCACTAAGGTGATAACTATAGTCTCTGCTTCCCGATCTGGAAGGGTGTACATTTCAGGCTACCTAGTAAAGTCCTTTGAAGGGAGGATATAATGGCTACAATTCTGTGTTAAGGGTAATGGGCCAATAACATTAAGCCCTACCTTTTCCATGAGGCAGCCAACCGGAAACTGTTGGAGTAGGGCAAAAGACCTGTCAGTGGACCACTTTTGAGATGTGTATCATCATACCAGCAGCAGTAGTCCTCCACATCCCTCTTCTGTTGGCCCTAGTAGAAACTTTGCCAAAGACAGAGGTGTGTCTTTGTCACCCCAAAATGTCTTGCACCCACAGCTCCATGGCAGGCAATGAAAACAGTTTCTCATAGTGACTGTAGTCTACCATCTCACCTCCCCTGTTCTTAGGTCTTTCCATCCTCTGTCTAAGACCTCGTCACATAGGCACAGGGACTCCCACATTGACCAAAGTCCCTTAGTAGCTCAAGAGAGGGCAGCAATGTCACTCCAGTTGGGCCATAGCTGGTTTGTGATCCATGGGAGTACTGGGTTGATCTCACTGTCCAGTTCCTGTTGGTGGGCCCATTCAGCTCTATTCACGTCCACTAATCTATGATAAGCCAGTTCACCCAAACCAACAGTTGCACACTTAACTGCCCATTGTAGCTCCATGTTTTCCTGAGACTTCTACTTTGCACGACAGTTACTTGACTCTGGAGCAAGGGGGATCTGCCAGTAATTGCTGCGTAGGTCTAGAGAAGAAAACCATATATACCCTGCCACAGAATCCAGAGCCTCATCAGCAGCACGTGGAAGCAGGTAAGGATCCTTCTTGGTCACATTATCGAGAAGCCTAAAATGCACACCAATGCGTCAGTTGGTTTTCTGTTTCTTTGGGACCATTACCACAGGAGCAGTCCAGCAGCTTGTTGAGTGCTCGATACGTCCTGCCTTTTGCATTTCCTGCAGAGCTTTGTCTGCAGCTGCTTGTCTGTGGGCAGCGGAATCCACCATGGTCTCATTCGGCTAGGGTGGTGCATCTCCAGTGTTAATGCTGTGCTCGTTGATGTCAGCCTGGCCCACATCCTCCTCTGACATGGAGAATTTGTTTTTAAACTCAAACAGCAAGTGTCAGAACTGCTTCTGCTCTGATTCACTCAGTCTGTCACTGTTCCTACCCCAGATCTCTCTCACCATCTCCAGTGCTTCCCGTGGTCAAGGTGTGGAGGCCTGTCTGTGCATTTTTGAGGTGGGGAAGCGTGGGCAACAACAGACTCAAACAATGCTCTGTGGTTTTGAGGGCTAATAGTTTGAGAAAGCTGTTTGTGTACTTGAATGGTGTGGTTGTCTGGAAAGATTGAGGTGCCTCGTTTCATGTCTGTTATGCAGTCCAAGGCCTACCCCAGGACTGCATAACAGACATTAAACGCGTGTAGTCCAAGGCCTTCACTGACTGAAGTCAGTGTCCTCCTCTAGTCTAGCTTCAGTCGCACAGACGGAAACATCGTCAACTGGTAGCACAGAAGAGTCAAGGTTAGCTTAAATGAAACTATACAGAGGAGGTTTAACTCGTCACCAATGTACCATTCTGATGTAAAGAAATGGGCCACTATTTTCTGGTTGTGTATTTTATGAACACGAGGGTTACTGTAGGTTGTAATGTACGCCAAAAAAAAGAGCAAAACAATATCAGTCTCAACCTAGAACCAGTCTTGGTATACACCTCACCTTGTTGGCATAGCAATCAAATATCACATACAAAAGCAATTACATTAACAACAACAATAACACATAAACAGTTACAAGAACAACAAAAGGTGTCAACTCTGAACTAAACACAAAATATCAGATAATTTCATTGCATTACAGCTTTTTCTCTATGGACAGCGAAAGACTTTCAATTTGTCATGATAATGGTCTTAATTAAATGATTCTCCATTGAAAACCACAAATCCCTAAACTACCTCTGTTGCAGTTTGGTGAATTTTGCTTAATTTAATCTCTATTTTTTTTTTTACATCTGTCCAGTAACATAGATGCAAGTGTGTAATTTTACATTAATACAGTTAGATTACAACTGTGGTCTGACTTCTTAAACATGTCTAATTTTTTGTTTTTTATCCTATTATTTCATTATGGTGTACATAAGGGCACTAAAAATAAATTGATATATTTTTTTGACAGTAAACAAGTGGCACAGTGGGACTAGGTGGAGTGTTATGTGACGTTAATCCAACTATAAAAGCAGATAAAGAGAAGCCAGAGATAGCTCCTGTGTTGTTTGTTTTTGGGTGGAGGTAGTCATCTAGGCTACAGTATTTTAGGAAGAATAGATCCTTATGGACAATGCCTCAGCTGTAACTGTGTTCACTCTGGCTGGTTTAAATGGTACAGAGAAGTACAGGATCCCTCTGTTTGTTGTAACATTTCTGTGTTACAGTTTGATCTGGGTGGCAAATGTGACCATTATTGTGACTATTATGATGGATAAGAACCTTCATGAGCCTATGTATATTTTACTGTGTAACCTGTGCATCAATGGACTGTTTGGCACTGCAGGTTTTTACCCCAAGTTCCTCAGTGACCTCCTCTCCTCCACTCATGTTATTTCATTCTCTGGCTGCCTGTTACAGGGGTATGTGGTCCATGCTTATATTGGTGCTGATTTGTCTATTCTGTTAATCATGTCTTTTGACAGATATGTTTCCATTTGCCGCCCTCTGGTGTACCACTCTGTAATGACAAGACAAAGAGTTGGCCTTTTGGTGATGTTTGCTTGGCTTCTTCCAGCAACTCTGGTAATGGTGAGTTCGATAACAACATTTATTTTAAAGTTATGTTACTCACATATACCCAGACTCTACTGTATCAATTATTTTGTAAATCAACTTGCTTGTACCGCTTCTGCAGCCAATTTTATTATACCAGCATGTACATATACTATTTATGTGTGCCATTTTGGGTTTATATGTTTGTCATATTTTTATTTAATAAGAACATGCCGACAATCCAAAAAAAATATGAGTAAATTTATGCAAACTTGTCTCCCACACGTGATATGTCTGATAATTGTGGGAATCGGTTTCCTTTTTGATTTAATGTATATTAGATTTGGCTCTGTAAATCTACCACAAGAACTCCGAAACTTTATAGCCATTGAATTTCTGGTTGTTCCTCCAATTCTGAATCCTGTTATCTATGGCATAAAGTTGACACAAGTGAGAAACAGGATTGCACAATTGTTTGGTGTGAAACAAGATAAGGGCTCCCATAAATTTGTCAAAAAGAAAAAAAAAAAAACGTTTTCACTGAAATAATACATTAAAACAATAATGCTGGAAGTGTCTTAGAGGATATTCATTCATGTTTATGAATCTTGTACCACTTACGACCTGCAGAATGAGTAAAGAGGGAATATCTTTTCAGTTTTATTCTATGTGCTCAGTCTTTTGCCTATGATGAAATTATGGCGCTGGAGCCAAATGCAGCTCACACCAATTTTCATTGGCTCTTGCTGAATTTTACTGGCCCTTGCTAAATTGGCCGAAATGATCATAGGTGTTGTTTTTTTTTGTTTATAAAATTATGTATTTTTCATCAAATACTCAATAACATAACTATGTTTATTGTTATGTTGTTGAGTACTGCATTATGATACAGACATAAAAATAATGTCCCAAGCTATAAATGCATCTAAATGACTCACTACATTGGCCAACGGTCTGTGGCCCTTCAAATTATGTTTCAATATGTGAAGCCCAGTGCCGCTTGCTGAATTTTACTGGTCCTTGCTAAATTGACCTAAATGATTGTAGCCGTTTTTTGTTAAATTGAGTATTTTTCATCAAATACTCAAAAAGTATACCCAAAACTCTATTGTAACATGTCATTATGTTAAAGACCTAAAAAATGTTCCTAGCTATAAATGCATCTAAATGACTCACTGCATTGGCCAATGGTCTGTGGTGCTTCAAATTATGTTTTAATATGTGAAGCCCAGTGAAAAAGAAATGTTTTTGCACCCCTGATTTAGAGGCATGTTTAGCTTAGGTTTATCTTCTCCCTTTTCTAGTTTAGGTTTATATTCTCCCACTTCTGCTTCAAAAGAACAGCACATTCTTCCTGACTTGTTTGTTACATCTGTTTTCTTTCTTTTTTTTCCCTTTTCTTTTGTAAAGTGTCTTTGAATGCCATGAAAGGCACTCTTCAAATGTAATGTATTAAACATGACAGATTCATGTGTTTTTATTAACCAATAACTCATTACCTATTTATTGAAATAAATATTTGTGACATTTTTATGAGTGTATTTTTATTCATAGAATAAAGACCAATATACACATAAATAAGTAATTCCCCACATATCAAGAAAGTTTGTCAAGTTCTAAAAACTTGGTCTTGCAGGTGCACATACCATGCATATTCATAGTGTATCTCTATTATAATTTTTTATTTACTGTTGATGTTTGACATTAGTAATCATATAGCAGAAGGACACTTTTCACCTAACAATTAATCTCACTCAAACACCGACCACCACAACCTTGTGACTTGTGAAATCACTGACAATGTTTGCGAAGGGTTAGCGACAATGGTCAATGAGAAAGTTCATGTCAAGCCCAATGGCGTGGTAGCGCTGGAAACATCAATCAAAGACTGTTATTCTGCCATGTTTGAAGCAGTAGTGCAAAACCTTCATATACATGCATTGTTTAAAGGTAAAGAAAAAAGTCATGGAACAGCCCAATAAACTGTGTTGTCACTACGGCAACTTATCGAGTACATGTTTAACAATGTGTTATCATCTTAAAATCTCCATTGGTTTAAGATGTCTGTGTCCATAGTTAAAGCCAAATGTAATATCTGTCAACTGGACACAAAGTTGTTGGAGTGAGCTGTTTCTTCATTTCTGAACTGAGCTACACTTGGCTTTTACTGTCCATTGGTTTAGCATTGGGCTAACAGAAAAGTGTGCGACGACACAATCCCGAACGAGACTGCTTTCTCCTAGTACAACAGTAATTACACTCCACTAGGGCTAAATGATATGGTAAAAATATGTAATTGCGATTTTTCTGACACACATTGCAATTGCGATTAGAGTAGCCATTTTTGTTTTATGAATAGTTCTGTTCACATTTTAAACACCTTGAGAATTGACATAAATACTGAAATATGAACTGACAAGATTTATAACATGTTTGTACAGATCTAAAGTACAGGGTTAGCAGTTTTTATACAGAATAAGATTAAAAATATTTTGTTGTTTGTGGAGGAACTTGTGGTAACCTACTTCAAAAATTGCAGCCTTTGCGATTTGCTAATTACGTTCATTTCATTTAGTGCTTCTGTTTCTATTGTGATTAATCTTGCAGCCCTACAGTCAATGCTCATTCTTTGCCAGTGTTCCTGTTTTCCCTGAAGACTTGTCTCTTTGACCCTGGCGAGCTCCAGCAGATCCCCAGTAGAGTCCCGGCCACAGCCCCAGCAGCAGAGCTCAGATTCAACCTGAGTCCTCCCTCCATCCTGCTTGAACCTCCAAACACCCCACCCAGAACAGCTCCCAGGGCAGCCCCTCCGGACATTAACCACACAGGGGACGAGGTGAGATGAGAGAGAGGTTTGATCTGGGAACCAAAATACAAAAACATATATGATGGTAAGCTTCTGTTGTGTTGTTAATAAGGCTTCATTTGACACGTATTTGTATTTAAATATAAGTATCTGATGAACTATTATATTTGAATTTCAGTACAAAGCATCAGATATATTCCACTACATTTTTAGTATGGTATAAGTAAAAGTAGGTCTATAAAAAAATGGTGCAGATTGGAGGTTATGCAGCAAATGGCATAACACACACAAAGAGTTGTTGTTCAATCCAAATGGTTTTTATATTTAGTAGTGAATATAAAGCAATATTTAAAACACTGTTGGTGTTTGTTCATCAGAAAATAAATCTTTCTTCATGCTTTATTAAGGCTAATTAAAGTGTAGTTATTATAAAGTGCCACTAAATGTCTTGGTAGAGGTCCCCCGTGGTCCCCCCGTACGACAGGCTGTGACTGAGTGTGACTGAATGAAACACACCATCCTGCAGCATTACTAACACAGTTTAGCCTCCGTTTAGCCTTGTTTAAGTTCTGTTGGGTGCTGCAAAAGCGAAGCGGTCCGTCTTGTCACTCTACAGTGTGCAGATAGCTAAGATTGCTAAAGTCTTCCTCAAGGTTTGGCTATTACAGGACATAACCGGCTCAAATAATGGACTCGGAGTCAGGATGCAGTGGATACAATGCACAGCACCAGGTCACGACATCACTCCAACACCTCCAACAGACTCCACCACTAGCACCATCACGCATGGGGCTCAAACAACAAGCTATTTGAACAACATCTGTATGAGCATATCCAGGTCTAACAGCACAAAACATACATACATGCCTCACACAGGACTTTAAACATTAAATCATAGCACTTTGTTATTGTTAGTCTTATTGATCCCTGTTTTGTCAGTTGCTCTCTGTTCACCCTGTTTAACGGGACAGTGTTACAATCCACAATAAGCATCAGTTTTGGGAAAAACCGCCATCTAAGTATAACGGTATGGCGTTATTTTTACAAGTAACGAGTAATCTAACTAATGACTCTTTCCTCTGCTGTAACACCGTTATAGATACTGTCAGTACAACGGGGCTCGGTATTTTGCTCTGAGTCTCAACAGGTGACAGATCACACTCTTCTCAGTCTCTTATTCAGAGAAGCTGCAAAGTTTTTCCTGTGTTTTGGGGAAGTAAACAAGACTGAGACGAAGATTAGAGACAGTGATTGGCTAAAACAGAGACTGACTGTAAATGTGATAAATCAGAAGCAGCATTAGGTGGCCATAAAGACTTTCCTGGTATTTCACTGGTTTAGAGTTGACACGTGGTCAAATGCTCACCATTTTCAGCACACAGCGGGAAATATGCGTATTCTTGTGGATTTTATGGATATACATTGGTATTCAGGGCCGGGCCTCGCTTTTAGGGGGCCCTAAGCAGAATGTGTCTCTGGGTCCCTATGCAGTTGATGTACCTGGTCAGCTATTAGTGACTTGCATTTGAAAACATGACCATGCTCTTATCACCTTGTCCAATTGTGTTTCTATTAATATTCTAACTTGTAAAATAGCCATTCAAAAGTGTCTCAGTGGCCTCAGTGCATCTTGGGGGTGTAAAAACATAGATAAAACAAATGTAGGCAGCAGACATTTTGCTAGTATATATACAAATAAATAAATAAATAAATAATAATAATAAAATAAATAAAAATAAATGTAATCTTTATAGAGGGACATTTGGGCTGCACTGTTTCTAGCATAACTACATATTATATTATTTTCAATATAAATATATGGGCTCTTGGGGGCCCTCTGGTGGCCTTGGGGCCTATAAGCAGACTATGCAGCTGCTTAGTCTGCTTATAGGCTTGGCCGGCCGTGTTATTTAGTGACTGCTTTGTAATGGGAGCACAAACAGACTCACGCTACTCATTGTAAGAGTAGCTAATATAATATCTGTTTGGTGGTTCTCTGGTTTTACACGTCTATTCTCTGGTTTTACACATGGTAAAGTGGGCAGTGGTTAGCTCTGCATTATTGTGACTGTACAGTTGTAAGTCCTTTTTGGGCGGTTTGAGCTCTCTGGAGAAGAATTTCTTATAACGCTGGCTGTGGGTGCACTTGCAAGACAAATAATGCTGAATATAACTAGTTTTACTTGGAAAACGCTTACTTTAGAGAATAATAAACGAGATAGTGACAGTATGTGCGTAACTTAAGCACCATTACTTTGAACTGTTTTGGGAAGCACAGAGAGCACCTGTCAGAACATTCTCCTCACTTGTCCTGGGAATATGGAGGATCTGTCTGACTATCTGACTTTGATAGATCCATGGTCTGACTCAAGATCAGATTAACAGCAAATCACAGCAGAAAGGAAATCATTAAACAAAACTTATCTGGCACTCTGAAATAATAACTAATGTTTTTTTAATTGTACAGGGGACAAAAGTGTTTTATCTTAATTTCTTGTCTAACTGATAAGAGACAAATTTGGCACACAGTGAACATAATGAGCTCAAACTTCACATGAGTATTTTTAGTCCATATAGCCTGTAGACTGTTTCTATCTCTATTTTTTTTTTCTATAATTCTCTTACACATAAACTGTAAGAGGTGCGGCCATTTAATTGTTACATTGCTATTAATGTTTATCTATCTTTATTCGTAGATACGTATATTGCTAAAAAACACTGCAATGTGCCTTCAATTACATTTAAAATTTATATTCACTGTTTATTTAATATTATTGCTCAGGGAACTTAAAATTAATTTATGTTTGAGTGCCACCACAGAAACTTAACTGGCCCTGTAAAAAAAAATCCTGGCTACGCCCTGTTGAGATTTAAGTAGGCTACTGCACAAAACATAAAATTAACCACAAAAATGCATACATATCACTTACCCTTGTACATACACAAATATAACATAATATAAAAAGATCGGCCTATTGTGACATAAATGGATAAAATAAACAATATGATAAAATAAAACAGTAAAATCTCACCCTTTTTTCAACGCCACTTGGTTGGATGTTTTCCTCAGCTGTAATGGAGTTGATAAGATCAGAAAAATATACACACAAAAAGCAAAATATTTCTTCAGCTCCAGATAACCATGATCATACTCACGATGTTTGTTCATGTGCCCCTCTTCCTCATCCTTATTCTCCAGGCTGAAAAGCATATCCAACGTGCTCTCCTCCATTGCTACTTTTCTTTGTAGATTGTATTTCTTCTTAAAATGCTTTCGGACCTCCGTCACCATAGACTGCAGCATCATCTTGGTACAGTTATGCTCTGTATTCAGTTGTTTCTTCTCCTCTTGTAGCTTCATAATTTCCAGCTCCATTTGTTCTCGCATTTTATTCATTGCATTCAGATTTTTGTACAATCTTTCTCTCTCTGCCTCGTGGCTTTGGTGAGCCGTTTTCTTATCGCATGACAACCATGCTATTAGCTTGTCTTTTTCCCCAAGACACTTTTTAAGATTGTTGTTGTCCCTCTCTGCATTCTCCAACCTCCAAACTGTAATCTTGTGTGTTTACCATTCATTTTCGTCCACCATATTTTTATAAGTGCAGATCGCATCGTCGTTTTCTGCGCAATTGTTTCTTTTAAGTGATTATCTTTTTCTTCATTCATTTTCCTCAGCTCTTCATTCTCTGCTATTGTCTTGTTCAGCTGAAATCCCATTTTCTTGCAATTTTCAGATAACATTTGGTAGCTTTCTTGAACTTGCATATAACATTGTAGCAAATACTGATTATCATTTAACACGTCTAGTTCCTCTATCTTCTCAAGCAGGTCTCTAACTTGAATTTGGTCATTTTTGTCCAAATTATTTAAAACGTGATACCTATTTCCGCATTTGTCCACTATGTGTTGTAAAGCAGGCCACCTCTCAATGTGTTCCTCAATAGCAGTGCTGCCTAGTTTGTCTTTATAAGTAAAAAGCAATATAGTCTTTGACCATACGGGGACGCACAACAAACTCATATGTTCCTCTACTTTCTGGCAGTCGGTTTCAGTAAAAGACTCATCACACCGTAAAACCAGAAGTACTGTGTTAGGTACTGCAGTATTTGAACTGTGTATAATCTGTTGTACTATTTCAACTGGAGTATCATGACTATAGTATCTGCCGTGCCAGCCAGGAGTGTCCACTACTTGAAGGCTAGCTTGGCCTGTAGTAAGCCTACTTTGAGAGGTCTTCATAGATGTATATAAATCTTCAGTGTGCAGGATAGTGTTGGCGGTTGAACTTTTCCCAGCATGCTTTGGTCCAACAATGAGAATATGATGCTCCAACTCAGGTTCATGCTTTTCTAAATTCAAGAATAGAAAGACAAAATAGTTACACTTTATAATAATCTTAATTAGCTTTAATACAGCATAAGGATATACTTTATACTCAATAAAGAATGATTCAGTTTTAGTAAAGTCTTAATTAATAGGCCTACGCTACCACTTAATTAAGCTGTTACCAAACCTGAGGAGACATAATAGTCTTTGGTAACACTATATGAAATTACAAATTTGTATTTCTCCTATGAAGTTAGAAAATCAGAAGAGGATAGATGGATATCAAACAATATATTCTGCAACTGTCACTGCTACTTGTGCAACTATTATTTCAGCTCATATCTCTTTCAACCACTCCCTACTCAGTTTTATATCTTTTCTTTTGTGCTTTTCCACTTGGTACTCAGTCCGCTCTTTTTAAAGGAGTGTTCAAAACTGGGACTAAATTTGGAACTATAGAGGACTAAACCAGGACTTGAACTGGACCAAACCAAGTCTATATCAGGACAGGTCTACAGGACTAAACCAGGACCAAAAAATAAATAAATAAATAAATAAATAAAACCCAATATACTACTACTGCTCAATGGTCAAACTAAAACCCTCAGTTACATTAGACAGAGGAACCTCTTCCCAATACTTACCAGCGAGTAATCTTAGCAGATGTCTAGACGCTTGTAATTTGGTCTGCCGCAGCTTGGCCTTCTTCTCCACCTCTTCTCTGTTCAACTCTGAAAAAACACCCTCCACTTCTGTTGAAATCCCAGCTTCTGTCGCTGTTTTGTTGTCTTCCACCAATGCATCAATTTTTTCCCAAAGCTCTTCCACTTGACTCTCTTCTCCATAAAAGCTTGTGTCTAAAAGATGGTACCGATGTCCACACCTCTCCAGCAATGATCCAAGAAACTTACTTTTTGTCACATAATCTTGTATTGAAATCCCCTTTAACTTTTCAGGTTTGGTAAATATCACAATTGTGTTTTTCCATATGTGGTCGTTTAGCAGTGTCAAAGGTCCTTCCACTGTCCACTCCTTGCCTTTGTTGGAACCAAGAGGCACCACCATAAGAAATGCATGGGGTCCAGGTTGACACATAGACAAGCATTCAGCCATATTGTTATTGACTAAACCTGGGGTCTTGTACGTTGTATTGCACCCATCTGTCAGGAGTGTTGATCACAATAAGTCTTCGTCCATTTTGGTTCAAAGTTTGTCTTCTAACGCACATTTTCACATCTCGTCTGGTATCAAACATCTGTTGATGAAGTAGGGTATTTCCAGTTAAACTCTTCTCCAGCCACCCATGACCAAAAAGGACAAGACGTAACTCATGTGCACAGTTTTTGATTCCTAACAATGGATACAGATTAATAGATTAATAGGTCAAAATTGTAACAATTTACTAAGCAGAAAATATAATTGAGTTAAAATAAATAAATGGGGGGAAATATATATATGTATAATAATGTATAATTTGTGGTTCCATAATTTGGCAGGTTTATAGGTAAGTAAATACTATAAAACAATTGTATATACTCATATAGACTAAACGGATAAGCACAATGCGGATGAAAAACAGAACTAAAAACACACAAAAAATAAACAAACAAACAAACAAAAACCTAAAAGAAAACAGCAGACCCCTAAACATAACGCTACCAAACAAAAGTCTATATACCTTTTTCTTGATGTGCTCCACTGGTGTCCATAATTTCCTCCATGTTTCACAACTGAGTTAGTCCCACAACACTTGGATTAATAAACACAGTATCCTCACGCATTAACAGCTTTGCCATGATCCGTTTGTGTTCAGGTTGTTCTTTAGCCTTTGTATTTCTGACTCAAGTTCAAAGTTCATGACAAACAGCTAGTCATGCTGTTTTCCTGTGAACATATCAGACTGACTATTCTATGTATTCCACTGTAATAGTAATCACATCACATGAAGTGCTACTTCAAAGTTAACTCTCAACTACAAGGACTCAGCAAAACAGTGTGTAAATGAGTGTGCTTACTGTGTCTAATGGTCACATTACCAGTAACTATGGGCCTTAGGTGGAGTGGACCCAGTGGATTGAGTGCACATTATAGGGCCAATAAAGCTCCTGTTAAACCTTTTATCAGTAGCTTCATGCTTAAACTCTTGTCTTTGCAGTATTTGTTGTAAAGTGGTATATTGTTCATGTTGTACAAGACTAAAAATAGTTGTTAGTTTAACCTCTTGTGACCAATAGGATTAGGCTGTGTGTGACATCACTTCTGTCCATTTGTTCCATGTTTCTTTGACACAACAGGCATGGACTTAGTTTGAACCCCCAGATGGATTAAAGCAGAGGTGCCCAAACTTTTTTTCATCCAGGGCCACATTTCAAAACATATTCGAAGCAGAGGGCCACAGACCGGTGACCAATGCAGTGCGGTGCTTTAAACACAGCTTTGACAGAGCCGCTGTGTATTAATAAGGTTTGAAACACATTCATTTTAGGTCTATATCGCAATGCAATGTGATGTTTGAGGATATAGTGGTAGAAATTAATTTAATTTGCTGTAAAAAGTACTGCTTTTGATCAAATGGGCTGGTTCAGCAAGAGGTCTGAGGGCCGCATTTGCCCCCGGCCATAATTTGGACACCTCGAATTAAAGAACTACATTGTGATATAAATTGTTTCACACTAAATAATATAAGTGGATGTTCATATTTTCACAATGAAATTACAGTATTCTTACTATTATATTATATTTGGATATTTGGGAGAAAAAACAACTCAACTATTATGAATCAGGCTGGAATTCCAACGGGCCCTGAAGTGGAGTTAACAAGAACTGTCCCATAAGCCCCACTCTTCCATATGTATATGTGATGTTAACCAGTGCAAATGAAAAACTCCAAATCAGTCAGTTTCCTCTTCCTCAGAAAGTCTTTATTAAGATCCAATTGGTTGAATGCCACAGCTGTTGGAGGAGTGTCCCTGAGTCAGAACAAGCTTGATTCAGTGACTGTGCCGTAAAGCACACCATGCAAAAGGTTTCCCACTACAGTAACAAATCAGAATCAATAATAAAAACTGCTTAGAAACGCCTGGAAAGCATGTGGTATGGATGCAAAAATTGTGGCTTTTAAAACGACACGTTTGGCATTGCTGATATTTACAGCAAAAGACCTGAAAGAAGCCAAGATCCCAAAACCAATTTTCTACTGTAGCTTTTCTGTTGACATTTTAAAAAGGTACATATCAATAGTTATAGTGGAAAAAGCAATTCATGTAGTGACACCTATTTATTTTACATAGTTTACAGTTTAGACGAGTAACTGACCAGATTCAGATTTTGGATTGCAATAATTAGTTATCAGAAAGGAATTACTCTCTTACATGTACTGAATCTGTATAATATAAAATACATATTTATTTCACACTTAAATAAATGACTTTTCCACAATATGTTCATAGGTATGGCCCTGGTACACTGCACTGTGTCACATTTGGTTGCAGCCTGAATTGCAAAAGGACTATCTGCCATTTCTAAAAGTGAACATCATACTATTTACATTATGTACATATGTATAGAATCTCAGTGTATATTACACTTACTGTGCAGCCTAAGTATTCACAAAAAGGCCCGGTTGACTGAACTAATGTATTAATGGGCAGCTTTCTTAAACATGTCAATAAATGCTAATGATGGAACATTCCAATATACCAATTAATACACATTCACTGTAAACAAAATTGTAAACTTTATAATTCTAATGTTTTTTTCATTGTTCATAAAATACGTAAACAATTAAATAAGATTCTGGGTTAATTTGGGTTAACTGCAAAGCATCAATGAAAACCAAAACAGCTCAGCGGCGTAAAATATTTTCCTTTGTATTGGAAAGCTCTGAATGATCTTTTTAATCATTTACTGACATGCTTGTAGACATCTGTGAGTAAAGACATTCATTGTTTGTGTTATCAACTTGCTTAGACAATAATTTTAAAATAAACTTTGTGATTTAAAATGAAATGTATGCGTGACAGAAGATGCATGATAATGGAAATGGTTCTCATCTACATTCACAAAGATGTTAAAGAATAATCAACAAAAGGAGTGTCTTTGTCATGTAATCCTTAATATCAAGTGTCAACTGCAGAAAACATAAAAAATAAGCCTTAGAAAAGAAAAGCTGATGCATAATAACAACATAATGCTAATTTAATCTATTAATAATCAATTTTAAGTTTTATCAATACCTGGGAAATGACGAGCTCTCCAACCACAATTAGCAGTTTGGCTTTACCTCAATCATCAGTATTCATATATATATATAGTATATTACTTCATTTCACAGCATTTGTTCTGCTTCAGAGTACTGTGGGGCATTAGTTTGAATTTAAAGGAAACCAGAGTATGTAATGATCTTTGATAGCCATCACCTTTCACATTTTTGTGATGGTTTTGAAAATTCACAATTTATTCGGTCAGTTGCTATTTATTTCAACACCAGTGCATTTAAGGGAAAATAATCCCAAAAATCTGCTACAAAATTATTAATCTCCAGTCCTTGACCATGGCAGGGCTCAGATGGCATCTAAAATATCGCAAAAAAAATCAAAGCAGCACTATTAAGGCTTATAAGGAACCCATCTCTACATCATACGTGTTTCTTATTCCTGGTTATCCCATTTATAATAATCAAAATTAGTTTACACAACCTCTCAGAGAACAACAAGATTTTTAGCATTAGGTCTATTTCTGCTTTAAAAATGATTTGTTACTGCAAATTCACCCACTTTCATCTGGTCTATTTCACTGAATGCAGCAACTTTGCCATTTAAAATGAATTTCCACCTTTTCCACAATAGTGGTTTAAAATGTCTTGATTATTGGTATGCATCAAAACAATCTGACTACTCAAACAAGAGACCATTGCAAAACTGTAAAATGAATATATAATGTACTACAGTAAAAGTATAGATGGATAGTGGTTAAAGGGATGCTTGAAAGAATATCCCTGCCTGAGCAAGCTTGAGTTAAGGCAAAGTTTAACAAAGACTACTGCAGCCTTAATGTAGACAGCAAAAACCAAACAGCAGTTAATGTGACCCTTTTAGAAACAAAAAGGTGCGG
This sequence comes from Periophthalmus modestus, assembly GCA_019594935.1. Taxonomy (NCBI): domain Eukaryota; kingdom Metazoa; phylum Chordata; class Actinopteri; order Gobiiformes; family Gobiidae; genus Periophthalmus; species Periophthalmus modestus. The sequence goes on along the minus strand of JAIEZT010000182.1, from coordinate 34,522 downwards.
TATGGATGGACTGGCATTACACAGGTTCTTTGTCCATCCTGACAATACAGTTTGATAATAAAACAAAATACAATGCAAGTGGGCTAACGTGATCAAGTTGTAGAATATGAATGAAAGTTTGTATGCTGTGTCAAATGGATTAAAAAAATGAGCAGTGCTGGTAATGCGACCTGTAACATGGCAGGTATCCTTGATAAGGACAGCCCTTATAGTGATACAACAGACTCCAGTCTCTCCAAAGATGTTCAATAGAGAATATGTTCACCCAAATGACACCAATGTTACTCCAATATGATAATAATTACTAGTTATAGAGGTGAAAAGTGCAAACACAACATGAAATTGTAAATCCTTGGACTAAGTACCACTTGTAGTACTCTTCTCTTCTGGCCTATTAAATTGTTGACCAGGTGAATATTGCAAATGGTAGTTTTAATTTTATCAACTTGTTATATGAATAATAGAAATATTTGATTTCAAGCAATTTAATAGAGTTAAATTCATTTCACTGTATTGACAATTGCAACAATGCAAGTCTACAGTTTTCAAATATTCAAATGTGCCAGTGATTTGTTCTTCTTCAACTCTAACAAAAAGGAAAGTCTTTGCAATATTACAAGAAAATTACGATCAACAATGTGTGTCAAAGACCTAAGTACTGACCAAAAGCAATTGAAGTTACGCCATCAACCATTTCTTGACCATATAATCTACCCTGTTGTGTGTGAATTGGTGAACCCCTCATATTAGTGAAGAGAGACTGGGGCCTCAAGGCACCGGTTCCTATTACAAGTCCCACGTAGAGAGAGAGAGAGAGACTGTATTTGTGTGTTATAGATTACAGAATGGATAACCCTCTGGAACGCGAGGTTAGAAATCTCCAAATATACGTTGTGTTTGGTAAAAGGATGAATTTTGAACCACTTCGGTCTTTGTGAAGGAAGTTAAGTGGGCAATGTGGGCCATGGCTTGTTTAGACCAGCTTTCCAAATGACTAACAGGTTTGGAGCTTAGCCTTACTGGGATTTAGTGGAAATGGGATAGTGGGTTACTAGCTGGATTATAAATGCACATCTCTGCATCTCTCGCTAGGTCTCTAAAAAGCCTGCGTTTTTTTCACCCTAGGCTTTCCCGATCGAGTATTTCTCTTAGTTGTTATCTTAGCTGGCTCTCCTCCTGGCTTACCGACTGACATAACAGTATTGACGGAGATCAGAGTTGCTGCATAAATGCAACCAGACTTTGTTATAGGGATGACACACTTTAATTTTGTTTCTTGGCCTCTTGATCGCCATAACTCGAGCCCGTTTTCTTTACTTCTGTCACTCCTATAAGACGACGGATGGCTATAGAAGCTGGGAAGAAAAACAAAAAGAAAACAACAAGATTTAGCTACATAGAGCGCATTCAAGTGTTAAACATGCACTAGGTAACTGTTTCTGGTGGAAGGTATGCTACATGTGTGTCTCCATGGAGGTGTTTGTTTTGTCTTAAATATTCCGTGATATAGTAAAAAAAAAAAAAACCTTCTATCTCCGTGGAGACAATGAAGTGATACTACCAGGCCACGTTAGAGGTTAGATCTTGTGGTAAGTCAGGATGCATGTTTTAGCAATAAACATGCTAGTAATTAAATACACGCAAGGTAGATCAGTGTAAATGCTATACTGTGGAACACTCCAGGCAAACCAATAACATCTCCACAGAGAAAAGCAGATGATGGCCTCAAAAAAATTTACATAGAGCACCTTAAAAACTGAAGCAAGTAAAAAGAAATTGAAATTTAAAGTATCAAATTGCACTAATGGACTTCACCTACCTATGATGAGAAAGAGGATAAAGCCAATTATAAGGAGGGGGGAGCCGCTCACGACCACTCCACATGCAAAGTTGATGAGAGGAGAAAGCAGCAGGGTTGCCCAAAACAGGAAATTTAATAATGTCCACGGTCTGCGACGGGGGATTATCGTGGGCCCGGGGAAACTTGCCTTCTTTGTTGTAGTTTTCTTGTAAGGCTCCTGCAGGGGGCAAACCATAATGAATTTTCCAAACATTTAGCTCTGTAAGCAACTAAATGCATTATGTACAACTTCACAAGTGTCACTGATGATAGCTTGAGTTACAGCATAGCCTGATGACATTACCTTTTCCTGGTAGAGTTTGTGAAGCCAGTTGGCACACTCCTGCTCATCGTTGGGTATCTCCTCTACAGGAATACGCCTGGGAAAAAGACAAAGGCAAACTTGAAGCACTCAAGACTCCCGTCAAGACATACATCAGACTCATTATTTTTTTATTTAGCAACACCTAAATGCCAAGAGCCTCATCAATTGTAAGGCAAATGTTTCACAATAACATTTTTTGACATTTTAAGTATCATGGAGTTTATTATTTTACATTTAATTTAACTTTAAAAACTACATCTTAGAGAAGACTAGAGTGAGCGAGGCAAAATAAAACAACATGTATGTTTTAATGAAGGGACAGCAATATAGCATGTTTAAAATTTCAAAAGGTCAACTAAATAACTTAAAATATTCCTGGAACCAATACATATCTCCACAATAGAAATATTTTAGAGAGTCTTTCCAGGATATAGTTTACTGTGTTTTCAAGTTCTTTCAAAGGGGCAGCTTAACACTGTAGCATATTTGGGGGGGTAGACCAGCAAGTCCACTAGATGGCAGTCTGTCTATAACCAAAGTACTGCATCTCCAAAGCCTCTATATAAAACTAAACCAAACCAAACCATTTCCTACAGACAGTAGAAGTGATCAAGCTGAAATATGGTATGAATTTATAAGATTTACATAACGCACGTTAAAATTCACAAAGGCACCTCTTATCTATGAGCTACCTCATTCTGTTAAATTGTTAGACCAAGAACCATCCGCACACTGGGGCCAGGGCCAAAGCACTCAGAGCTGTCAGGTGCAGCCTTCATTGTTCCAGGACAAAGATCCAGGTGGTCGGGGCCATAAGGCGAGAACTACATTCATCATTTTGCACTTGAAGAGGCTCAGAGCAGCTGGATCACGGTTTTGTAAAACGCTTCATCATCAGAAATGGGGGTCCCTTCACTCACCTCACACACATGTCCGCTTTATATTTCTTTCATGGACAATGCCCAGGAGAGTTGGGGTTTGGTTGGTCTTTAAAGTTAAGGGTGACGTCATAAACAGCAGATACTGCAGAAAAGAAAGTAAAAGAAGAAATATAAGTAATTGCAATGTGGAACAAGTTGAAGAGAAAAATGTCCGTTTAATTTTTTTTTGCCAAACAGTTGTCAAGTTTTATCATAGAGCAATAACTTTATATAGATTTGCGATGTCTGTTCAAGATTGTGTTATGATGAAAAAAACATATATATATGTTGTGTGGAGTCTTACCTGTTCCCTTGAGACACTGCAGTGTGGTGGTGAAGCCTTTGGTGCGGGGCAGAGAGGTGATATTTGAGCTTGGGGAGGCCTTTGCTCTCGGCCACTTGCATACTGATCTGGTGCTTCTTCTCCGTGAAACGTGTACCCTCACAATACAACAGGACTGCAAAGACAAGAGCCCTGCGTCAATACACAGAAGTCTGGATGACCGCTTTTCAATGGGGGTTGGTTCAGTTACAGATCGAGTTCAATCCAAAGTAGCACTATGCCACGATAAAGCCCCTATCTTAGGAGTCATCAGAAGAGCTAGCATGTTATAACAAGTGCTTAGTTGTTGGTGAGCACATTTGAACTGGTGATCCTTTAACCCTGACAACTGACAGAAGAGGAATGTCCTTGTTATAACTCAACATAAAATAATATTCATTGGCTTGTTTATTTCAATGCTATAATCGGCCTGAGCAATTTGGGAAAAACAACTGCCAAGTATCTGCCATTTATTCCTCACACATTTCACAGCATACTGAAATACGAATTAATACTGAAAACTAATAGAAAAAATCAACAATCAACAGGTTTTATACACAATACAATGGCATAATTTGTTTTTTGATATTATGTTACTTATTAGTTGTAGGCTTAAGATTTGTGATTAATATTCCAATTTAACAGCGAATAATCTTGCAGCTCTAATTATGACTCACAGAAATCAAGTTAGCCTTGCCCTGACATTTGACTTGCCAGGTAATTAGATCAATACTAATCCTACTTATCTCACCACTGGGAACGACTTTGCACCTTTGCCAAATGTCTACCATAAAACACATTTACTAAGACCACAAAAGCGCAATAAACACTGAAAAAAATAAAATAAGTCAAAAGAAAAAACAAAACAGCAAAAAAATGTTCTTCTGGAATATGTGCTGTACAGCTGGTGACCTCCTGAACCTGAAGTGTCCAAAGCTGCCAGCAACAAATAGCTCATGAAAACTTGATCAAGGACACACAGTACAAGGAAACAAGTCCAGATCTGAGCACTATATCATTACAAGTAAAAATACTTGGGAGGTCTCCTTTTACATCTTTATATGATTGTACCCCTTCATCCACACTTTTTATCCTTAAAATGTTTTCACAGTTCTGTATATTTACTCAGCATAAAGGCAGTGCTGGAATAAATTGATGATACACAAATGCAGGATACTTACCACATGTGCTCTGGATAGTCCTTGAGTCTGTCCAGTCCACTAAACACCGTTTTTCTGTCTTCCTCCCATTTTCTTTTGCAAAAAAACAATTTCAAGAAGTACCACGTCCAGCCAATCAAAGGGACCTTCAGTAACTCATGTTTGGCTAACACTTTTGAACTCTAAAAAGAGCAAAAAAACATTAATTACAAACAATAATAAAGTGTAAAAAATGTTTAAATATATAAAAAACATGCTGCTTTACTGACCCCTAATATTCCATATCTTTCACACATGGTCCAGCCACACAGGAAGTCGATCTCATAGTTATGGTTGAGGATGACGATGACATGCTCTTTGCCGAATTGTCCACCGTAGCCTGGTCGGTGTAGAGGGTGCATTCTGTGCCAGACCACCATTCCAACAGCATCACCAGCTCTGCAATCACACAAATGACAGACATTGCATTTGTCATTGAAATCTGGGGGATTAGAGTCAGCTGCAACACCCAAGGGCCTTTCTACAGATACAAGACTGAGAATTTATTTAACCTTACAATTAACCATGCTTCTGACAAGTTGAATCAGCAGAAAAAGTAAGGACCCAATTTCCTTAAAGTATTCCTAAAGTATTGTCAGTAACCCCATCATATCACCATATATTGAGTAATAAATGAGCTCGAGCCCTAAAATGTCTTGAAAACTATACATCTCTCCCACACTATGGAAATCCAGAATACTACCCCAGTACTTGCAAACAAAATGTTAAACTTTATAAGGCAAGTGATTTAGTATTCCAATCAATTATAAAAAAGTGGCTGGCTTTTTTTCTCTTCACATTAACGCTAGCAACAGCTAGCATGCTAACAGTGCGTTTCCTGTTTGTGGAGGATAATTAGATAATTAGATGCAAACAAGTCACAGCGGTCTTAGTTTGACCTTAAGAGCAGCTTTTACAATATATCTATACTGGAAAACAGACTTTATTTTATTACATAAAAAATGGGTACTGTACTCACGGCTCCAGAGTGAGTAGGCGAGCCTGCAGTTGATGCGCCGGTAGAGCTGTCTGTTGATTGGCCACAGGACACAGGTGCAGAGTTGGATGAAGTTAATGATGAGGCGCTCACCACAAACACAAAGCCCATCAGCAGCTGCAAGATGAACAGGCTCTTGAGGTAGGCCAGCAGAGCCATGGCTGCAAAGGCCCAGAGCTACACAGGCCCCTCTACGCACGACCACCAACCTATAATAGGCAAGAGAGGGGATGGGGGGTCAGGAGGAAGGCAGGCTGTATGTAGGCCTGTCATGATAATTACTATGTCGACTTACCGTTCAATACATCAGAGATGGGAACAATTAGTTTTGGGGGTCAGTATTAATCGTGGGTACATTTTCGTTATACTAATGGGGAGCGTTTTTGTTAATCTTTCGTACAATGGTAAGGTTTGAAAATGTTAGCTATAGAAGGTTGACTGAATAATTTCTATGATTCATTAAATGTGTCACTTACTTATTGCAACTCATGTTCATTTACAATACTGTGCATATAAATTTGTTTTTTGGGAGGAAATTCTGCTTGCAGGTTGTGTCAGGGGCATAATGGCTTTCAACATTATCATTTATCATCTATATTTGCATCAGCAATAAATAATAAAAAACTTGTTATCGTGACAATCCTAGCTGCATGTAGGGCAGTTTAGGAATAGAAGTAGCAATTTTTAAACCTGATATAGTGCATAGATTTGCAATTTCTGTTTCAAAATCTTTTGGAGATGCTCAGTCACTTTACAATTTTGTGCACATTCACACGTTCACGCCATACTCAGTTATTCCTAGTTACTCTGGGGCAGATTGGCAGCCGCCAAGTGCAATCAGCCCTTCTGATCCAGTTACCAACCAGGCCCAAACTTGCTTAGCTTCCAAGATAACACAGATCAGGCATTGTTAAAGCCAAAATGGTATTGGGATTCAATTAGAACAAAAATAATACAAATTTATTGCTATTATAGAAATTAGATTATTAGAGTAATAAACAAATTATCATTAAATGAAACTAAAAACAATACATACCACGGTGGGGATCTTTTACAAGCCGCGTTTACACGGTCCGTCAGCCAGTACTACAGTCCTGAAACAGAAAGAGCCGAGGAGACGTCAACTCTAAATGCAGTGACATAAGTGACTGTAAAACCATGAAAGGCGGACACAAAACATTCAAATTTAATTAAGTGTGGGCTGCAGTGTGCTTTGGGTTGGCTTCTGTTGGTGCTTGTGAAGGTCAAAGAAGCCAAAATACTGAGTTGCAAACAATAAAAGCCATGGACAAGACAAATGTTTTACATGAAGCAACTGTAACTAATAACCCTCACAGAATAATCAACAGATATTACTCTTGGTGTGAGACCTTCACCACATGCTGTATACATAAAGTGGAACAATTGTCTTAGCATGACCTTTTCAACCCGCTTATAATTTGTTAGCAAAGTCTGACTCCGTATAAAAAACAGGAGTCAAAGGTGGCACAGGTCGTGCAACTCACGTCTCAGAGATGTGACCAGTCCATTTTACACATTTTTTCAATCTACAACACAGCAAAAATTTGCATCAGAATTGTTGCAAACTAAAATTATACAAATTATTATTATCATTATATCATTATTATTATAGTTTCTCAATACCCAAAATATAATCACTTTACCATTCCATAAAGCCATTACAAGATGGTCCATTCAACAACACCTCACCAATGAGAACTGAGATTTTCCTTTTTTTCTCTATGTAGTTTCTAATATGACCACATTTAGCATAATATGTAAAAAGGCTGGAAGCGTAAGCATTAAACAAAGCCAGATGCACAGCTCAGCAAAATCCTTGTCATGTAAAATTCAAATTTTAATCAAATTCTATCAATGCAAGGCAATGATATGCTTGGGTGTTTTGCATCAAGGTCTACAGCCAATCCTCTGCTCCAATCCACATGCTTTTACTATCAGAGAAGAAGAATGAATTTGACTATTCTTTGTGTTAAATAGAAGTGATTAAAAGTAAATTTGCACTGTCTCTATTCAAAATTGTGAATACGTTTTTAGTCATATCCAGTCGTTGATATGTTTCCCAATATAGTCACTGTTCACCACTTCTAAATCTCACATCAAGTCTGCAGCTGTAGCAGTTGTAGTTCACCAAACCAACTATATTTTAAGCTTTTTAAAACCAGTCCAACGTCATTAGCCAAAAACACAAACTCCACTTCAATAGAGCCAATAAACAGCAATAGAAAATAAAGTAATAAAATCAACCGTATAAAATAAAAGCTTACATGTGTCTCCAGCAGCCCAGTGTCTTGGATGAAAATGGTAGACTGAGAGTAGATTTGTAAAGTTCCACGTGTGCATCTGTGGTGTGTGCAAGTCCAAACATCAAGCTGTCTTTACTGTGGGTTAAACATGTGAACTTTGCTCCGAGTTGGAAAGGCGCAGCGCTAAAGATAAACTGTAGCAAGTCACTATGTGAAGGGTGGGCCCTCAAGCCTTATCAATCCAGTGGGTGCATCTGGGGAGCTGGTTCCCAACAGAATTGAGTCTAGAATTGAGCTAACTGTATTTAAGATTTATAGTGCAAACTGTTCCCACTTTTAATCAAAAATAGGAGGATTAAACAGGCTTTTCTAAAGGCTTAGTTTCCTTGAAAAAGCCGTAAAACCTTGTAAAGTATGTCATATCATTACTATTACTACCTCAAAAGTAGTACGGAGTTTCGACCACAATAAAGGTTGGCGGTCCATGTGAGCTCCAGCCAGCATTTACTGTGGTTGTGTCCTTAGGCATTGCAGGTGAAGTGTCTTGCCCATGTATTAAAAAAAAAAAAAAAAAAAAAAAGTTTATTTATATCTTGAGTTCAACACAAAAAACGCAGCAATAAGAGCAATAAGCCCAGGTCTAAGCAGTAAATAAGTGAGTAATTATGAAATCAAGACTTGACTTGCACAATCCACCAAAAACTAATCATACACACATTTTAGCAAGTTGAATCATTGGCATAAAGCTTACAATCCAATTACAATAAGATACAAGTGATACATTTTTGCAAATACAGTTTCTATTTGACTTGTAGATAATGAACAATCACCTTTGTTTGACCAAAGCAAACAGCTGACTTTTGCTGTAGCAGCTGAACTTTGTGTCCATTTCTCTGTGGTTTCTGTACTCACCCTGGAGTCAGACTCAAAATAACATGAATTCACACTCAGCTTAGGTCCAAAATGATTGCTTTGACAACAGCTTCCACTTTGTTCTGCTTCATCATTAGGAAAACATTAGCATCGCTCAATTTATGAGGAAAAAAAAAAAAAAAAAAAAAAGGGAACAAAAACTATGACTGCAAAACGCTGGCACAGAATGAATGATATTGAAGGCAGTGTTTGGTTTATACTCTATAGCTGTACTTTATGTTTTTAAAATGTTTTGACAAATATCATAATCTTGCAGCTTGTAATTGTCTTTTACGGAAAGTTTCAAGTTAGAACTAATATTTTTATCATTTGTTTGCCTGCTAAGAAATTTTTTGCAGCACTGCCTCAGGAATCTGGAATACACATAGTATTGAAACCAGATTTTTTTTTTTTTTTTTTTTAATGTGAATTTGTTATACCACTTTTAAGAAAGACATAATTTAATTTCAGAAATCGTAAGAACTTTTAAATAATTTTATCTGTTGCATAGAATAAAATAAATGTGCAAAGCATCAGGAATTTGGTTTGTTTCTTTAGAGTAGCCAAATAAATACTAGTCAAATGATGTAATAGCACTTTGAAATTAAGGAATGGCTTATCAAACTGTACAGAATTTTCAGTTAAACTCTATTGGTTTAATATTAGGCTAAGATAATAAATACTAAATACTTGGCATTCTTTAAAAAGTATTCTGATACTGAAGTGTAATAAATGTATTCACCAGTAGAGATTTTTTACATAGTTTTGGCTAATGCATCTTTATGGTTGTTTTGCATGCTTGCTTCAAACACAGCATATTTCCATGGTAAAGGGTTGTTTTATGACATTCTATTCCACCCTCTATACCAGAAAACGCTCAGGTAGTTCAAGCACAAATCCAATAGATATCCATGTCCCTGTTGAACTGAGGCCAAACCCTGTGACCAGCCTGGAGGAAGATTAGGGAAGACGGGTTAAATCTGCTTAGAGCAGGACAGCTGCTTCTGCCGCGTCACCTACAAAACTACTTCTATTTCTTAGAATCATCTTATAACATTTGTCAAAAATAACTTCATGCCAAAACAGCCACATGACACACCCTTATTTTGAAATTAATAGTAGTCTTTGCAGAACAGAGCAGTACATTGTAGAAGCAGGGTGAAGAGTGGGGAGAGACATTCAAACTAATTTCCAAAGCTTTAAATCAAACTCACAATCAGTCATGTTGCCTGCATATGCAATATAACACAAACCTTAGACTATTCAGCAGGCAAGCACAACTTTATTTTGCAGCTTGTTGCTATAAACCGAATTTTGATTGCCACTACCTGCTTCCTTTCAAATGGGAGTATATTGACATTACAGATCAACTGTTATGATTTTTTAAACTTCTTCCATTTACTCCTGTTGTGGGTTGGAGTTGACTAGACTACCTCAGCAACGACCTTAGCAACTCTGTAGGGTTTAGGCAGGGTAACAGCTTGGATAATGCCAGAAAGTAATATGACAACTACAAAACAATTTCTGTATAAAGTGTTTCGCAACTATATTTTAGCTTGGTTAACCCTATTCTTGATGCAAAAACAAAACTTACCAGTAGACGTAGTAGGCCATTGCCATCACCACCAGTGCTCCACAAATGCCAGTGAAGATCATAACTGCGCTCTGGTTCAACATTTTGGCCTTTGGCTTGTTACCCAAATCAAAACGAGAATATTAGAATAATAATATAATAAAAAATAAAAAAAGTCCACAGACGGGACAGCAGCGACGTTGTTCACAGAGCGTCCTTCCTCATAGCGGCGCTAATCCCAGGAAAGCGATGGAGCAGATTATGATGATGCTAGAACCTGCCAGTTCAGCATAAACTAAACTCCATTTTTTATTTTAATTTGAATGCATAAAATATAAGCAATTAACACTTAAATATCCAAAGGCGTGTCTGTGATTCTGAGGAACTTTGTAGCAAAAACAAAATAGCCAAAAAGCTCGGGAAGAGGTAGAGACACATGGGAGTCCAGTCTTAGATGCATCCCCTCTCTCTAATCCAGTACATCAGATTAGGGCTGATTAGCGGTCTACGGGCACCCTGGATATGTCAACATTCATTACTGTTAACAAAGGAGACACAAGGGCTATCGACAATGGTCAGGTTAACACAATTATGTTTGTTGCACCATAAGACCAGACAAATTAAAGCTATAAAATGACTGTGTTGTTACATCAGTGAACAGAGGATCTATTGCAATACAGATTGGTTGTCAAAATAATTCAAATCTTAAAATGTGGTGTAAATATATATATATATATGTGTTTTTAAAAATGTATTAAATATATTTTTTATGACATAGTTTTGAAATAAATGTATGGAATTTGGGATAGAATTTTCATCAACATTATGGCTCATCAATCACATTTCTAAGATAGACCTACTACAGTTACAACGATATGTGTCCATCTTAGTTTGTAGTCAACAGTAATCAGGGCCAAGCTTTGAAATCAATAAAGTCTTCTGGACGAACTTACACTCTTCTCACTTCCTGGTCTGCTGCTAACAATCCTCGCATCTTAAAAGAAGTAGATTTATTTACAATTATCAAACAGAATAATAAAGTTTAATATTCTAAAGTAAAAGTAACTAGTAACCTAAATCCAATATTATTGTCCATAACATACAGTCAATGGTTTTATGATGTTTCCTTTGTGGGATGCCATCTTAGATTGGCCTCACACTCTTTTCCAAATTGTCATCACAAACCCACTCAAGATGTCAATTATGGAAAGCCCAAAATAACTTGGCATCAGGTTCCTTTGAATAGCAATGACAAGGATGTCCATTCAATAACCATCATGACAATATGTTTTATAACAAACAAGTGATAAGTAGCTATAATTTTAGCTATTCCAAAAAACCTGCCAAAAAAGAACTATTTTGGGAAGAAAAACACAGTTCAACGTGACAACAATAGTTTAAACATTGGGGTAATGGATGAGAAGTTCAATGCATATTTCTGTTACAGTGAAATACTGGCTGTCAATTATATTAGAGAAGATGAATTAATGTATTAGCATTTCATCACCCTTTTATCAAAACCACTTATGCGAGGCCTTTGGAGGATGCTTTTTTGAGTGGAGATTTTTTGAACTGATGGGATTCTAGGTCAAAGGTGACTGTTAAGACCATCATAAACTTTGAAAGACAATTATTTACGCTTGATCATTTCACAAAACCCAACCAATGCAAATGTCCTCAAACCTGACTTGTCCATATGATATCATTGTCTCTATAGTTCCACAATTAACTATAATACAAAAAACAAAGTGATTTCAGTCCCTGTTTAACCGGTTTACCACAGGCATGAGCTTCAGGTGCCCAAGTGGTTAGAATACAATCAATTTTACAACCCTGATAAGATATCACATTGCACACATAGTATTCATACAATTAGAATGACATAACAATGGTGTTAACATTATTTAACCATGAAGGTAAATGTTACAAAACACACACTATACTGCAGTAATGTGTTTACTGGGATGTTAAGCATTGTATATTGAAAACCTTAAGTTGTTTACATTATCTAATTTCTAGTGGTCTGAGTGAAATTGCTACCCATACATGTGCAAAGACCTAGGCCCATATGAAATGGGGATTGGGGACACTCCTTATTTGAATAATTGTATTTAATGCTATTGAGTAAAATCTAGCAAACTGACTGGGATATAAATGGGATGAGAGTCAATACAAGAAGCAAGTAGCCTTTAAATGTGGGCCTACCAATATCATTTTTTATCTTGCTTTTAGATTATGGGGATTATAAAAAATATATATGAGGATAATTATAAAATTATAATTATATATACAATTTAAAATGTATAAAAAAATATATATAATATAATTATACAATTATAATATAATTATATAATTATATAATTAGAATTATATGAAATATAATAAAAGATAATTGAATGATATTATAATTGTAGAATATAATAACTACAGAATTATAATTGTAGAATTATTTAATTATAATTATAGAATTATAGAATTATATGTTACGAAAAAAAAAAAATGTCTACAATTTGCCCAGTGAACATACCGGTCAGAAAGAAGCCAAAAAGCTACACAAGTATAATGACCGCTAGTAACCTCAGGGATAGGGTGAGCGGTGGTACGACTCCGTTACGGCAGCTGCCTCTCACACGACACACGCTGCTGTCTAACAGTACAAGAACGTTTTAAATAAACCCAGTGACACCATGTCATTGACTAGACACTGCGCAGACCACGTTACCTCAGAATACGCCTGTTCCTAGCCGCATAGATACACAGTTTCTGCACAAAATGACAACATACATAGTGAGTCCATACTCCACCTGCAGGAAATATTGTTATTCAAAACGCAGCTATTACGACTGGTCGGTTTGACACGTGTCTGCAAGTAAACAAAAGATTAACACAGCAATCTCAACAAACCGGAGTGACGCAGCAAATCTTACAAAATAATAGGAGATGCACCACTGTTTGCTGTAATGACAATAAGTTGATAGCTGACTAGTGCGCATTGCAAGAGACGCACAAGGGCAGATACCGCTAGCTACAAACACTAGCAACCCACTAAAACTACTGTCAGAAGTCTACAGATCAGGCGTATTCTGGTGCATTATTGAGACAAATACATAGAAGACTGCTAGATATTTGTGAAGTAAAGTTTGTCATGTTAGGCAGCTGAATGGAAATGAATGAATTGACCTGTGCCGCCTGCTAACGCTATGCTATGCTAATGATGCTAAGTAGCCGGGGTAGCATTAGCTCTCCGCTACGGGACTCCTTACCTGATAAGTTTACCAGACACACCAAACTCGCCTTGGATTTTTCGAGTTGCTCCGTGATCTCTCGTCTCAAAGTTGCACAAATAAAATGGATGATCAGCCCACTGGTCTCCCCTCAAAATGACTTGGGAGATAATGCGATTTGCAGAAGCGCTATTGTTTCTGGTTAAAGCCCCATATTTCCCCAAACCATCTGAAGGTGGCATGCCTACATCCGGTCCGCCCCCCTCATGATGATAGAAAATAAGAACTGATCAAAATAAAAATAAAAATAAATAAATAAACAGATTTTCCAGATTCAAGGGAGACTATAGTGGCACAAAGTATTTTCATTTGAATTATTAAATGTAATATTATTCGTGTAGTATAAACGTTTCTTATTGTCTATAATCTCAATGCATCCCTTTATGCACAATATTACTTGTAAATTTTACAATGTAAGTCAATTGAAGCGCTTGCAATAAAATGCCAACAATTTACTAGACATAGACCTACAGACTGCATGAAAGAGAACATTTTTCAAAATAATCACATAATTTGATATCTTTAAATAACCTTATATATAATTTTATAGCTTATAAGTTGAATCATATATTGTCCAGTAATTGAGTTCAGTTGTTGAGAGCAGTGTGACCTCTCCCCTAGTATTCCACTTTACCATGTTTAGAGTGTGTTAGCCCCCTGGTGGTGGATTTGTATACACACATGCAGCTTATTTGGATGATAAGTTCAGTGACTGAACTTACTGTAATGACTAAAGTAATTAGCCAGAATATTTAGAAGCTACAGCACCTGTTGTAACCTTGACTTAATTTCTTCATTCGTTTGTTGTCTTGTATGATCACAACTAATATTTAATAGGCTTTGGTAACAGTGAGTTGTTGGTTGCATTGATGAGTGTAGTTATTTGGGTTAATGCTGGCTGTAGCTACATGCCATGGATTAGTGTTGACCAACCAATCTGTCACCTGCTCAATCAATACAAAAAAATGCAAGTCTACCTTTAGTATGAAATAGGCTGGATATTTTCTCTTGACAAAAGGTTTTCCGTTTGTTGCAACAAGCAGTAGGTAAAAATATTTAATTCAATAAACTATTTTGTGTTTAGTTGTATTCTGATCGATTAGCGTCACTACTGTATTGTTGTATGTTCATAATTTTGTTTTGACTTATTTCATTTATTATTGGAATTTGTAAAGCTAGAAGAAAAAATAAAAATATTTTGGAATAATCTCTGTTAGTAATAACCAATGCCAATTTCAAAAGAAAGAAATTCATAGTTGAAATATTTTTACTGCTTTTCTATGGACATTATTTTATACAATTGGAGATTACATCTTCTGTCCCTGGCACCAGTGAAGTGAGATAAACAGCAATAACAATGACACAAAAAAAATACCCAAACATGACACAGTTTGACTAAAAGATTATTTATTCATCGATAGTTTCATTAAGGTGCTCTAGATTAGAGCAGGAGGTCAAGGGTTGGCACTTCACTTTCTAACATTACATACTATTAATTAACAAACATCCAGTTTCTAAACCGTTAAGGCTTCTACATGTTCTCTCATACCAACTCTTTCAATGAGATATGAAAAAAATAATAGCAAAACCCTATATTAAATGTCATTGTGCAAGTACCTCAATTTGAGATGTTAAGACATAGATCTATCATGGTATACAGTATCTCACTACTTCATTCAATACTGTATACGTAAAAAAGGATTTAATAAAATAGTAAAGTAAACAATTATTAATAAATTAGACTTATTAATAATTTGTTATAAGAATAAATGTAATAAACATATCAAACTACCTGGCCTATTATTTGATTTATATTTGTGCATAAAAAATAAGTTTAATGGCATCTAGTTTAGCTCATAATTATGTCTACACGGAAGTATTTGTAAGCACATTTTGTGATTAGATGATCAAAGGAAAGGGGGATCAAGCCATATTTGTGCCAGTCACTGGACCAAAATAAGGATTGCAGACGGAAGGGTATCTGGTGTAAATAAATATGCAAATTCACTTTGTGACGACAATCTTACCTGATCTGTATCTGTCCTTTTATAATCTTTTGTTGGAATGTGCTTATAAACCTTGAGTCTAGTACCCAGTTAAATAATTTCTCTGTAATTTGTTTGAGTATGCTGTACATATGCAATACAAAATACATATTTAAATTGCGTGGGTGTACTATCACAATATGGATGAATAATAAATCCACAGAATGACAGTGACTGGATTAGTGGACTATGTAATTAAATTATTACTAACCACTATATTGAAACATAGCGGCACCTGTTTTGAAGTCAGTAAGGCAAAGTCACTAGACAGTCTTTGATGAGAAATTCCTACATGTGTCGCACTAAAAACACCAAACCTTCACTGACTTTTCTTCTGTATAACTCGAGCTTCTAAGACAACAGCAGGGTTTTCAATGTCAGTTTTGCTTTGCACCATCCTCAGCTCCAGTTGTGCGGCACTTGGCTTTTTCCCCGGGCCAGCCATCTCTAAAAAAGGAGCCAGAGAGAAATATACCATTATTACTCTGAGAAAACTGATACAAGATGATAATGATGAACAAATCTAAAATCAGCTACAAAAGCTTGAGAAAATAAAACAAATGGGCGGGCCATCAAGTGATTGGTGGATCAATACTACAACATTGATACTGACTGAGGAATTGAGTATTGATGATTGCCATTTCAAATTTCTTAAAAAAATGTCAAATTCACCTTTTGAAATAAACTGTTCATGTTGTAGTTTCTCACATACTGAATTTTTTAGATCAGTTCGAGCTAGTCGTATGTATGTTTAAATGCATTACCAAACTGAAAATAGCAGATTAAAGCGTAACATACCATTGGCATACTTAATCGTTCTCTTGATGACATGATGCATGACAGAGGCGGTTTTCTCACAGGCAGACTGTTGAAGTCACAAATGTAAATTAAAGTAGTTATTTGGTTAATAGCCGTATCCAATTTGAATGATACAGACCTTCAGATCCTTTGGATGGTGATGAGTCCATGCGAGCAACATAGCAGCAAACAGGTCCCCAGTGCCCACAAACACAGCATCCACTTTGGGGATGTCAATGCAGATTTTCTCAGTGGTATTTGTCCCATCTGGCTTAACTGAGAAGAGAGGGGGAAAAAAAAGGGTTGAAACTCCTGCATGTATTTTAATTGTTCATATAAAGAGCATTTCTCATTTACACTGAATCAAGCTATGCCTCCTCTGCATCCCTAGACCTACATAACTGCCAGGTTATATGGGTCATTTTTTTTTTCCCATACATAATATTATTTTAAGATGTAAAATGCCACAAAAGGCTAGCGTGAAGCACTTTAAAAAGCTTGAATAAAACATTATATAGAATCTGTAAAAATATTCACCTGTTTTTTGACTTCCCAGAGCCACTAAAAACTGGTCCCCTTGTGTGGACGGCAGATCTGTACTGGTCAGGACCACGGTCTCTGGGCCCATTTTATGAAGCAAGTCCATCACCTGAACACACAGACAATTATAAAAAGAACAAAACTTAAGATGCTAAAAATGAAAGCGCATGTACAAACTCACCTCTATTGCATCTTCTACCGAGTAAATTTTCCTTCCAGTTAAAATCCTGAAACAGTGTGTATAGACATATATGAGTATGTTGTATCAAGTTAGCAATGTAGCTGGAATTGTCTAAATCTAAAAAGTTACAGCATAGTTGGATTTTAGGTTTAGCTTTTTGTTGCAAGTCCTGATTGCACCATGACTATATATATTTAAGCCTGATAAAGACAATGACGTTAAGAAGGGAAGTAAATGCAAAACACTGCAAATAAGTACTATTGTAATGAGGAGTCATTAGAGAATAAAAACAA
Source organism: Periophthalmus modestus (assembly GCA_019594935.1). Classification (NCBI taxonomy): domain Eukaryota; kingdom Metazoa; phylum Chordata; class Actinopteri; order Gobiiformes; family Gobiidae; genus Periophthalmus; species Periophthalmus modestus. Next base: position 17,029 of record JAIEZT010000182.1, on the reverse strand, counting down.
AATAACCGGTTATTCAACAATGCAAACATAATGTCTTAAATCACCCTGTTCAAAAGCCTCCAATGTTACACTTACTCCGCTTCAAACTGATTGGGCGTGAGAATATCAGCCAAAGGCACAACTTGTCTCTGTACACTGGCAGTAGATTCTCTGGAACATACTGAAAAAAAATAAAAAACACATAATCATCATAAAACGCATTATTAACATGCAACGAGAATGTAACTTTTAAAGTCAAAAAGGAAGTTTGCGTACCATAGCACCTTGATCTCCCATAACAGGATCACAAACTAGGAACACACACACAAAGTACACAAAAAATATATATTTTATTTATGTTGTAGGGCTGTAACAATACAGGCATTGTGAAATTGCAAAATGAAAAATCTCTTGAGGACTTGTACAATAAATTGTCCTGTAAACTAATGGGTCTAGATGCACTGTACAATTTCTATATTTCTACAAAAACATGAGCCTTGCCATATTATATTATCATGAAGTTAATTACATGTTAGTGCCATACCATGAGATTTGAACACATACTTTACTTTAACAGAATGGTCCTCACCATACACCAGTTTGGGATTGGTCCTCTTGAGCTCCTTTATAATATCCACCACTGTCTCCAGGAAGGACGTGTCTCGGCTGTACCCTGAGGCAGACAGGAAAAGCAATGGAAATTAGTGACATCTGGTTCTTACTTCATCCAATAATCCAATTACCAGACAATAGCACTTTTGTATATTGCCTGTATTTTGCATCATTATGGCTTTGGTGTTGTTAGAATGGGTTTGTGTTTTGACGCAACAGGCTGGAGTCTCCCGCAGAGATGACGCTTTTTACAAGGGAGTTAAGATGTTACTCATAATGTTAATGCAACTTCTTAATTCTTCGAAGGACAACGAAATAACACTCTGCAAAGTTTTAAGCATGTTTGAGGAAGTGCCTAGCTACACATGGAAAGTATTTGTAAATAGTAAACTGTGAGAGTAATATTTGACTGACAACAATAAAAAACATTTAAAAAATCCTTAATACCAAATAACAGTAATGCATTATTCATTTACACTACTAGTGAGCTGCTTTGATGTAGACTGATTGAATTATGGCTGCCAATCTGCATCATCTGCATTCAACCTTTGGGTTTGTGGGTACACTCGGTGATGGGGTGGGTTCTATGCCAAAAAAAACAAATTAGCATGTTATCACATGTTTAGAAATCGTGATAAAATTACTGATGCAACATATAGTCCAGTCCTACTCTAACAGCAGGACATTGCCACCACCATAAACAAAAAAATACATGTTGAAATTGCCTTTTACCATTATTACTAACTTAGTGTCTATTTTATGCTATTGTAACAGAGATTTTATGGTATTTAATTCCACTTTTCATTATGTTTAATTGAGCTCATGTATTTTCATTGAGCAGCGTCCTCTTGTGGTGCCTGGTAGTGATAGGTGCCCCTGGCATCGCAAGCACATTGCCAGTTGAGTCGGGCACGAGGTGGGTCACTGACTTTAGCGGTCATTATAAACTGTGTATTTCAGTTAAATTATTCATTATATGATGACTGCCTAAGTGTACACATTTATGGCGTTAATGAACTGATATTTTGTACAAAATATGAGGACGAACACAGACGGGTAGTTCCTGCAACCAAGCTGGACTTTTGCACGCCCAAGTTCAGAGCAGTTACACCATCTTGGAGATAGATCAAAGGTCACTGAGTGAGGTTGCTGGGTACAGATACTGCATACTAAATACTGGATTGTTTGAACATGATGTGGATTTCATTGTTATTTTTCTGCATATTTTTCTACAGTGGTGTACCTCCTGTGTGGTATGTCACATGACAGACTCACCTGTGAGGATGTAGTCATAGTGGTTGACATTATTGAGCTTGATTCCTTCATAAAGAACATTCAACTCTTCTGCTGTTAGGACTTGACCCTTCCAGTGGCCATAACCTATAAAAAGGAAATTAGATTTAAACCTAAATGTATTAAAACAAAGGGCTAAGCTACTCTGTTAAACTCAATATAACTGTAATTTACCCCATGATTAATGTAATGTATAATTTACTTCTAACCGAATACATGCTTTTACCTTAGTGACCAAGAGCTGATGCAGAACAATGCAAGTCTATTTTCCAATAGTTTCATAAATAATTTAAATAGTTGTGAACTCATTAAGCGTTAGTAGACAATTAGCATAATTTGCATAGCAATTTCCCCATTGTACAACTCTGGGATTTTAATTATAAAGTTTGGCTAAGGACATAACATGTTTAAAAACATTCTTAAAATCAGCCTTGAATTGGACTAGTGAGTGAGTAGTATCTTTCTGTATTTCAGCATGTGGATCATGTTTTTCACTGAAAAACTTTGCTCCCCCACAGGGCTGCTGACCACTGGCTGCAGTGCACATGTAGAGCACGTGCAGTTGGTTTGATTGCACATGTCATCATGAATAAAAACATGCATTTCATATCTCAAAAACACCAAACAGTTAGTTTACTATTGGACCAATCCTAGAGGTAGAAATAGTGTTTGCCCTCCTGATATATTCCCCATAGACTCTGTGCTAGTCTTCCACATCGAGCAGAGCCAAATGGGGCCTCCTTGCGCTCTGAATGGGATGCCTGTATCCTGGTTGCCAGCTTCCCCCGCCTTTGTCCCTCTTTCAGCCTTAATAAACTAGAATAACCCCGAATGCTCCTCACACTGCGAGTAAATAGAGAATAGCCATATTAAACAGCCATCCCATGAGGCTCTGGATTCAGTACTCCTCCCACAGTAACAAGTAACAAAGTCCTGCTACAGATTGGACTGTATCAAGTGAGTTTTTAAATATGAGGTGCAAAATATTTTTAAATGCCCTGACACATACCCGCATGAGTAAATTTAGACAGACAATCAGAGCCATTTAGTAAAAGCCAAATGGTCAACATTAAGCAGAAATCGTGTTCATAGAAATCCATGTTTGTACTGGTTCAAGTGGTTGGAGAGGGGCTTGTCTGTGGCCCCATGTGGAGAGAGCACATTCTTTACATACTGTGACCCATGAAGCTGATGATAATCCTATCATCTCTGCAGGTGCCTACAGCAAATGACTGTCAACTCAAGACGTTTGGGTTTTTTCTGTTGATGGGGGTGATGTTAAAGATAAGGAAAAGAAAAAACATATGAGCATGGATGACTTTTAAAGCATTTTGATAGCGGCCCTGGGTCTACAGCTACATGAGAGCACTTTATAATGATGTAAAATGTATTCTTACATACAATTTTAGATCACATTCATAAGATAAGGTATCTATTCATACACAGATGGAAGCTTAATTTACTTTTAGTTTAAGTTTGTACCAATGTGATGCCATTTAACTGCAAAAAGGTTATTTTCAAACCATGGGGCTGACTAGGTATCATTAAACTACACATGCCGGTTATTGAGACAGTACTAAACTGAAATAAAGGCATTTTCTTCATTATGGCTTGAGTTTTTGTAATCTTGTAGTTACAAGTTTTAACACCTGAAATGTTATGCTGTGGGGCTTTTATTTTGAAGTTAACAGAACTGACAGGATTCTTTTGCTAGGCATTTAAGGTCTTTAAGTCTTTAATGGTTAAACTGATTGTACCTAATATGTCTAATAGTGATTATTAAAATGAAACAACATATGTTTAAGCCTTGTGACTGTGTTTTATGCACAAATGCATCTTGCTTATACTTTTATTTGGTCATATGCTTTCTCATGTGATTGCATCATTGCACACCATTCAAAGTTGCCTTCTTTTTTTAATGTTAACTGCAAATTGATTATGCCTTACATACACTTGGACATTATACTGTTTTAAGCATGTCTGTGTGTGAAATGTGTATGGCTGGTTATTGTTGGTTCTGTAGACAACATATCCAGATTAGTAGATAAATCAGTAATCCTCCTTAAATGCGTCACAATACAACCATGAAACATTTGACGACGATCACAAATCTAGAACATGTGATTTTGAAGTTCTCCACATTGTAATCTATTAAACAGGGCATGATAATTGTAGCTCTTTATTAGGAATGCACTGAGCCAGCTTTTTCAGCTCCGATACCGACTTTGATGCTATGAGATCAATGCGGAGACTGAAACCAGCATTTAGTTCCTTTAAACTAAAATAAAATAAGACAAAACTGATATGTGTTATGTAGCTGTTATCTACCTCTAAGTGATTACAGAATGACTTTCTTGACCAACTACGACCAGTAAATAGTCGTACTACATCAATATCTTGGACCAACCACGATAACGGCTGAAGCAATATTTGGAAGCCGATATCCCATCCAGCACATTTTTCAGTATCGAGCTGATATTCAATGCTTGTATTGGATCTGTCTATCCCTACTTTTTATTTCAATAATTTTAATAATCATTAAATGATTTCTCCTCTCCCAGTAATGTCAATAGTAATACTTTACATTATAAAAAAACAAAGTTCAATCTGATACATGTATTTGCTGATTAAGTAAATGCGTGGCTCTTTCTGTATATACCCATACCAAGTCCACAGTAGCAAGAACACATCTATATCCTAGTAACTAAATAAACACATTAATCCTTTAATTTGGCAATAGAAGCATTAATTTGACTGCTGCGCACGTATAATTATACTGTTACGCATGAGTTCATTGTATGCAGTATCATGATGCTGAATGATATTTGTTAATAATATTTTGCATAATTAGATCAATCTTTAAAATAGCATGACTAAGCAGAACAGTAATTCATCTAAATGTCCTGTGACTCATTGCTAGGCGTTTTCGATGTTTCCTCATTAACATAATATGGAATAGATTTTCTGCCAGATGCCCTGCCTACCTGAACCCTTTAGCAAAGCATATCGGGGCTTGAAATTGGCTTATGATCACGTTTGACTGGATATTTATTGCATTGCATGTTGCATTATTGAGTCATTTTAAATCATGAAAATGCTGTTGCGGAATATTTGCTATTGGATTACTTCAAACCAGCTCCACCAAGGATGTTTTACTGACAAGTCTAAGTCACCTGTCTTAAATCCCACCAGTGGATAGGGAGGCCCATTGTCTCACTGTATGCTTATGGACACTGAATGGTCCGGCATCTGTGGCCAAGAACAATGAGGAGCTGTTTGTTCTGCTCCAACAGCTCATGTTGCAAATAAAATATATCAATGTTTTTTCCATAAGCTTTAACTGTTACAACTTACAACATAGGGATCATTCAGAACTGAGCAATTCCAGCAAGTGAAGTGGATACATGCTGCAGACCATTTGCATGATTTGATTAGAGAGACTTTTTTTTTTGCTAATGAAATGTGTCACATTGTCTACCTTTCCAAGAACCAACATAGCAAAGTACTTTAGTTTTGAAAAATACTTAATCTTAAAGCAATCTTAATGAATTAAAAGACAAATATGGCAAAGTCTGTCATAAGTAGGTATAAACACAAAAACAGTAAAATCTTACAAAGTCTGGCACCAGAGTAAAAGACAATGACAAAAAAAAAGCACCTGGTGGTGCTATTAAACTTTAACTAACTGACCTGTGTGGTTAGAAAACTGCACTGAGTTTATGGAGTCCACTTCAAACCCCAAAAACCTGCAACAAAGGAAAAAAAAACATGAACACATCAACAAGATGACCTTTACCAAAACACATTGTTCATGATGTTAGGCTACTAAATGCGACAAATTATGAGATTATGAGATTTTAGATTAGTGAATGCGATTGTGATTTTTGGAAGGTGTTAGTGAAGAAAGACAGCCTATTATTTTGACACACCTTAATAGGCATTCCAAAAAAATGCTGTAAAATCCTAACCCTGAGTACAATATGCATATCTCTTCAAATGGGGGTAATAAAGTGTTTCTGAGCTGGCCACATAGTTTTTTCATTGTTTGCTTGCATAAAAGTTACTCAAAAGTACATTCTATTTTTATATTTTTCTTCTACTTTAACTGGTATTACACACTTATTTGATGCATCAAAAGAAAAGCAAGGATGGATATGTAAAATAGAGGTAGTTGTGTAAAAAAGGGCAAAAGTACATGCTGATACTTTCTTTAACATGATTTTTATGGCTAAAAAATAAGAAAAAAAAAGTCTAGGCGAGCTATAATGATCTATAATGTGCTCAGTCCTTGAAGAGTTAAATCAAGGGTAAGTCTGTGGTCATTTTGATAGCTTTGATTGAAATTTGCTTATATCTCATGACTCAAACACATGGAAGTTAAAAAGGTTTTCAGTGCTCAGCTACCAGACTACTTCTACAAAGTTGAAAATTCATGAGCCCTGAGATAAACATTATTTATCATATGGTCCAGCAGAAACACCATGTTCTTTTTTGAGTTTATTACACGCTCACTGACTATAATAATTCTTGATGAGCCATTATGCAGGGGGCGTGAATAATGTGTGATGTAACCTATTATATGTTCTCGGCTGAGTTCAAGACTTTCCCACAGCTTGCCTCGTGGAGGATTTCCGCTGTATTTCCCCCAAAACGCACACAAATAGTTAAAAACGATCTTGTGTCATTAATCACATCTGTTAAATATGTAAACGTACCATGCATTTTGGATTTTATTTTACCTGCAAAGGGAATGTCGCCGACTTGTTCCCTACGTATCCCCTGACAACATGACTCTGAATGGACAGCACTCGACACTCCATCTGCGCCGCCTTTTCACGGATACGATTTTAAAAACAAAACGCACAGGACCCTAATAAAGCGGCATTAAGACTTGGTGCGCACGGTGTGTGGTCGTGACACGATGAGACGAGGCATGTGTGAGCGAAGAGGAAGTCCAGCGGGGGAGGTGAAGGGCAGGAGGAAAAGACGCGCCGCTGCAGCTGACATTTACGCTGTTTACGCACAGGCACATCTGAGGACACCTAAAACTGTGGTGAGTTCAGAGGCAGGGGCGCGGTGGGACATAAGACGACTGCAGGAGAGAAAACGTACAAATGAATAGAAAAAAGTGCAAGATCAAAATGATAATAATTACACTAGAGTGTTTCCTGAGAATATGTTAATAAATATAAACTACAATTAAAGTAAACGTTTACAAGAAATCAGTTCTTTAGTTTAATAAAGTAAATAAATAAATAACTGGATTTGTTGGCCCAATTTTGGAAGACCTGACTTGAAAATGTGCAATTGTTACTGTAATGGAGTAGTTTAGTTTTTAATTTAATTCTTAAATCAAGTTGAAAGAGACAAGAAAGGATATTTAGCCAGCCACATTTGTATAGCCATCGAAAACAGCTACATTTATTTATTTATGTTAATTTATGTTATTTAATTTAATTTATGTATTTATTTGTTTGTTTGTTTTATTTATTTATTTTTGTACAATATTTACAAATGTTTTAACGCAGACCTTTGTCAGTAGGATTGTTGTGACATGTGACTTAGAATATGCAAAGCAATTACATTCACAAATCTTTATAATCTGATGAAAATCTATTTATTTTTCTAATGTGGACAGTGAAAGTGGGTGTTAAATTACCACAAGGGGGCACAGATTAGCTTTGTTTGTTTGTTCTGGTCACAGGGTGAAGTAATTAGGCATTGACAATAAACATGTGGAAGTATGCTATGTTTTATTTATTTTTTATTTTATCATAATACAGTGCAGTAAAACATAACTTTCATACCAGATGTGTACAACTCTTATTTGCGCTTGGCACCAGCAAAATAGGGGTTTGTGTGTCACTCATTGTATCTAACTTAGAATGGAATTATTCTCTATAGAACAAATGTATTAAGAACAACAGAATATTCTCCAGTTACAACACGGGTAATTATACAAAGAGCTACAATGGGAAAGCTTGATACCAGTCCAATACCTGGTTATAAGGTTGTGACATAAAGGACATCTGGCATAATTCCTAGTCTAACTGAGCACACAAACAACTGTGCATTAGACTGCAGGAGGCATGCTTTTTCTCTCTGTGAAGGCAATAGCATTTGTTGCAATATATATAGCAAGGGTATTTGTCATTTCTTAGTTGCACAATCTTGAAATGGCTATAAAATGTGTGGATATAAAATATTTGCATTAGTCAAGTTGTTTAACTGTAAAGAAGAAAACAGCCCACTTCATCTACAATCATGATCATGTGGTTAGGAGGATAAAATCTAATGACATTAACCATAAAAGTATGTGTGTGTCTGATCGATTTCAATGCACCTTATATGTGAATACTTTCTGCACAGAGGCTCTCAGAATATCTATACTTTACAAGGTAAGCTCAGCTGGTTCTGAGAAAACAGCAAATGTATGCTGTTACCTTAATTTGATGTTTTGAGTCTATAATGAACATATAATGAATATCATGCACGTTGTTGGCCTTGACCTACTTTGCTTGGGGGACAAGGTGAATATATGAATAAAACAGAAATAATAGACATAAACTAGAGCTTTTTATTTTAATTTTTATTTTTTTTACTTTTTACAGTTCTGTAAACACCAACCAAGAAAAATGTACATTAATAGATACTGATGATGATTATGGTCCTTCATCAGTAGTACATAATGCAAGAAAAGTACATGGAAATTGTTTCTTCTACACAGTCGCCGAGCTCTCATTTGGAGAAAATAGAGCTTAGAGTACCCACTGCTCCACACTGGGAGGAGAACCCTTGGGTTCAAAGACTACAGCCTGGCCAGACTGTGAGTCTTGCAGGCCTTGGATCCCGATTTCCCCTTGATGGATTTTGTGGAAGCTTCTGCAACAAGTAAGTAAGTAAGTAAGTAAGTAAGTAAGTAAGTAAGTAAGTAAGTAAGCAAGTAAGCAAGTCTGGGTTTTTGAGCACTGTCACCGACTGATGAGCGCTAGTACTCAACCATAACAAGAACAATGGGTATTCAACTAACAGAACACTTCAGTTAATAACATTGTGAGTTGTGACATCAGTAGGCTACTTTAACTTTTAATAGTCTCAGGATTTTAAAGGCATATCCTAAATGGAGAGTTATATTTTTAGTGCTATAAGGCTGTAACATGGATCATTTACACTGCACACATAGTCTGTCCCAGTAGCAGCAGTAGCATCTGTGGATTTAGTTTAGTGCCCTACATCCAGATTCCTCGAGACAGCAGCGCGTGTGATTAAACTAAATTCCACCCCTTGAGCAGCTAGGCGCGCGCTGATTGGCTGAAAAGCTGAGCCGTACTGACGCCCGCGCCGCCCCCCAGTATCTGTGCGCTTTGGTCTGGGGATGGGGGAGGAGTTAGGTAGGAGGTCGACTGACACGTAAGAAACTGCGTAAATTATAAGGAAGGAGCAGATAACTTTCCTCAACTCTAGTGTGGAAATGATTGCTTCATTTCAGACTTGATGTAGGGTCGCGCGGTGGCGGACTTTAGCCTATTTTGGGACGCAAGGAGCGACGCACCGGGACCGATTAGGACAGAAAGCAAGCCCGGGCACAACATGAAATTTTCGGCGCTTATAACTGTCCTGCGGTCGCTCGGCCCGGTGGTCATTGGCATTTCTTTGGTTTCACGTTAAGTTTGTTGAGCGTGAGCTGGACGGAGGAGACGTGCTACCTGGCTGACACCGACATAGAGGATGGCAGTGTCGGGCGAGAGGCACTGCTCAGGAACCCAACTCCTTAGCGGGCAGCACCAACGATGTGGAGTCAGAGGAGGACTTTGAACCAAAAATCATCCCGTATAAGCCAGTCCAATCGCAGAGTCCACCAAAGAAACTTTTCAGGTATGTATCAAGATCTCACCGTTACCTTAATCCATCCCAATGGCAATTACAAGCATACAACAAGTTTCCAGGAAAAAAAAAGTTGTCTCATCCACTTGCTTTAATGGAAAATTGCATTTAATTGAACTTCATTAGACATCACAAATTTACTCTATGAACTTAGAAGTAGTGAGAAGCCAAGTGTACTTAAGGGCATCCCCTCTGCTGAAGTCTCTCCATGGATAGTATCAATAGAAGTTGTGTCTTGGGGACTATTTCGGGAGCAGATTACAGTAACCTATAGAGGACCAGGCCTGCCTCTTCAGTCCCTTACACTTAGGGGAGACTGATAATAAATCAGTGCTCTGTTAGTGGCCATTACCAGGTGTTGACCTGCAGGTATCAGCTGGGGACCACGTGGGAATGAAACTTCAAACAATGCAAACCTACCATTAGCTGTACTTAAAGTCATTCTGCAAAAGTACTGGACATTCACATATGTCATTTTTATAACACAATGCAGATGTCTTCTAGGTCATAATTTAAACTTTGAATAACAAAGGTTATTCAAAGTTTAAATTAGGAAAAAAAATGAAATTAGTGTCTAGACTTAAACACTTAAAATCGTCTACTTCAGGAAATTCTCTTTTGTGAGGCGACTATACCATATGTATTTTACCCATGAAGAAAATGTTACTAAACTTATACCAAAAGCAACATTACTGTTTCACTATTACTTTAATGAGTTCTATTCACATCTTGATCATATTTGGCTATTCACATCTATATTATATTTGCCTACAGCTTTATTAATTATATACTAAGTTATATATTAAGTACATAATTATTATGTAATTATTATAATTACATATATAATATAATTATCGATGGTATAATTATACGACCTTTTAGTTAAATACTTAAAATGCTTTTAAAACCGGTAGGGTGACACAAAGCTTTGCGCATACTGTATAATTGAGTCATTTGAACAGGCTGTATTTTCCATACAAAGTCCAGTCATTCTCAGAGGCGGCCCAGTAGTGTCTTTGTATGCACAGGGAAAGTGATGGTTACCTTGAATCAAACTGACTATGTAAGGTATTCACAGAAGAGAACTATTTCTGCCATTGAGATGAACCACACAACATCACTTCTACATATTTAACTGAAGAAGGAAAAAAATATTTAACTCAAGTCATATGGTCTAATATCTTAACTGTCTGAACTTAAAAGAATACAACTGAAGCAGTACTCTTTGCATATTGTTTTAAAGAGGTGTGGAAAAATTTTGCTTTATTTTGTGTTATGACAATTAGTTACAACCTGGTAGTAAAATAAGGTTTTGACAATTTTATTCAGTTTCACTTGTGCCATTAAAAGTAAATTTTGGCACAATGGAAACAAATACCACTGAAAATCCCCTGGAGCCAGGTCTGGGCACAATTTCTTTTTAAAATTGCAAGATGGAACCAGCGCCTTTGCAAAGTGTAGCTACATTGATTCATCTTCCTTTTGTGCACTTTGAAGGTGCAATGACTTTTGGTGTTGGGCGTCTGCTACCAATACCAGTTGAGACATTGCTGCTTTGCCTGGAATGTTCCACAGTATGGCATTAAACTCCTCATCGTGGGATTTATTCAACTACACCTTTTATTTCTCAAAAATACCTTGAAAAATGCCTATCCAGGGACCTGAACAGTAAATTGGTCCAGCAGCCTCACCTGCTTGTCTCCATAAATATATTTATACGTTTAATGCCATACTATGGAGCATTCCAGGCAAAGCAATAACATCTCCTTTGAAACAACAGGTGCATTATGTAACTTTCTGGAGTTACATAATGCACCTTTTAATTATCAACATAATTATAGTCGAAAAAAAACAACTTTCTCATGTATTTTATCTTGTTGTGTAGTTATTGTATTATTATTATTATTTTTTTCAGGGCCAAATACGTGAGCACTGAGTTGGGCATCCGTGAGCGCTTATTTGTCGGGGTCCTCACATCCAAAAACACCCTGAACACTTTGGGCGTGGCCGTCAATCGCACCATCAGTCATCACCTGGACTTAGTTGTCTTCTTCACCGGGACGCGGAACCGGAAATTACCCCACGGAATGTTTGTCGTATCTCACGGCGACGAGCGGAAAATCTGGAACATGTATCAAACCATAAAATACATCCTAGAACATTACATCACAGAATATGATTGGTTTTATTTGGTACAAGATGACGCATACATCGAAGCGGACCGCGTCAAAGAACTGGTGGAGCATCTTAGCATTGATAGGCAGCTGTACATGGGACATCCGGCGGAGTTCATAGGCGGAGAGATGGAGGGGAAGTACTGCTATGGGGGCTATGGGTTCCTCCTGTCCCGAATGTTACTGCTGAAAGTGCAGTCATTTTTGGAGAATTGTAGGAATGACATTCTGAGCGCCAGACCCGATGAGTGGCTGGGGAGATGCATCATTGATTACACCAGCACCAATTGTGTCAGCCAACATGAGGTGAGATTACTTTTAGTTCTTGTATCTAGTCATAGATCTGTTCTGGTTTAGGTCTACTTAGAACTAATAAAAAAAAAAAATAATAATAATGCATTGGATTCATGTAATGGACACTCAAAGATGCTTAACAGTGCATTATTCATTCACTCTGCACAAGACCCATATCAGTTTAGTGTTTATCTCGTCTTATCAGTTGTATTGGCTTAGTCCTGTTCTAGTCAAGTGTAATGCAGTGTAAGTCCTGGTCTAGTTTGGGTTCAGATCTAGAGTGGACATGATGTGGACCTGGTTACATTTAGGGCTGGGTATCACCAAGAAGCTGCCGATACGATACGTACCTCGATACACAGTCCACGATACAATACGTATCTCGATACAGTGCCAGTTCGATACGATTCGATACGATATATTTCAAATCGATACGATACGATTCAGAAAAAAATAAAGGCCTTCAACCTTACTTAAATGGTCAACCCAATTTTCACAAAAAAAAAACAAAAAAAAAACATTAAATGGTGTATTTATCTTGCATTTATTGAAGATTAAAAAACACAATGAAGTGCTTTTTGATTAATGCATGTTTCTAACTAGAGGGAGGAAGGCGGTTGAAAATTTTTTTCTGACATTTTCGTTTCTCTTGCTTCTCGCTTCTCCTCACCTGTAAAGAGTAACGTCTGGGGGAATATCGATATCGATACTAGGAAACGAAGAATCGATACCGTATCGATTTTAATAGTATCGATGCATATCGGTGTATCGATATTTTAGCACACCCCTAGTTACATTCTGACTGGATAGTTAGACTCCTATTATGGTGTACTACAGTGTTTCCTAACCAGGGGTTTGAGGAACACTAAGGGTTTTACAGTTTCAGTTTCATGAAAAAGGTTAAATTTAATAGTGTTTGAATAAAGTAAAATGTGTAGTAATTGTTACATCCTTAAGAATGTTTTAAAGGATTTTGGACATCTTCGTAAAATAGTCTAAGAAAATACAGTAATAATATTTGACTATATACTACTAAACAGATTTATTTGCCTAGTTCGGGGGTAATGTAAGAGACACCTGAGACTACAACCACTGGTTGTAATCCAAGACTTGTTTCGTTTTGTCTTGGTTTAAGCTTGACTAATGGCTGTTTTTAATGTTGTATCTTTTGTTTATTCTTAATTGATAACATTTGTTTTAGTTCACTGATAATGACTTGTTGTTTCAAGACTTGCTAAATCTGCTCAGCATCCATGAGCCAATCAGGGTTCAGCTCAGGGGGATCACTGTGCACAGTCAATCGTTATGAATCGGACAGCTGTGGAAAATATCAGCGTGGGAGTCCTATTTTTTTCCCCCTAAAACAAACAGCTGACGTCTAACTGTGCCCTTGGGACCAGACTAAGCACAAAAATGACTTAATGAAGTAGTTTTACTCAAATCATGTAGTAGTAGTAGTAGTAGTAGTAGTAGTAGTAGTAGTAGTAGTAGTAGTAGTAGTAGTAAGCTAGTTAGGTAATAGTACTATCATTATACTATTGATTTCTTTAATATTTAGGTCTATTGCCAAATCCAAACCATCAATATATGCAAGCTATTGAAGTTACAGTTGCAGCATTAGCAGTTATACTAGTAAAAGGATTTAAGAAAATACACTAAAATAAGGTTACAAAATTGAAAATATTTTCACTTCTTCCTCTGAACTGTCAAAAATGGTAAAGCATGAACTGGTTTGTTATATGTAATCCATATGCACTTTTTGGACTTTTTTTTTACGGTGCATTATTCATTCACTCCACACTTGGTGGTGGTAAGTTAATATTGTGGCCACAGCTGTCCTGGCACAGACTGACCAAAGCAAGGCTGCCAATCTTCAACATTGCTCAAGCACACACCGGTGTCACACTAGGTGATGTGGGTGAAGTGCCTTGCCTAAAGACACAACAGCAGTTTTTGCTACTGGTGCCCCACTGTAGCAGCTTATATTCCGAGCGGTCTCCCATCCAAATACTAACCAGGCCCAGCCTTGCTTAGCTTCTGAGATCTGACAAGATCAGACTTTTGTCAAGCCAGTATGGCCACAGTTGCATTGTTCTTGTTATGAATGAATCAAAAGCAGTACAAATCTGAACATTATTACCACTTAATTGGCGACAGTGTACAACGTAATACAATTGTTCTTTCTGTCACAACAGCTGACATCTTTTCCCCTAGGGATGCACAAAGCCCCAAAATAATAAAATCAGTAATTACAACTATAGGACATGTATGGTATTTATATTATAGCGTAGATTTCTAATACCCTGTGGCCCTTTTTTACTCGGCCAGTGAGTAGGTAAACAGGGCAGTGGAACACAGTTTAACCCAGGTTCAATGGTGTGAAAATCCCCTGTGGGTCAACATACCACTGGTCCTATAATGTCATTAGCACTAAGGGTTAAACATGTTCAGGCCTGATCGCTCCGTTGCCCTGTCATGCAATGCCCCCCTTTTGTGTGTTTGTAGTTTCCTGTTAGCATGCGTCACACTTAAGTTCAAGGAGCTTCAAGGATTTTGAATGGGTGAAAGCCACAAAATGCTTTTATGCGTGCTTGTTTAGATTGTGGATAGGTGGTCTTGGTTTAGTTCTGGTTTAGTCCTAATATAGAACTGGTTGTGCAGTCACAGTAGTTTAGTCTTGGGTTCTGGATTCTAACATCAGCCTTTTCTGGCCCTGGTTTAGTCCAAGTATAGTAATGGTTCTGGTTCTGTCTTACTTAAGTCCTCCTGAGTTAGTCCTGGTTGAAGTTGTTACACTGTAAAATATGTATGTTAACAAACCCATTATTGTGAGAAAATTGCGTCATGACTTTACAGTTATTCACAGTTATTGACACATCACCAAAAAGTTTTTGAAATCCTTATTTTACCGTTATTTAAAATGCTTAATAGAAACACAATCTCTCCAGCATGTGGCCAGCTGCATGAAATGGTCCAGTTAGCTAAATTGAATGTCCTGATTTAACCTCTCTGGGTTAGATGTCTCTGGATATTAACTAGCGGTCTCTGGATACTGTAAATATTGTATGTTCCTTGTAACTGTTCTCTGTCCCTTTTGTCCTTTGAGTTTGATAAAGAAATTTACATAGTATCAAATTGAAAAGGACAAATGTTGACACAGCTCAAATGATTGAGTTGAGTTGATTGTTCATATTAAATAAATAAAACATTTGAATTGGTTTGACCTTGCTTGTTAGTTTTGGTCTACTATTGGTTTAATGATTGCTTTAGACATGGTTTTGACCTGGTTCATTCATTCCTGCTTGTTCTATCCTTGGTTAGTTTGGTTTCAGACCTACTCTTATCTTGCTTTGTTCTTTATATAGTCCTGAAAACTTGTTATGATTTATCTCTTTCGCACTTCTGTACATATATTCAAAATGACGTATGTTGAAGATGCCTTTTTGGCTCCCATTTTTGGCCTGAACCCAAAAGCAAGACGAACCATCTTGGTTGTATGTGAGTGAGCGAGTTGCATGGTTAAACTAATGTGCCCCCAAGAAGTTTGAAGAGCTCCAGCTGAGGATAGATAAGAGGGAGGAGGAGGGGAAGTTAACAAGCCAGGACTTAAGAGTAAAACAAAACACAGGGCCCTCACATCAATTTTCCCGTTAGAGACAACAGTGATGACAATGAGACACACACAAAGCGCTGCTGAGTGTCCAACTACAAGAGCTGGAAGACATTGACCAACACTTTTCTTTTAATAGCAGCATTAGACTAGATTAACTTCATAAACACTCAATCTCCTTATACAGTACCAGGCTAGAGTCTTAAAGCAGTTAACTTTAAGAAAGGGTGAGGGTTTATCAGAACCAGTGTTGTCACAGCAAGACTTTATACTGATTTTGATAAAACAGTGATAATAAAATAGACAATAGAATGTTATTTTCAACACAAATTAATAGTACCTTCTTTAAAATGATGCTGTCTTTTACTAGTTGTTATAGTAAACCATTCTAAAATTCAGGAAAGGTCAAATTGCATTTGTGGTTATGTGATCTTTTTTATTTTGTATCTGTATTTATTCAAACGAGTATATGTAGGGAGTATACTAGTTTCACTATCAGCTGTTATCTTGGTGCCTTTTTTAGTATCAAAACCATGTGTGTCCATGTAAACACACAACAGTTTGTGAAGACATGTGTTTACATGGACACCAAAAATCTGATTATTATTATCTCTGGACCTTAAAGATTATTTTAAAATGCTGTGCAAACAGCAAATATGATGATCTGAGATAAATCTGAGGTAAACATGAGCTGAAAAGAAATCACATTACTCATCAGTCATGTCAATAATCTAACTTAAAAAATCTGTGAATAATCAGATTTTGAGTGCGCATGTAAATGCAGCCAATAATCTCGCTACCTCACAAATGTTATTTCTTTTTTTTTATGTACTGTAAATAATCTCCTAAGCTAATGTGATTAACTAGAATATTGCTCTACGTCTAATATGCAGTTTGACAAAAATAATCCAATTTGATTGAACTTACTATAATTCGATATAGTGACTCAAGTTAGTATATTGAAAAGATCAATATTACAACCCTCATGTATTCAGCCCATTACTACTAGTACTTCTACCCACTAAAATAACTAAGGGAAATCCTAAGAATATCATGTTGCTTTCTACTTTTCTCCACCTCACCCAAGTTTTTGGCACTGCTTTGCTCTTGTATACGGAAACCATGTATCAACTCTCCCCTAATCGGATTCGGTTGGTCTTATTTTGGTACTTGCTTTAAGTGT